>CM072526.1:52538277-52593277 GCA_036898135.1 Oncomelania hupensis | reverse complement strand
AATCTATAGTTTTCCTGCACTGTCAGTGTCGGTGGGCTAAAGCAGGCTTCGTGCACGGTCTGTGTTACAAGGGGTGCAGTTTAGTAGTTCCTACAAACAAACGAGCAAACCAAAAACCAAGTTATAAATGTTCATATAACGTTTGTGACCTTAAAACTATATAATATACATCTGTTCTAATAGAATTAGTCTTTGGGGTGGCTACCGCTGAGTGTTGTAATTCCTCAAGTATTTACTGTATAAATCGTTGATGTGAGGGTCTGCATATTATTTATTTGTAAACAACTTACACGCCTTTGCTGTTGTTGTGCATTTGCTTTTGAATAGTTTGCCAGTCTTCAGTGTTCAAGCTGTGGAAAAAAGAATGCCACTGTATCAGAATGTTATTTATATTATTATGCGTTCGACTTAAGACTACGAATATGTATTCATAGTCTTTGGTGTGTCTGTCACCGTGTGTTCGGGCTGGCATCGTTGTGTTCACTAGAGCAAGCTTGGTGGTATTATTGCTTCTGTTACCCCTTGGGGTCATGAGCAATCTTGCCACTGTAGATTGTTCAAACCTATAAAGGGAAAAGTGAAAGCCCCAGTTGAAAACCTGTCTTTCCTTTGTATGCAAGACAGATTCACTGCGGCAACAGTACCCCCGTTGGAGTGTGTATCAGTTTATAGTCCCCTCTCTTCCCGATAAGGATTTTCAGAGAGGAGACTTCTGATCAATTAGTTGGAGTGCCGGGGGTTTTCAGTATAAATAGTATCCCCACTTTATGGAAATTTAGTGCTTTAAATTCCCACTGTCGCTGTCTTCCTCATTTACTGTTTCCCATTCCTGCTCTGTCCTATCACTCTGCTATCTTCTTCTTCGCTAGATCAATGACCTACCTTTTTTCTTGAAAACTCTTCCTGGACAAGACTCCTTGTTTGTGTATGAGGTCTGTTGGATCAGCTTGGGAGTGTTGGACGCTTTTTGCCAGGTGGTCACTAGGGCTTCCTATGATTGTATTATTTAGCACTATAGGCATTTTATATGTATGTGTTTTGTTGATGATTTATAATGATGTTTGTATTCTATTTTGTTTTTGTAACCCGGGGGTTCGAGTAGTTGGGGTAAAGTCTCAGCCGTCCCCTGCGTGGGATGTCTTTATTGTACAGTGACTGGCCGGTGGAGGGCATTCAATTTTCCCACTAGGGTTGTTTCGGCAGATCTTTTATGCGGATTGGGGGTTGTCCGGTCCTGATTTGGCTCGGAAGAGTCCGCTGGACCTAAAGCAACAATCAATCAATCAATCAATCAATCATTGCTTCTGTTATCTTATTGTTTATTTAACTCGTGGTCAGTGGGGCTTGATTCAGCGAACTAGTCTGCGCTTGCTGATCTCATTGAACATCATCGCCTTGAGTAATACTGTTATCTGGGAAACGCGCGAAGTCAAAGCAAGCGTTCTTTAAACTTTTGGATTTGAATTTATGATCTGTTCCGTGTTCGCGGGGTTCTCAGTGGACGGCGCCAGGAGCCGGTCTTCAACCTGTTGGAAAACAGAAATGGCATAACAATCCGTGCTTCACATTCCTGTCTGAAGTTGGGAGTCTTAAGCTTGTCAGCGTTGGTGGTGACATGCCTATAATTATAGCGGTGATACAGAAGTCTGTGCTTTGAATCGGTAGGGTTATTACGTGTCAGCGTTTGGCTGCCTTCGAACTGAAGATTATAGTCTCACGACACCGAAGCCTTCAGGCGACTACTGGTCACATTATTCTGACACCAGCGAACCAGTTGATGGTAAAGAGATTTATCTTATATAGCGCACTTACAAGCTCAGAGAGCTTCTCAAGGCGCTGGTCCGTAATATCCAGCAATCACACAATAGTTTGCTGAAGTCAGGATTCGAACCCACGTCGCCCAAGACGCACTCACACAAGTCGTGCTCTCTGACCACTGAGCTATCCCTGCCGCCAGGGGAAAATGTGGTCACACGTTGGCCAATCCGGGATTCGAACCAGGTATCTTTCGATTACTAGTAAGGCGCTCTACCAACTGAGCTACCCGGTCCCACAGGCTGCCTTCTGTATTGGGAGTAAATTACCGTATACAGAACACTGGCTGCCTTCTGTATTGGGATTAAATTACCGTATACAGAACACAGGCTGCCTTCTGTATTGGGAGTAAATTACCGTATACAGAACACTGGCTGCCTTCTGTATTGGGATTAAATTACCGTATACAGAACACAGGCTGCCTTCTGTATTGGGAGTAAATTACCGTATACAGAACACTGGCTGCCTTCTGTATTGGGATTAAATTACCGTATACAGAACACAGGCTGCCTTCTGTATTGGGAGTAAATTACCGTATACAGAACACAGGCTGCCTTCTGTATTGGGAGTAAATTACCGTATACCGAACACAGGCTGCCTTCTGTATTGGGAGTAAATTACCGTATACAGAACACAGGCTGCCTTCTGTATTGGGAGTAAATTACCGTATACCGAACACAGGCTGCCTTCTGTATTGGGAGTAAATTACCGTATACAGAACACAGGCTGCCTTCTGTATTGGGAGTACATTACAGTACACAGAAGGCAGCCTGTGGGGCCGGGTAGCTCAGTTGGTAGAGCGGCTTACTGCCTTCTGTTTGTGGGTAGATTAACGTCCCCGGACACCTGAAGCGTACAGGGGACATGCTGCCTTCTGTAAATTAACGTCCCCGGACAAATTGCGTATAGGGGATGATGGTGCCTTCTAGTGGGATCAATTGCATTTATACAGGTGTGATGCTTGTGATTAGGAAATACAGTGAACCTTCGCTACTTCGCGGTTCGATATTCGCGGATTCACCACTTGGCGGATTTTTTTTTTTCATTAAATGAGAAAATATATCGCGGATTTTCGGAAATTTCGAAAATAGTCGCGATATATAATGTTTTATTGCTTAACGTTTGTGCCCGTGTACTGAGTGTATGTACATACTGTAGATTTCTGTACATTACTGTAAAGGGTGATTTGTTAACAGTACGTAAAGGCAGGTTTTTAAATGTCCGAATAAACGTTAAATAAATCCTGTAAATATGGTGTCCCTATACTTCGCGGATTTTCAGCTATCGCGGCCGGTCTCCGAACCTATCTACCGCGATTAAGGAGGGTTCACTGTAGTTTTATGTAACATAATTTATGTCAATAGATGCACGGAGCATGATTTAGTGTAGCTTGCCTAACTGGGTCCGTATTCAGCAAAGTAATTTACCATGAGGAGGAGTAAAATCTTTACCTTCCGCTGGTTTGGACTTGTCTGGTCTTAGAGAAGTTGAAACTGTCCTGCCACTTGGCCACTCGGCCAAACGACCCATAATTTTACCGACGCTACCACCCGATAAAAATTGCGAATGCAATTGTTTTCGCAATGATTTTGCCTCGGAGACGAACGAACAGCGCCTTTCTAAACAGCGTCTTTCGGGACAGATGAAATCCTCTTATTATACTTGATGATATAGAACATTATAGGAAATTTACATTCCAGTTACATTACAGTTTCTTTTTTAATGGTAAATCAATGACCAAAGCGAAGTTCGCAAGTAAAATGTTTTTTGGTTTCCTCTGTCAATTCTAATTAAACTAAATGTGTTTTATGGGAAAATTGCTTTTGTCTTGTTGTTGTCATCAAAAAGCGCATGCGTAACAGAGGGGGATTCAAATTTAGCTGGAGGTATGGACCATGCGTCAGGTAAGCCTTTTTTTAATACCGAGCTAAGTTTACCGGCAGTTTTCTCCAACCCTGAGGTAAGAAAAAATGACCGCAAAGTCTATACCTTAAGATAAACAACCTATCGAAGGGTTTGCAAGCGGCTCTTTCTGAATACTGGCTGTGAGCGCTAGCGCGCTGTGTTGTGTATTTTGGTGTGTGAACGTCATCAGCTTCTTTGTGTCAATGTTAGTGGACTACTGGCATTGTGGCAAGGTGATGCTTTGGTTATTAGTGTGCGTTGCTATTGTGGTGGTTGTTTTGATTTGGTTTTATTGCTCCATCATAGGATAATAGATATTGTAAGTAATTTTTGTTGTCCTCTATCTTTCTTTCTTTCTTTCTTTCTTTCTTTCTTTCTTTCTTTCTTTCTATCTTTCTTTCTTTCTTTCTTTCTTTCTTTCTTTCTTTCTCTTTTCTTTTCTTTTCTTTCCTTTCCTTTCTTTCTTGTTCTTCTCCTTGTTCTTGCTCTTCTTGTTATTCTTGTTCTTGTTCTTCTTCTTCTTCTTGTTCTTCTTCTTGTTCTTGTTCTTGTTCTTCTTCTTCTTCTTCTTCTTCTTCTTCTTCTTCTTCTTCTTCTTCTTCTTCTTCTTCTTCTTCTTCTTCTTCTTCTTCTTCTTCTTCTTCTACTGCTTTCCATGGTTTTCCCCGGTTTACTCCGGTTTCCTCCATCCCTTCAAAATGCTATGAATCTAAAAAATTCAAGGGGAAAAAAAAATTCCGACTTCGGTAATACTATCTCCCCACATAGCTGCTCTTTGTGTTCCATTGAAAAAGAGCGCGTGATATAGCATTCAGTGTTATTATTAAAAAAAATAATTTATTATTATTAATATTATTATATAAAATTATTCTTATTTCTTTCTTTATTTATTTATTTCTTTCTCTCTAGTTCTTCTTCTTTTTCTTCTTCTTCTTCTTCTTCTTCTTCTTCTTCTTCTTCTTCTTCTTCTTCTTCTTCTTCTTCTTCTTCTTAATATTATTATATAAAATTATTCTTCTTTCTTTCTTTCTTTCCTTCTTTATTTCTTTATTTCTTTCTTCTTCTTCTTCTTCTTCTTCTTCTTCTTCTTCTTCTTCTTCTTCTTCTTCTTCTTCTTCTTCTTCTTCTTTAATATTTCTAAAATATTAACAAACAAACAAAATAAAATGGTATTGACAGTGGTAGTAAAATAGTTGTGTAATTTGAAATCCGGTTGTAAACATGTATCATGAACGTGTGTAGTTGTAAGCACTTACTTCTGTCGGTCAGCTTGGCTAGTGTTGATTGAATCTATATCATACAGTCAGTGGCATCGATGTTTAACCCCCATCGAACATTATACCAGCATGTCAAACTGAACATATATTGGCTACAAAGCTTTCCCAAATGATGAATTCTATTTGTCACAGGGTTGCATTAATTTAGCTTTGCTTTGGTGTGCTCTTCTTCCCTTTATATCTTCCATGTGTTGTTTGCTGGTCTCGTTAATAATACAATCCTCATTAAATCAATAGGCATTATCCCTAAATAAACCGAAAGTAGGTTGCTTCCCCTGAAATGCGGTTACACAATACATGTTGACAGCATAAACCGAAAGTAGGTAAAGTAGGTCAATGAGAGTTGCTTTCCCTGAAAAGCGGTCAAAATACATGTTGACAGCTATTTAGGAAGTACTCCTATTCTCCATGCGCACACATGCACTGGCGTTCAAAAAAGGTTGTTTTTGTTGTTGTTGTTGTTGTTGTTGTTGTTGTTGTTGTTTTAAAGACAGTAATGTTTAAACTGCAATAGCATTGCAATAGCAAGACACTGTCAATAAGCAGTGAAATATGGTACCTTTGCCTGGCGATTCAGCCAACTTTTGCATCTGTATTTTTTATATCTACCTGCGTTTTACAGATGTAGGTGTGTCAGCTAATCACTGGCTGTTTGTGTGTTAAGATAATTAGCGTGCCTGTGCTATATGTGTGTAATTAACGAGGCAATCAGCCTGCATTGCCCCGTACTTTCCTTCAACCCGTGTTTGCGTGCGGGGGTGTTACAGTATCATCCACGATGATAGTGATGACTGCAGTGTTACATTACTTAACACTGATTATTGATAATAGATGATTGGGTGTTGAATAATCATCAATGATGATAATGATAAGTGTAGTCGCATTCTAGCTAGTATCCATGCTACCAGTTGCACGGGACCTAAAGCAATAATCATGTAATGTAACCAGTTGCACGCTCGGTGCGGTAGAATGTTTAAATCCCTTCCTTGTGGGCGTTTTATAATTAAGTATCGGCGGAAGTCTGTGTGAGTAACAACGTGCAGCATTTGCTGACGCTCTGCCTCTTGTTATCTGCACCTTTGTTGCGTGTTTTTGCCCCCTATTGCTTGCACTAAGTGATTAATCAATCCATCGGATATTTCACGTGTTTGAGGACGTGGGTGTTACATCATTTTGATTCACCCATGATGGCTTTAATCAGTTGGTTTGGGTTTTACATAATTATGATTCCATTCGCCGACGATGGCTTTAATCAGTTGGTTTGGGTTTCTCTATGATGATAATGACTTCTGATTGCTGTGTGTAATGCTTGTGATCTAGTAGTTTGATGTACCTCAGTCAGCTTGTCAGTCCTGACCAAACCTGTACATGTAATGAACTACAGGTAGAGAACAACTTCAATTAGTATCTACTGGCGAGTTGAATGAATGGAGACAGACACAAACTAATTTTCTCTATGTATAGAGAACAATCATGTTACTCTTTCGTCTGTGTTGTCTCTTTCGGTCACCATTATGGCCCAGCTTCCTGCTCGTAAACAATAAACTGACCTGCGTTTGTACCTGCCTGCAGCCTTGCAAGGCGCACACATCCACGCTAACGGCATGCTCAGGGCATACAAAGAAGTTAAACACCAATACAAAGTCTGGTGAGTAATCAACGAGTCAGGTAACCATAAGCCTCACCTGTGTTTCTCACTTGTGTGTTGTAGATGAGCGAGTGACGGGGCAGCACCTGACGGTGCCAGAGAGTGATGGAGGACCGACGTTGACGCACACCGCCAGTCACAGTGCCAGCAGTACACCCAGTCCCACCAGAAAAGTCGGCCGAGTTAGGAAAAGTTTACCTGACGGTAAGACACTGCTGTTGAATTTCATTTCAGTAATAAAGTTATTGGCTGGTTGATTGATTAGTTGGTTGGTTGTTTTTGTGCGTGTTTGATGTATTGGTTCATCGATTCATTTTGATTTGGGGAGGTTGAGGGGTGCTACACTGTAGAAATATCAGTTTTGATAGCACAGTGTATACTTTCAGATTCAGATTCAGATACCTTGCCTCTCAACCACAGTTCTATAGTTTCACACATAAGGAAGTCGCCACACTTTGCAAATGCTTATTGGAATGGAGGGGTTTTAAATAATGGAATGTAGTGTGAAGAACCTATGGTATCCCGCTAGATGTTTGTAGTATCATTGTCTTCTGGAATGAGTGTCTCAGAACACCAGTCATGGCCGATGTAGGTCGCAAGGCCTATCGTAGACAGCGACCTCCCGCGAGTCCTCACTGACATCGTTCAGTTCAGTTCAGTTCAGTTTGAAGGGGCTGTGTTATGTCTCGCGGCGCTTTTTATTCCCGTGTTTCTCTATGACATGGTTAGTTTTGCAGTTGTTCAGGGAATTTAAATTGAAATGATTATTAGCCGTCGAACTCAAATTTTGAATCCACCATGACTTACCTTTTCCAGAAGGTTTGTAAAGGTTTTATGGTGGTTAGCTTTTTTTTTACTCACATGCATAGCAATGTGAGTCTCTGTACTCACAATGTCAGTCTTTGCACTCACAGCCCAAAGAAAGTTTTCCAGATTTTTGGAAATCTGTGTGAGATGAGTCCTAAATAGACCAAAAGTAACATTAAAAAAAAAATATCCGTCTATCCGCCCGCCGTCTGGCTGCAAAACTTGCCAGTGAATTAATATCTCAGAACCTATGTCAACTACAACCAAACTTGGTACTACCCAAGAGACCTCATAAATGATCAGTGAATGAATGACTTCACTTTAAGGTCAAGGTCACATGGTCATCACATGTTAGTCAAAAAAGAATTTTTCACAAAATTTAACTTTTTTGTAGGTTATTAATATTGAACTTATGATTCTTTGATTCACGATTCATGTTATACAAATTTGGATAACCTCACTCCAAGGTCAGGGTTACCAGAGCTGTCCATTGTCAGTTAGTATATGTACTTTGAAGTGACCTTGACCCTAAACCATGACAGATATAAAGTCCAAAGTTGTTGTATTTAGAGATGGTCGATTGATCTTTCATATTTGTTCCGTTTTTGCGTTGATCTTGAAGGTCGAGGTCATTTTGGGCTTTGCAAAAACATACAAAAAATAGGTCCTTTTACAGTGGAATGGCTGTTTATTTAACCTATAGTATGCAACAATATTGGGTTATTTGATCAAACGTGCACATAAGGGGCAAGGTAATCCCAAGGTCAAGGTCACTTTTACAATCTTTTTTGGAGGGGGTTGGGGGACATAATCCAGCTTTTACTGTAATTTATTTGATAATACATGAGTGTATTTGGAGCCGGAAGTCAAGGTCATCTCCAGGTCAAGAGCATAGAAAGATCAAATTCGCTATTACTTTGCATTTTGTTTTTTCTTAGCCGTCATTTTCATGTTAAATGTTGCAAGTTCCATAAGGCGCGTGTGAGTCATATGGGCTTTACCCTTCTAGTTTAACATGTAATGGTACTTTCTCGCATTTCCCAACAGGCATTCACTTATATTCTCTCTCTGTCTCTCTCTCTGTCTCTCTCTCTGTCTCTCTCTGACTCTCTCTGTCTGTCTGTCTGTCTGTCTGTCTGTCTGTCTCTCTCTCTCTCTCTCTCTCTCTCTCTCTCTCTCTCTCTCTCTCTCTCGCGCGCGCGCGCAATTTTGCACTATTTGGAAATGAAGGCATTTTGCAGAAGTCATTTCTTCATTCCTCCTTCTGTGTGTTAAAATTGGCGAAGTTGCCCATTGTAGAACACACGTTTTTGTTGTAGCTCTGTAATGAGGCCTGAAGTCAATGGTTCCTGCAGGCAACAACGCGTTGCATACAGTAAGCTTACATCAGTCCATAATTCTTCGAGCTCGTGGGTTAGAGGTTTTGGGTTCAAGTACAGCAGGCAGGCAGGCAGGCAGGCAGGCAGGTAGATTAACGTCCCCGGACACATAAGCATATAGGGGACTTGGATAGAAGAAGGCCGTTGGAGTAAGATGAGGAACGATGAATTAAGAAGTCATGTTGCAGAAGTTGAAGCACGATGGATAAGAAGTCATGTTGCAGTAGTGGAAAAGTCACTTGAGGATGGAGCGCCAAAGGCTGCTGCTACAAACAGTAGAAGAAATCATGATGAAGCGGGATAGTAGTTGTAGTAAGAATGCCGATGGTGAAGAGCGCATAAGTGCGCAGCAGAATGCCGTAAGGGTGCCAAACAGGACGCAGGGCCAGTCCTGAGGAAAGGTGCCGAAGAGGCTCTTGAGGGAAGCGCCGACGAAGCCGCAGAGGGTGACCAAGCAGTGGCCGTGTGAGAGTGGGTAGGTGAGGCGCGGGGTGTAACTGGCGGTGTAACACCTGTAGTCCGGAGGTCGCCACTCTCCACAGGGAACCCCACGTCGCCCAATCGTAGACAAAGATGGAGGGCAGCCGGTGCGTCCTCCTCATCTCAGCATGCTGGGCGTCTGTGGGACTGAACGTCTCCTTGAGCAGGTGTGAGCTCGAAGGCTATGGACCGCCGCAGTGGAAAACGAAGGTCGGCGAGGCAAGCTGAACAGGTAACCGCCGCAGTGGAAATGCAGGTCGGCTAGGCAAGCTGAACAGGTAACCGCCGCAGTGGAAATGCAGGTTGGCTAGGCAAGCTGAACAGGTAACCGCCGCAGTGGAAAACGCAGGTTGGCTAGGCAAGCTGAACAGGTAACCGCCGCAGTGGAAAACGCAGGTTGGCTAGGCAAGCTGAACAGGTAACCGCCGCAGTGGAAATGCAGGTTGGCAAGATGGTAGAAATGGAAGGTGCTCAACACGGCAGCGAATGGTAAATGCTGGAGCTCGAAGAAGACAGACTCCTGGCGATCAAGGACAGCTGCCTCTATTATCTAATTTATTGTGAACGCTGGTCATCTTAACTGCCTCAGTTCAACTGAGGTTAAAAGTTCAGGGTCAGCACGAGAGAGAGAGAGAGAGAGAGAGAGAGAGAGAGAGAGAGAGAGAGAGATGCGGAAACAGAGACTCGGATAAAGAAATACTTACCCCACAACACACACATTATGCACCTAACAAGCGACACAGCTGCGCACGCACTCTCGCACGGACATCCGCGTACTCACACACACACACACACACGCACACACATAGACGCGCGCACAGGCACACACACACACGCACACATTCATACTCTCTCTCGCACTCTCTCTCTCTCTCTCTCACCCAATCACCGGTGCAAAGCGTTGTGGAAAGTTGAACAGAGGTGTCTGTTGAGTACAGTTGAGGTGTTTCCACGTGCACGCTCGCCTGACCCGCACCTGCAATTAGCAACCCTTGGCAGATACGGCCAGTGCACCGTTTCCATTCAGCCAAGGTCAAAGTTAGCAAGAGCCGACCTCGTTGTGGATGTGAGTGGCAGAGAGACGGGAGGTAAAAGTTGGGCGCGGTTCCTATCCTATCCTGTCCCGTAACCCGGAGGTCGTAGGGACACCACAGATGATCGTTTAACCAGCATACTCCATCTTTCTCTGTCCTCAGCATCCACGATGGCTTCGCTCAGTGTCAAACCAGTCCAATTTCGAATGTTGTCCTCCCACCTCTTTTTCAGTCTCCCTCTTCTTCTACCTCCTTGCACTGTGCCTTGCAGAATAGTCTTTGCAAGGCCTGATGATCTGATGACGTGGCCATACCATCGGAGTTTCCGTTTAACACAGTTAACAGTGTATAGGTCCGGGTATATATATGGTATAAGGTTAACGCCTCTTCACCTAACCTGTAGGTCGTATGGGGCGGGATGTGTGGGTGAGGATTAACTGTGGGGGATAGGTGGGTGGGTGGTGGACCCAAAGAAAAAACAAACTACAATACGACTTGATTTGCCTCACACGGAACAATTACAATGGAATATAGTGTAATGCTCAATTAATATGTAACCATAGCAGAGTTGTGGATTACTGCTGACCTGCTGTTGCCAGACTTTTGTGGAACTGCACTAGCTGGCACTGTAGCCTTCTTCTTGCATCAGCCGTAGTGAGTGCAACGCAGTTTATATTTTGTCAGGAGAGAAAGTTCAATAACTGTGTTGACGTGCAAGGGGGCGAGGTCAGTGCTTAGTCTTATCAATAAACAACGAATCATCCAGGAAAACCAAGTAGTTTTTGAGAAGGACTAACTCTGTACATATAATATATAACATATTATGTTTGGTAGTATTTCCATTTCCAGCGGTCCAATTCTGTAAAGCCTAATGTGACTTACGTTTCTTCAGTTCGAAAACCTTTCTTTACATTCCCATTTCCGACACAATGTACTGATGTCGCCGAATGAATGAGTCACAAAGCGTGCCCTGAGAAAATGGAGATCCCTAACGCCTGTCACCCCTAGGACCGCAAGATCAATAGGTAAATGGGAGGGAAGGGTGAGGTGGAGGGGGGTGTCTTCTTGAGCTCGGTTGTATCAAACATTTTCCGCATGCGTTTCATTTGCCTATGTGCGTCTTGCTAACTACCAACCACGTTGTGATCACCTCGTTGACTGTTCGTGTCGTTACCGTGGGGCATGCTGCCCAACATCAGATCTTGCAAAGTATTATGGGATCCATTATCCACACGTGTGCTATGCACCCTGACAAATGATGTACTATCGTTATCAATAGGCCAGTGCTAAGGATATAAGCAGCGTCTAGTATTAAAATTAAACATAAGTAAACCACTTGCACAGCATGTGTTTTGTTACATGTGAAGGTGTTAAAAAACAAGGTGGGTTAGTGTTGCACAGGCCTAGATAAGAAGTGTTGTCGCTTCATAGAGGTTATTTACATGGGCGTCGTATTGGGTTTCGAAGGTTGAGTCCATCAAATTATATGCACGTCTACAATCGAAGACATCTCACCTCAAATTTAAAAAAAATGTTTCTGTTTCTTTTTGGAGGTAGGGGGGGGAGGGAGCTATTAATTTTGTTTTTTATTGCTAAATAAGCACTTGCGTTTGCTTTTAAATCAAACTCAAATTGCGGCCATCTTTAACCAGCATAACATGCTACATATACAAAACAACGCACATTGATCACTCAATAATACGGGATAAAGGCAAAAAGATCGCTGTTAGAAGATGGAAATGAAAATTTTGTGTATTTTTGATAGTTGGATTGACTGCATCCAATAATATTATTGACGGCGGAAGGAAACTGGAGTAGCCGAAAAAGCCTCGGCTGACTTGATGGGTCTCATACCCAAGTTTTATAGTTCCTTCCTGGCGGGGATCGAACCCACACAGTTCGGCATTGGAGACCAACACTCTGCCCTTTCAGATCACTCCTGTGTGGGCCGATTTTCACCCATAAGAGGTCAATTTTATTCCAAACACACAAGAGTTCAAATCTTGGCAAATAGTGCCTATTTGGATCAAAAATAATGTTAAGTGTGAACCCTACTTGTATATCAAAGTGTTGCGGCGTTGCTCAGCTGCTAACCGCTGCACACCAATTATTATGAAAGTTGGCTTGTGTGCAAAGATCGATGATAAAGCAATTTTCTTAGGCCCTGTACTTGCACTGCACGTCAGTCGTCAGACTTGCTATACGTCATGTTCACCGTGTTCCACCCAGGTTGCAAAGGTGCTTGTGACGGAAAATAGAGGAAGCAAGATCTGGGTAGAAACGAATAATATATATTATTATACGTCCAACAGCAGTGTTGTTTCAGGTAGAATATTGGATACGAAAACTGCGATCTAGTCTGTTGTCGCCCAATGTGATTTTGAATACAGAGGATAGAGAAGTTTGGAAGGCTGTGTTTAATACATGTGGGTTATTGTGTGTGAACAGACTACGAATACATTGGTAGTGTTACTTGTTTGAGCCGGTAGAATAGTGTAGCTTAGTTCTTGTGGTGGGTGTGTGGTCTTTATTCTGATGCACGAGAGTGCGTGTGTTGCATGGCTTTGTTAAAACAGGTCTGGTAAAGTGTTTTACAAAGGCCGGGTGCAAATCTCTCTCTCTCTTCTCTTCTTCCCACCTCCCTCCCCCTCATTCCCTCTCCCCCTTAATACATTCTCCCACTGTGTGTATTTTTGTGCGTGCGGACCGAACTTTAGTAAACGATTAATTTATAACCTACCTGACTCATGACTGCAAACGATAAACGATGTTTAGTAATTGGTTGGTAATCCATGTAAAAAGATTTATGCCACATATTTTTTTTATTTTATTTTATTTTATTTTTTTTGGCCAACAACGGTTGCATGATGAATGCGCATTAGACCATTATGAGGTGGACGTTTTGGCAAAACAATGAACAGAATACCTTGAAACACTTTCACACTTAACGAGTCTTACTGGTATCTTCTGTGATGCAGCCTTCTCATTACAATGGACCTTTTTAGACTGGCGTTGCGGAATTGGTTACCTTCGTCATTAAGGTCTTTGTCTTCGTTTTCCTACAAGTATCCCACCGCCTTCGTCAGCCCTGCTGATGTTGCTGCTACAAACTTGTGTAGATAAATTAAACTTGCGTGTTTTGCAACTTCCGATTCAACAGGGATATTTAAAGGGGAAAAAAAGGACTATGGAATACTGTGGAAATATAAACAATGCTTTACAAGCTTACTTCTGAAACCTACAGTGTACTGTGACTTGTCGAAACCTGTATCTTTGTTCCCATCTGTGATGTTGATGTCGCTATTGGTGTAGTTGATGGTTTGGTAGCTGTACGTACGGTTGCAGGAGAAGGAAGAAAATCAAGTGTTTTTGGCTAGAAGGAGCAGGAGGAGGAGAAGAAGAAGAAGAAGAAGAAGAAGAAGAAGAAGAAGAAGAAGAAGAAGAAGAAGAAGAAGACAACAACAACAAAAACAACAACAACAACAAGCAGTAGGCGAAAGAAAATAGTTTTAGTTTGTAAATCTTGCAATGCTTTCAGTCAATTGATGAGGATAAGATTTAAGGAAGGCAAAAGAAAGAAAGCTAGGTGACTGATGAAGGTGAACATTGAAATGTAGGCTCTACACCCACCATTGGTGATGAAGGTGAACATTGAAATGTAGGCTCTACACCCACCATTGGTGATGAAGGTGAACATTGAAACGTAGGCTCTACACCCACCATTGGTGACGAAGGTGAACATTGAAATGTAGGCTCCACACCCACCATTGGTGACGAAGGTGAACATTGAAATGTAGGCTCTACACCCACCATTGGTGACGAAGGTGAACATTGAAATGTAGGCTCCACACCCACCATTGGTGACAAAGGTGAACATTGAAATGTAGGCTCTACACCCACCATTGGTGACAAAGGTGAACATTGAAATGTAGGCTCTACACCCACCATTGGTGACGAAGGTGAACATTGAAATGTAGGCTCTACACCCACCATTGGGCTAGAGCAGACGGGGATAACTCTTCTTGAGGACGAAGTTGTCTGTGCAGGCTGCGTCGTGTAATAATACTTTGTAAAATTGTGTATAAAAAGGTGGTAAAGGTATTGTCGTATCCTCTCTATCGTTGTGAAGGGAGGCGTTTGGGATCCCCATTTTATCTGGGCCAGCTGAATGAGGATTGGGTCCGTATCCTCTCCCTCGCTGCCTTCACCTTCCCCGCTTCTAAAGAGAGCCAGGTACCCATTCAGAGCTGGGTGGACTGGGCTGCGTGGGGCGCTCGTTTCCTTCTTTGTGTCGTTTGGTGGCTGCCTTCCAAGTATGGTCACCCATCCAAGCACTAACCGCGCTCGACGTTCCTCATGGCCTCTCTGCATTGAGAGGTTCACCCATCCAAGCACTAACCGCGCTCGACGTTCCTCATGGCCTCTCTGCATTGAGAGGTTCACCCTTTGGTTGTTTTTGAGCTTTTCGCATTCCAAACCTAGCTTCCTCAATTTCCTTTGTCCAAAAGTTTCAAGAACCTACGTTTGGGATCCGAGAACCTCGGGGAAAAAAAAGTATGTTGTTGTTTGTAGATTATAGTCACACGACACTTTCGCATATAGGTAACTACTGGGCCGATTTATACTGACACCAGCGGGCCAGTTGTTGGTAAAGGGGAAAATAATATGATCACACTTTGACCAATCCGGGATTCGAACCAGCGACCTTTCGGTTACTAGCAAGACGCTCTTACCAACTGAGCTACCCGTCCCCGTCTAAATGTATGGAGGAGGAACAACGAACCTTAACGTCCTATTGCATCAGCGTTAAGGACGATCACACGTCGCCACCCTGACAATAATGATTATCATCATCATATCAAAGATGAGATCCTACGGATCTCTAAATGTATGGCGCTTCCACGAATCTTATATAGCGCGTTCCAAAACCAGTAGGCCACTGCACTCCCCCCAACCGCTGTGTACGTGTATGCACCATCAGTTGTTATACGTGTGTTGCTATGTGGCAGCCAAAACACAGCGTCAAGTGTGCAGGAGATGGGAAACGGTCTGATGCATTAGGTGTTCCTTGGGGAAGCAGTCAAGTGTGACGGCACAAACATCTCGTTCATTCGCCTATGAGGATAACAAAAAACAAATGTGGGTCACAGAGGTTCATTTAATAGTATGAGGTGGGATGAACGAGTGAGAGAGGAGGGTGATAGCGAGCGAGAGAGAGAGAGAGGGGGGGGGAGAGAGAGAGAGACTTTTTAAAATATTAATTTTAGAGATTTTAGCGTTTTGATGTTTCCTGGTTTTGCCCAAAAAGTGGTACAAATTCATGTAATTAATTAATTTTTAAAATATTTTTTTTAAATAAAGTTGGTGTGTATTGTCTAGCACATACAGAAATTTAATTCCAAAGAGAAATTTTAGTTTTTTTAATTGGTAAGTTAAGAGTCCTATGATGATGATGATGATGATGATGATGATGATGATGATGATGATGATTATCATTATCATTATCATTATCATTATCACTACCCTCTCTCCACCTCACATTCTCTCACTTTTCATCTTTACATGCCTCCCCAATAGAAAGTACTGGTCGGGGCAGACAGAACCGCTGATAGCGCTAAATAGCAAGTGACACGGCAAGGTGCCACACGACAGTAGACCAGGTCAGGTGATCTCCTCAAAATGTTAATCTATCCCTAATGGTGCATTACAGTTTGTTCCTAACTTGTAAGCGTAGAAGGTACATTGTTTGCCCCTAGCTAGTGAACGACAATATATTTTTGTTTGCATTTCATCAACAAGGATGATTGTAGACGCTTACCCAAACTGTCAAAACATCAGACCTGTGTGTTTGAAATTGAATTGTGAACTGCAGTTGTGAGGCGTACAGTATGCTATGGAGCTTGATGCAGCCCCTTTCTTGTCCATACTGTAAGTATCTTTTAACTGTTGTATACAGCGGGTGTAGTTTATATCATATAGTACACTTTCTTAAATAACTTTATATTATACTTTAGTACACTTTCTTAAATAACATTATGTAATATTTACTTTAGATTTTTTTAGATTTTAGATTTTAATGCTTTATTGTCCCTTTTTATCGGGAAATTCTGGGCCGCCTCCCCTGTGGAAGGCGTAGTCGCAGCCTGTGGCGCGCCCAAACCCAACCTACCTAACATTAGTTGTGATTTTTGAAATTTAGAAATTCTTTAAATTTTTGAAATTCTTTGAAATTTTGCTGGGGGAGCAAACCGGAGTACCCGGAGAAAACCCCCGAGACGAAAGTAAATAATATTCGGAGAAACATAAAGCCCCGATGCAGGATCGAACCCACACCTGTCAGGCGCCATTGGTTTCTGGCCTGTGGACAAGGCAAGTTAGTCCCGCCTTAGCCCACTTGGCTACAACGCTCGCTATTAATATATACTAAACTTTCTTTAATAACTTTAGGTAATATATAGTACACTTTCTTAAATAACGTTATATTATACTTAGTAGACTTTCTTAAATAACATTATGTAATATATACTAAACTTTCTTTAATAACTTTAGGTAATATATAGTACACTTTCTTAAATAACTTTATATTATATATATTATACTTTCTTGAATACTTTGCATAAAATGTAGTACAATTTCTTTAGATAACGTTATATTATATATAGTACACTTTCTTAAATAACATTATGTAATATATACTAAACTTTCTTTAATAACTTGAGGTAATATATAGTACACTTTCTGAAATAACTTTATATTATATATAGTACACTTTCTTAAATACTTTGCGTAAAATATAGTACACTTTCTTATGTAATATATAGTAAACTTTCTTTAAATAACTTTATGTACTATATAGTTTAACTTTGTTAAATAACTGTATGTCATATATATTACACTTTCTTAAATAACTTTAATATAGAGTACACTTTCTGAAATTACTTTATATATGGTACATTTTTTAAAATAACTTTATATCATATATAGTACAATTTAAAAAAACAACTGTTCAAGCGCAAGATTTAAATCGAGATGCACATTCGGTGCGAGCCAGATCACTGCGCAGCGCACTTACAAGCGCTGAGAACTGTGAAGCGTATTGTCAGAATTGTTCACAAGATGCGCTATTGCTGTGAGCCAGAGCACTGTGCAGCACCTTGTGCCATTGAGCCGCCCGTACGTTCTGTTCAGTACACCCGTATTATATTGAAAATGCTTCCAGCATGGGGACATTAGTCCACTGGTGCGTGGCTGTACTGTAGTGAAAATGCTTCCAGCATGGGGACATTAGTCCACGGGCCTTTGAACGTGGTGTGTGTCTGTACTGTACATAGTGAAAATGCTTCCAGCACGGGGACATTAGTCCTCGGGTCTTTTGACATGGTGCGTGTCTGTAACACACAGTTCTGTCTTGTCTGCAGTGGGTGGGAAGTATTGTGGTGAAGGGAATGTATCCCCATTATAGAAAGCTCCAAACACCTGTTCTTTTGTATTAGAAAGGACTGAATCTCTCTCTTTATCCCCCCCCCCTCTCTCTCCCCTCTCTCTCTCGCTCTCTCTCGCTCTCTCTCTCTATGCGCGCAGCAGGGAGGTATTTGAGGGTTTTACATAGCATGTGCACAGTGTATGGAGTTAGTTTGGAATTGGGTATGGGTTTCACCGAAGCTTCAAGATACTGTTTGGTGTGTGAAATACGACAGTCCCAATTTGTCCTCGTTGTTGCGTCGCTAACATTATGCAGACTGCCACCATTACAGTGAATGCACACAGTCCTCCTTGATAAACTGTGTTGTCCTACTTTGCACGGTTGACTTGTAGTCTTTAAAGCTTATACAGTTAAAAAGGCCTGGGAAACGTATTTGGCCTCATATAAGAAATGTGCATAATTATTCTAGTCTTAAGAGTCTGTCACCATTACAACTTTGTACGCACCATTAGCAAGACCTTTGAAACACGCGTAGATTACTATTGCGCCATTGATGAAGCAGACATGCACCAGCAACACTTAAACAATGTTCACATTCACATTATTTACATCAAGCCTCTGGAAGAAGACAGTGAAATCAGTGTGGTTGAGGGTGATACCAAACCTTGTCAATGTAAATATACATTCCATAAATAACAGATAACATTGAAGATATAATACGATAATCGCTCTCTATGCAGAGAAGGTAGATATCAGACAGCTTGTCTGGGCCTTCTTCCTCTGGTTTGGAGGCCTTTTCTAGTCTGGGGTACGCTGTGTGGTTCGGGATCGTATGTTATTTTGTGTGTCTAGAGAGTGAAGAGTCAAATGTCACTGATATGACATTGTTGGTATTGCCCCGTTAGGTTATATGGGTTGCCAATGTGACAGCGTCTGTACTAAACAAACTACAGCATCACTTCAAAGCAGGCGACTGTTTTGTAGCCTATTGTTTTCTGTTGTTGACAAGTTTGTTCAGTACAATAAAGTTAGTTAGTTAGTTAGTCATTGTTTATAGAGTTCAGCGGACTGCAAAGAGCCGAATCAGGACCACGTAGAATGAAGTAATATTGCAATGTAGATTGCGATTATTTAATCCTATTAATATCGGTTATTAATTATGATTGCTATTGACAACGTTGCACATCATCATGACATACATGTTGGCAAGTTTTTGCCATTGTTTTTTGAGTTCAGTGTTTTGGAGTCGAGAGTCCATTTCAGTGGAAATTATGACTACGTTGTTGTTTGCAATGAGATTTTACTATTGAGTGAGTCTGTGTTTAGCTAAATTGGCAGGGTTCTAAACCAAATGTTTAGCTAAATTGGCAGGGTTCTACACCAAATGTTTAGCTAAATTGGCAGGGTTCTGCACCAAATGTTTAGCTAAATTGGCAGGGTTCTGCACCAAATGTTTAGCTAAATTGGCAGGGTTCTGCACCAAATGTTTAGCTAAATTGGCAGGGTTCTGCACCAAATGTTTAGCTAAATTGGCAGAGTTCTGCACCAAATGTTTAGCTAAATTGGCAGGGTTCTGCACCAAATGTTTAACTAAATTGGCAGAGTTCTGCACCAAATGTTTAGCTAAATTGGCAGGGTTCTGCACCAAATGTTTAGCTAAATTGGCAGGGTTCTGCACCAAATGTTTAGCTAAATTGGCAGGGTTCTGCACCAAATGTTTAACTAAATTGGCAGGGTTCTGCACCAAATGTTTAGCTAAATTGGCAGGGTTCTGCACCAAATGTTTAACTAAATTGGCAGGGTTCTGCACCAAATGTTTAGCTAAATTGGCAGGGTTCTGCACCAAACCGCAGGGACACTAACCAAGTAGAATCAAAGAGCGTTTAGCATACGTTCTTTGGTAGAATGGATGCGCCATAGCTATAACAAAGTGGGTCCTCGATAGCATAGCTGTAGCAGCAATAGCATACAGCCCATGTATCATAGAAGGTAGCAGCAGTAGCGTACAGCCCATGTGTCATAGATAGAAGGTAGCAGCAGTAGCGTACAGCCCATGTATCATAGATAGAAGGTAGCAGCAGTAGCGTACAGCCCATGTATCATAGATAGAAGGTAGCAGCAGTAGCGTACAGCCCATGTATCATAGAAGGTAGCAGCAATAGTGTACAGCCCATGTATCATAGATAGAAGGTAGCAGCAGTAGTGTACAGCCCATGTATCATAGATAGAAGGTAGCAGCAGTAGCGTACAGCCCATGTATCATAGATAGAAGGTAGCAGCAGTAGCGTACAGCCCATGTATCATAGATAGAAGGTAGCAGCAATAGCGTACAGCCCATGTATCATAGATAGAAGGTAGCAGCAGTAGCGTACAGCCCATGTATCATAGATAGAAGGTAGCAGCAGTAGCGTACAGCCCATGTATCATAGATAGAAGGTAGCAGCAGTAGTGTACAGCCCATGTATCATAGATAGAAGGTAGCAGCAATAGTGTACAGCCCATGTATCATAGATAGAAGGTAGCAGCAATAGTGTACAGCCCATGTATCATAGAAGGTAGCAGCAATAGTGTACAGCCCATGTATCATAGATAGAAGGTAGCAGCAATAGCATACAGCCCATGTATCATAGAAGGTAGCAGCAATAGCGTACAGCCCATGTATCATAGATAGAAGGTAGCAGCAATAGCGTACAGCCCATGTATCATAGATAGAAGGTAGCAGCAGTAGCGTACAGCCCATGTGTCATAGATAGAAGGTAGCAGCAATAGCGTACAGCCCATGTATCATAGATAGAAGGTAGCAGCAGTAGCGTACAGTCCATGTATCATAGATAGAAGGTAGCAGCAATAGCGTACAGCCCATGTATCATAGATAGAAGGTAGCAGCAATAGCGTACAGTCCATGTATCATAGATAGAAGGTAGCAGCAGTAGCGTACAGTCCATGTATCATAGATAGAAGGTAGCAGCAATAGCGTACAGTCCATGTATCATAGATAGAAGGTAGCAGCAGTAGCGTACAGCCCATGTATCATAGATAGAAGGTAGCAGCAATAGCGTACAGCCCATGTATCATAGATAGAAGGTAGCAGCAGTAGCGTACAGCCCATGTATCATAGATAGAAGGTAGCAGCAATAGCGTACAGCCCATGTATCATAGATAGAAGGTAGCAGCAGTAGCGTACAGTCCATGTATCATAGATAGAAGGTAGCAGCAATAGCGTACAGCCCATGTATCATAGATAGAAGGTAGCAGCAGTAGCGTACAGCCCATGTATCATAGAAGGTAGCAGCAATAGCGTACAGTCCATGTATCATAGATAGAAGGTAGCAGCAATAGCGTACAGCCCATGTATCATAGATAGAAGGTGGCAGCAATAGCGTACAGCCCATGTATCATAGAAGGTAGCAGCAGTAGCGTACAGCCCATGTATCATAGATAGAAGGTAGCAGCAGTAGCGTACAGCCCATGTATCATAGATAGAAGGTAGCAGCAGTAGTGTACAGCCCATGTATCATAGAAGGTAGCAGTAATAGCGTACAGCCCATGTATCATAGATAGAAGGTAGCAGTAATAGCGTACAGCCCATGTATCATAGAAGGTAGCAGCAGTAGTGTACAGCCCATGTATCATAGAAGGTAGCAGTAATAGCGTACAGCCCATGTATCATAGAAGGTAGCAGTAGTAGTGTACAGCCCATGTATCATAGATAGAAGGTAGCAGCAGTAGTGTACAGCCCATGTATCATAGATAGAAGGTAGCAGCAGTAGCGTACAGCCCATGTATCATAGAAGGTAGCAGCAGTAGCGTACAGCCCATGTGTCATAGATAGAAGGTAGCAGCAGTAGCGTACAGCCCATGTATCATAGATAGAAGGTAGCAGCAGTAGCGTACAGCCCATGTATCATAGATAGAAGATAGCAGCAATAGTGTACAGCCCATGTATCATAGATAGAAGGTAGCAGCAATAGTGTACAGCCCATGTATCATAGATAGAAGATAGCAGCAATAGTGTACAGCCCATGTATCATAGATAGAAGATAGCAGCAATAGCGTACAGCCCATGTATCATAGATAGAAGGTAGCAGCAATAGTGTACAGCCCATGTATCATATATAGAAGGTGGCAGCAATAGCGTACAGCCCATGTATCATAGATAGAAGGTAGCAGCAGTAGCGTACAGCCCATGTATCATAGATAGAAGGTAGCAGCAGTAGCGTACAGCCCATGTATCATAGATAGAAGGTAGCAGCAGTAGCGTACAGCCCATGTATCATAGAAGGTAGCAGCAGTAGCGTACAGCCCATGTGTCATAGATAGAAGGTAGCAGCAGTAGCGTACAGCCCATGTATCATAGATAGAAGGTAGCAGCAGTAGCGTACAGCCCATGTATCATAGATAGAAGGTAGCAGCAGTAGCGTACAGCCCATGTATCATAGAAGGTAGCAGCAATAGCGTACAGCCCATGTATCATAGATAGAAGGTAGCAGCAGTAGCGTACAGCCCATGTATCATAGATAGAAGGTAGCAGCAGTAGCGTACAGCCCATGTATCATAGAAGGTAGCAGCAGTAGTGTACAGCCCATGTATCATAGATAGAAGGTAGCAGCAGTAGCGTACAGCCCATGTATCATAGAAGGTAGCAGCAGTAGCGTACAGCCCATGTATCATAGAAGGTAGCAGCAGTAGTGTACAGCCCATGTGTCATAGATAGAAGGTAGCAGCAGTAGCGTACAGCCCATGTATCATAGATAGAAGGTAGCAGCAGTAGCGTACAGCCCATGTATCATAGATAGAAGGTAGCAGCAGTAGCGTACAGCCCATGTATCATAGATAGAAGGTAGCAGCAGTAGCGTACAGCCCATGTATCATAGATAGAAGGTAGCATCAGTAGTGTACAGCCCATGTGTCATAGATAGAAGGTAGCAGCAGTAGCGTACAGCCCATGTATCATAGATAGAAGGTAGCAGCAGTAGCGTACAGCCCATGTATCATAGAAGGTAGCAGCAATAGTGTACAGCCCATGTATCATAGATAGAAGGTAGCAGCAGTAGCGTACAGCCCATGTATCATAGAAGGTAGCAGCAGTAGCGTACAGCCCATGTGTCATAGATAGAAGGTAGCAGCAGTAGTGTACAGCCCATGTATCATAGATAGAAGGTAGCAGCAGTAGCGTACAGCCCATGTATCATAGAAGGTAGCAGCAGTAGCGTACAGCCCATGTGTCATAGATAGAAGGTAGCAGCAGTAGCGTACAGCCCATGTATCATAGATAGAAGGTAGCAGCAATAGTGTACAGCCCATGTATCATAGATAGAAGGTAGCAGCAATAGTGTACAGCCCATGTATCATAGAAGGTAGCAGCAGTAGTGTACAGCCCATGTGTCATAGATAGAAGGTAGCAGCAGTAGCGTACAGCCCATGTATCATAGATAGAAGGTAGCAGCAATAGTGTACAGCCCATGTATCATAGATAGAAGGTAGCAGCAGTAGTGTACAGCCCATGTATCATAGATAAAAGGTAGCAGCAGTAGTGTACAGCCCATGTATCATAGATAGAAGATAGCAGCAGTAGCGTACAGCACATGTATCATAGATAGAAGGTAGCAGCAGTAGCGTACAGCCCATGTATCATAGATAAAAGGTAGCAGCAGTAGCGTACAGCCCATGTATCATAGATAAAAGGTAGCAGCAGTAGTGTACAGCCCATGTATCATAGATAGAAGGTAGCAGCAGTAGTGTACAGCCCATGTATCATAGATAGAAGGTAGCAGCAGTAGTGTACAGCCCATGTATCATAGATAGAAGGTAGCAGCAGTAGTGTACAGCCCATGTATCATAGATAAAAGGTAGCAGCAGTAGCGTACAGCCCATGTGTCATAGAAGGTAGCAGCAGTAGCGTACAGCCCATGTGTCATAGATAGAAGGTAGCAGCAATAGTGTACAGCCCATGTATCATAGATAAAAGGTAGCAGCAGTAGCGTACAGCCCATGTATCATAGAAGGTAGCAGCAGTAGTGTACAGCCCATGTATCATAGATAGAAGGTAGCAGCAGTAGCGTACAGCCCATGTATCATAGATAGAAGGTAGCAGCAGTAGCGTACAGCCCATGTATCATAGATAGAAGGTAGCAGCAGTAGCGTACAGCCCATGTATCATAGATAGAAGGTAGCAGCAGTAGCGTACAGCCCATGTGTCATAGAAGGTAGCAGCAATAGTGTACAGCCCATGTATCATAGATAGAAGGTAGCAGCAATAGTGTACAGCCCATGTGTCATAGATAAAAGGTAGCAGCAGTAGCGTACAGCCCATGTATCATAGATAGAAGGTAGCAGCAGTAGCGTACAGCCCATGTATCATAGATAGAAGGTAGCAGCAGTAGCGTACAGCCCATGTATCATAGATAGAAGGTAGCAGCAATAGCGTACAGCCCATATATCATAGATAGAAGGATGGAATCATACTGTGTCTTTGGCGACACGAATCGGTCGCATTTCCATGAAAAACTACAGTCCTATCACTGAGAAGACATCGATATAGGCCTATGGTATTATACGCGGAACTTTCACCTATCATAGGCCTATACCGTTTCTTACGCGGTTTGAGAATACAACCTTTAACCGGCTGATTTGTCTGATCCCCAATTCCTTTTTATAATGCAAATGGCGGTGTGTTATCTACCGTTGCGGAATCGAGGATCCATTTTCTGTTTGCTATCGCAGATCCCTTGTGCTTGATTACTACTAACTCCTGCGTCCAAACACAAAGTATTTGTAACCTGACAAACAGGTATGCTTGGTGTTTTGGACTGCGTCAGCAATGTTGGTTAGCTATTGACAAAGTTCAATATAAAACGTGGAGTAACGGGAAAGGGGTTGTGTTCCGTAGTAGTCCCGAGAATAGTGCAGTGTTTGTGTTCACTATTCACTTACTCATGTGGCTATTGACCGAGCTATAGGAAGCGCTTCAATACAACATTGCGTATCCAAAGGCCTTGTGTTTGGGATTAGTTCAGTACTAGGTCGGTGTTGGTGTTAACATTTATGGAGAACGTTTGAGTTTTGACGGAGTTATGTGAAACATTGCAAACTCATCGCATAAAGGCAGATGTTGTGTTTGGGATTAGTCCAGCAAAACTTGTTGTTGTTGTTGTTGTTGTTGTTGTTGGGTTCTTTGAAGGATTGTCATGAGAGGTTCCGGTCGTCTGAACATGACCTTGTTGAAAATGTCAATGACCTGGTAAGGTTGATTGAAGAATGGAACCAACTATTCAGTCTGTTAGCAACATGTGTGTAGACACAGAGCGAGGGAAGATTGAATGTTTACTACCACCATAAGCTGAGGGTATAGCGCGCTGTGCAAGTAGTCATTGGGATTCCGATTGGATCCAGTTGAATACATCTGTAATTGTGTGTTGTGCAGGTAGTTTGCGAGTTGCTTTCCACAGTTCTATATCAATGGTCTGGATAAAACTAGTGTCAAACAGTGAGAGTTAAGTACCCAGGCCTTCAGAGAAAAAAAGACCGCAGTAATAATTGTTAACTAAGATATGATCTTAGGGGGTGTCGGATAGCGCAGTGGTTGGAGCACTCGCTACTGTGTCGCAAGTTAAGCACCGTCCAGTGCGGTTAGCACTTGGATGGGTGACCGCAAAACGTGAAGCGACAAATAACAACGCCCCCAGTTGACTCAACTGTGACTGAGTACCTACTCTCTTAAGGGTGGGGAAGGTAAAGCAGCGAGGGAGAGAGATGGGCATCACCCTCATTACGCTGGCCCAAGATAAGTGTGATCTCCAACATCACGCTCCCCTACGGCCACAAGGCTATTGGACTACCTTTACCTACCTTTGCCTAAGATAGCATCCTCTGCGAGGGTTGATAGGAAGCATATCTTTCTCCCTGCTCCGTCTGCCAGTGTTTTAGCCACAGCAATGACTTTCTCTGTATGACTATCTTGGCTTTCTCTGTATGACTATCTTGGCTTTCTCTGTATGACTATCTTGGCTTTCTCTGTATGACTATCTTGGCTTTCTCTGTATGACTATCTTGGCCACATGGAGCTGTTCTCTTTAATACGGTATTTGGACGAGAGAATAGCCTGTGAAACTTTCACACTAATGTAGCTAGCGCCACTATGTGGGGGAGAGAGAGAAAGACTGAAGGGAGATAATTGTAGCCAAATGATCGCTGGCTACAGTGCTACTTTTTACTACTGTTATTACTACTACTGTTATTACTATTACTGATATTACTATTACTACTACTATTATTACTACTATAATTACTACTGACTGTTATTACTATTACTACTACTATTATTACTACTGTAATTACTACTGTTATTACTATTACTGTTACTATTACTACTACTATTACTACTGTTATTACTATTACTACTACTATTATTACTACCGTTATTAATATTGTTATTACTACTGTTATTACTACTGTTATTACTGCTGTTATTACTCCTGTTATTACTATTACTACTACTACTACTATTATTACTACAGTTTTTACTACTGTAATTACTATTACTGTTATTACTATTACAAAGTTGCTGAAAGAATGTCATTCTATGTCTTACACAGAGATCGAGATTGAAATGTCTCAAACTGCATTTTTTATGTGGACGTAGAGTTAGAGGAGATTTAATTTATATTTATATTTAAAAAATCATCATAAAATTGATTTAAAATGGTCAGATTTATCTATAGCACCTCATCACAACCAAACTAGGAACCCAGAAGGTACGATTCTTAAACAGCATTGTACTACTAACATCAGAAGAAAAAAGAATTTACTAACAGAGTTTCTTCACATTGGAACAGTTTACCTCTAACTATTTTTAAAAAAAAACTGCAATGGAAAAAAACTTGTTTTTAAAAACCAGTTGGACGCAATACCCAAATCCAGGGATGCAGTCCTTCGCTTTGATGAGTAATACAAATATTAAAATTGCATGCATATAGACCCAAGCAAAGTGTACATGAGATAGGACGTTCAGAAAGGCTTCACAGCCCGTTTTGTCCTCAACCTACTACTGTACTACTACTACTACTACTACATGTACTATTATTATTAGTTTTTACTATTATACAGGGTTTATTGCTGTGGCGTTTTACCTGCCTATCGACCAGGGTTTTTACAATTTTACCTGATGTGTAGTTAAAAGCAGCTGCTTTGTGTTGACTGTGCCAACAGTTGTTTGTAGGTGGTTTGGGTTTTGTGGTGAAGTTAAACATTGTGCTGTTTACCTCATAAGTCAGCAGTGTCGTCCGATGTGTCCATGTATACTGTCAATAATTTATGAACGAACGAATCAATATTGTGGTTTAACGTCTACACCTACCTTTGGCGATATGGCAGACAGGGATAACCAGCCCAGGGAACAAGGGGTAGGGACCGAAATCAACGCTGAACTAACAGAGCAATCATACTGCTAAAATGGACTGTGAAAAATGGCCGCTTTATATTTCGCACACCACGGGATTCGAACATGGGTCATCCGTGTGCAAGGCGAACGCTCTACCACTTGAGCTACGGCGGTGAGCCGAAAATGATTTCTATAGACCTGCAGTTGTGCTTTATATCTATAGCCAATGGAGGTATGCAGCCAATGGACCATTCACTATTTTGACGTGGAGTCTATATTTATACTGCGTAGTACAACAGATTTATGTGGCATGACGTACAACCATATCTTTTGTGGCCATTTTACTATTTTGCGCGCTTGCCATTTAGTGTAATGGCCTCAGTATGCGTGTCGGCGTCCATGTCACAGTGTTCGTTGTAAATCCACCGATTGGGCTGCTTGACTAGGATTTCTGTTGTGCGCTTAGAGATTGGGTTGATGTTTGATTGTTACTGTTGATTTGGTTTGGAAAGTGACTATTTGATGCGGTGATGACCACACTGTATGTATAGTCCAAAGTTCTAACGCAGCACAGAGTTGAGGCGGTTGAGATGTCATTTGTCGTTGTAGTATTAGTTTTAACTTGACTAGCAGTGTAAGTCTTGTTGACACCCACGTTTTTTTTGTTTTGTTTTTTTTAACTGAATGTAATCTTTATATTCGTTTGGTACCGTACCATGACTGTGGTTGTGTGCTTTGGATAATTACTGTCAGTAGAATTGCATTGACACCCTGCGTGTCTGTCTGGTTGTCGTTCTGTCTGTACTCTTATTTTCACTATTACACTCTTTAACTGGAAAGTGTGTGTGTTGACTATAAATCGCGTGGACTCCTAAACTGTTGACATGTGCGGTTCCACGATGGTTAAGTATTCCCCTTGTTGGGCCTATAGCTTGACAACCAATTGTCAATGTTGGCCTTTCAGATTTCTGGCGTAACCGTAGTGGGATTAGTATCAACGGAACTGTCAATGTGTACTATATGATATGCCAAGTGGAGGCCTAACTTCCATCCCAACTACTCTACCCGTGTGTGCTTTTGGGATTTCTTTGATTTGAGCAGTCCTTTAAGCCGGCTTTTGTGCTATTATAAAGAGCGGTTAATTTCATGGCTTCATGGCCACATGGCTTCGTTCAGCGTCAAACCAACGAGTTACGGGATAGAATAGGACTATCGTTTAGTAACCCAGATCTCCTTACTAGAGTATAGGGAGTTTGTGAGGCTTAAATGTAAGTTGGGTAGATCACTGACGGTCAGTTCTAGAACAGGCCGGTTTCCTCTAAACGTCCCTGAACTTGACCCCGGAGTCAAGCGTTATGTCACGGTCGCCTTCGGTCCACTCAGCGACAGTGCGAGTTACGCAACCGCTGGCATTGTGGGGCCGTTTGTAGTTCAAATGGGGCCGGCTAGAACGGCTTACTAGTAACCCAAATGTCCCCAGATCGAATCACGGATTGGCCAACGTGTGACCTTATTATTTTCCCCTTACCATCAACTGGTTTGCTGGTGTCAGAATAATGTGACCTACCCTATCCTGTCCCGTCACTCAAAGGTCTTTGGGGCTCCACAGATGATCGTTTAACCAGCGTACTCCATCTTTCTCTGTCCTCAGCAACCCTCGTGGCTTCGCTCAGTGTCAAGCCAATCCATTCTCGAATGTTGTCTTCCCACCTCTTTTTCTGCATCCCTCTTCTTCTGCCTCCTTGGACCGTGCCTTGCCGGATGGTCTTTGCAAAGCCTGATGCTCTGGTGACGTGGCCATACCATCGGAGTTTCCGTTTCTTCACCACTGTTAGCATGTCATCGTGTGGACCAATAGCTTGTGTGGTGGTCTAGAGCAATAATCTTTTAATCTAATTGTGTGTTGGTCTGTCGGACTTCGTTGTTGGTGATGTGCTGGGTATAGGAAATGCCCAGAAGTCTTCTGTAGTACCTCATCCCCATGCTTTGTATTCTTCGTTGTAGATCTGCTGTGAGGATCCATGTTTCGCAAGCGTATAGTAAGATGGAGATGACAAGGGAGCGCAGCCTTACCCTGGAAAGTAGACTGATTGTCATGTCTTTCCAAATGGGCTTCAACCTTGTCCGGGCCGCAGGTGTTTATGCTATCCTGGAGAGAATATCTGTCGGGATCCATTGTCTGATACAATGGCTCCTAACTATTTGAAGCTATGCCCTGTGTTGAGGGATTGGCCTTGGACTTTGATGTTGGTGGTCAAAATGTTGGTCTTCTCTGCACTTATTTCCATTCCATAGGCTACGGAGGTGATGTCAGTCCTTACTGTTCAAGTTCTTGTTCTCTCCAGCCAATCCATCAATACCATCCGCAAAACGGAGGTTAGAGAGATAATGTGACCACGAGTCGCCTAAACGCTCCGGTCTCGTGTGACTATAATCTACAATTAACTTTAGCAGTTCAAACAGTTAACATTTTAAAAAGAAATTGTGAATAAACATTGTTTTTAGAGCGTCTGACTCACTGCATAAAGAGGAACCTCGAATGTAACGAGTTTATTAATATATATGTCGACTTTAAAAGTGGAATTTTGGATTTGCCATGCCGTCGGCAGTCTCAAGGGTTAGGAGGTTGGTTTCACAATAAAAAGACACGATGAGGGCTATATGTATACTTCTCTTATCAAACATTGAGTCTTCGGTGGTAAAAGCCAAAAATGACTTGCAGTGTGTGTGTGGGTGTGGGGGTGAGCGTGCGTGCTATCGTGCGTGTGAGTGTGTGTGTCTTATGTCTGTATTAATTTCATGAATAGTTCAATCTCCTAATGTATTTAATTATTATATACACAGAAAAAGAAGTCTTAACAGTTAACATGCATACTCCACTCAGCTATTTATAGTGTGTTTATTATTAATAGTAAGGGTATTTATGTAGTGCTTTTTCCTAATGATAGTTAAGTTCAAAGCCCTACTCTGCACACTCATACTAAACATTAACATTCGGCTACATACCAAATTAAACATTCAGAAGAACAGAACATTCAGTTTTATTTAATCTCTCTCTCTCTCTCTCTCTCTCTCTCTCTCTCTCTCTCTCTCTCTCTCTCTCTCTCTCTCTCTCTCTCTCTCTGAACCACTTTACCTTCCAAAGTGCATATGTATATATGACAGAGGGACATAGGGTGCAACTTACACAATAGCCTAGCTGTGCATATCCAACAATTAACAAACGAGAAATGTATACATCCAAAGCACGGCACTTGTTAGTCCAAAAAGGTATTTCATTATTGATGACTAGGATACCAAGCACAAGGTCCTGCAGTGACACCAAGGCGCACGCACAACGCACTATATATACAGACTTAACATAGGCAGGCCAGGCGGTTATGGGGCCTGAACTCTTCCGAGCGCGAAGTCGTCAAGAGAAGTGACTAGGGGCAAAACAAGTCTGCTGTCCCATTCTAAAGACTAGATTTAAGGCAGATCTCATATTACAGTTTGAAAGCGTAAGATAAAAAGATTGATCAAACGCCTTCGCTGTTTTGGTTCAAAAGCCATGTTTGTGTACCGCTGTACAGATGTACTGTCGGGACGGGGATGTACGGCATAATTATGTGCTTTATGTAAGGTTATTATGACAGTCTTCATATTGAGTATACAATGTATGATCTATCAAGCCTAAGCTTTAGGGGAGTGTATGTAAGCTGTGGTGTGGGCTGCTTCCACAGTGTTTGAATTCAGTTTCCGGTCGATTTTGTTTGAAAGGCATCAGGGAGAATGTTCATAGGTTTAGGTGTTTTTGTGTATGTTTTTTGTTTTTCTGTTTGTTTGTTGTTTTTTTTGGTTGTTTTTGTTTTGTTTTGGGTCAACAAGTCTTTGGCCGTACGTATAGTTCTTGACTTGATCAGCACTTACTTGAGGCCTTGAAATGACCCGTTGGTCGTTCTACATATGTTAAACTTTACTATGTGACGCCAAGCCGATGCTTACAAGTAAATCTACGCAGTATTGAATTTTACTTCGATTTGTTTTGAAATGACGTGTGTTTGTCAAAACTAGTCATACGCTCTTTACACGAACACTAATCAGACTAAAAATGTATTTCCTGAAACGCGGGACTGCGACAAGCAGTTCTACCCCTCCTGTGCCTTTCAGTAACTAATACCAAATGCTAGCTTTGCTATCCATGTATTCATTCCATGGCCTACACTGAACATTCAGGCTGGCGCTGCTGTGCAGTTTCAGGTTTGATGAGATGAGCCAATTATAGTGCTTTATCGAAATCAGACCGAGTCGTGTCCCCGTGTCCACAGCGGTACAACCTGAGACTGTTGTTCTGTACTGTAATACAATCTATGCTGTAGGTACGCTTGCACCGCTAAGTGCAATTGCATTCCATGTCATGTGCCTGTAGACACGTGGAGAGAGTACTCCTGTGTTGAAGTGATTCTATGTTTGCCACATGGTGCTACAGCGCATTAAATGAGACTCTATGTTATTACCAGACTCGGTGGCACTTCTTATGTCTGATTTCCACTCATCGTCACTTTTGACATGCTACTAACCAAGGAGTATTCCACACTCGGTATCTTGTGTCGTGTACCAGCAATTTTAGCTAATGTTAACTGGCTGACATCCATGTCAATGGCCGTGACTGGCTTTGGAAATATGACCTCGTAGGACTGGTTAATAAAGCGATAATGTGCTTGTAAGGAATTGTGAACTTGTGGTTTTATGTTAGCTGTGTGAGAGGAATTGGACTGTGGACTTCGATCTGTTAGTAGTTTGTGAGGGTTTTGTAAACTGTGAGCCAAGACTGAGCAGTAAACATGTATGATTCCGACAGCGAAACTCTGTATATTAAGAAATGTGAGTAAAACTGCATTATGTTTCTGTTTGTGCATTTATTACATCTAGCGTTGTTTCTCCTACTTTTCTCCCTCCTCCTCCTTCTGACTTCATTTTATACTCTTCCTCTCTACCTCTCTCCCATGTAGGGGTGCCGGGGGTTCCAGTATAGATCTAAATAGTATGCCCACTTTCTGGAAATTAAGTGCTTTAAATGTCCACTGTCGCTGTCTTTCTCCTTTGTTCTTTCTCATTCCTGCTCTGTTCTATCAATCAATTATACTATCATCTTCTTCGCTCGACCAGTCACCTACCTTTTTTTCTTGAAAACTCTTCCGGGATATCTCCTCATTTGTGTGTGAGGTCTGTTGGATCAGCTTGGGAATATTGGACGCTTTCTGCCAGGTGGTCACTGGGGCTTCCTATGATGTTATTATTTGGCAATGTAGGCATTTTATATGTGTTTTGTTGATATTTTAGAATGATGTTTATATTCTATTTTGTTTTTGTAAACGGGGGTTCGATAAATTAGAGTATAGCCTCAGCGTCCCCTGCTATGCGTGGGCTGTTTTAAGTCACGCGTGTTTATACTAAATTGAACGGGGCGAGGTCTAGATCGGAGGGTGGGGTTACGGTGCGTGGACGATACAAGACAATAACTTCATAATTTCCTGCCTTATTCGATCATGTCAAAGCATTGGTATTGTGTGTGTGTTCCAGCGAGGTTGACGGTGCCCACCCCTCATGGGGATGGAGTAAGACGCAAGTCGTATGACCTGGCGGCGGACGGTGGAAAATCCAACCGCCTGGGCCTGTTGCTCCACCGCCTCAACCCTCTACAACCAGCCGCCATGTAAGTATTCATGAACTTGGGTACAACCAGCCGCCATGTAAGTAGTCATCAACTTGGGTACAACCATGTCAGATGTGGCTAACCCATCAACCACCCCCAATCCTTGTCCTAGTTGGCGCTGCACTCCCCAGTGGCCGCAACCCTTCTGCAACCCCACAGCTTGTGGGTTGTTATTTGTCGTTAAATGTATGTGATGTAAGTTACACATTATTTCACTAAAAAATATCTCTCGCTATTATTACCTGTTGCCCGTTTTTCTAGCTGGCGCTGACGCTGCACTGCGTCTGCCTTGCTTTGACTGACAAAACAAGCCCAGAAGGTCACCACGGTGGAAGCCACGTCCCAGTTTCAACCACAGGACGCCCCTCACCTCGTCCTCTTCACCGTCCCTACTCCCGTATCCCTTCTTTGTCATCAAATCAACTTGTCCACCTCATTATTAGATTTTGTCGGTTCGTATTTGAAAAGTTATCATGATGACATTTATTGTTTAGATGATTCATTCGTTTGTTTGTTTGTTTTTCATTGTGAAGAAACAGAATTTTGTTAAATGCTGTCGACATTTGGTTGTAAGTGTTGTGTGTTTCATTGTGGTGCTGCTGTTGAAGACTGGAGTGTTCACATATTGCCCTTATTGCCACCTTTCCTTTTCTCTGCAGAAGCCTGCATGGATTACTTTTGTGTAGTTTACAAATTGGCATTTGAATGTTATTAGCGTGGATCGTTATGGGAAATTTAAAATTTGTTAAATGTATTAATATTTTACAACGGAGTCCAACAATGTAAGACCCCCGTTGGGGTGCCAAGGGTTTCAGTATAAATAGTATCCCCACTTTCTGGAAAGTTAGTGCTTTAAATTCCCACTGTCGCTGTCTTTCTCATTTGCTCTTTCTCATTCCTGTTCTGTTCTATCAATCTGCTATATATCTTCTTCTTCGCTAGACCAGTCACCTACCTTTTTTCTGGAAACTCTTCCGGGACAAGACTCCTTATTTGTGTATGAGGTCTGATGGATCAGCTTGGGAATATTGGACGCTTTTTGCCAGGTGGTCATTAGGGCTTCCTATGATGTTATTATTTAGCAATGTAGGCATTTTATATGTATGTGTTTTGTTGATAATTTATAATGATGTTTGTATTCTATTTTGTTTTTGTAAACGGGGGTTTGATAAATTAGAGTACAGCCTCAGCGTCCCCTGCGTGGGATGTCTTTATTGTAAAGTGACTGGCTGGTGGAGAGCTTTCAGTTTTACCACTAGGGTTGTATCGTCAGATCTTTAATGCGGATCAGGGGTTGTCCGGTCCTGATTTGGCTCGGAAGAGTCCGCTGGACCTAAAACAATAATCATGTAATGTAATGTAACAATGTAAGAATCATACTTTCTCCGACTCCAGTGTCACATCGTCAAAAGGCCGAGTATCGCCAGCAGACTGGGAGAGACTGGGAGCATTCTGTTTGGTCGAAATTTAAAACGCATTACAAAATTCGACGCATGCCCACAGTGCTATCGTAGTCTGACCGAGCAGGGTTAGGGTTAGAATTAGGGTAAAGACGCCTAAGAACATCGTGAAAAGGCCGGCCGAACTTGACCTGGCGCACGCAAAGGCGCCCGGCCAGGTTACAATACTCGGTCCCGCTGCGATGTCAATCCGCGTAATTTCGCAACTGGACCGAATATCTTTTTTTTTTGACCGGGCGCCTTAGCGCATGCGCCAGGTCAAGTCGTTTCGGCCTTTTCACGATGTTCTTAGGCGTCGTAACCTTAACCCTAAACCCTAACCCTAATCCTTACTAAGACTACGATAGCACTGTGCGCATGCGTCGAATTTTGTAATGCGTTGACCAGTCAGATTGCTCCCAGTCCAAATAAGATACTAGGAGATTTGACGAGGTCATACCGGTAGATCGAATTCTGTGGAGAAGAGGGTTTTCGCTGGCAGGGGAACTAAATTCTTCCTATGCGTTGCCCAAGCTGTAAGGAAGAGTTGTCTTTCGTGTGGCTTACCCCGATTCTCTCTCTCTCTCTCTCTCTCTCTCTCTCTCTCTCTCTCTCTCTCTCTCTCTCTCTCTCTCTCTCTCTCTCTCTCTCTCTCTCTTAATGTAATGCCTATGATGAACTCAGAGACGATGTCCAAATACTGAAAACGCTGATCGCGCTGATCCAAGAAGACAACCATGATGCATCATTTGTGATGTCAGCGGGCGCTGAATTATCCATAATTGAATTGTCTCGTTATTTGTATAAAGTTTACAGAATAAGGAACTAAAGAGGATTGAATGGTGATTAAAAATGCGTGTGAATTCTTGCATGTTAATCAGCTTTACATAACATTCTCCTTATTCTGAACGACCCAGTTTTTGATTACATTATGTTTGCTATTTTGTGTTTTCTACGTTATTATTCCATAAAGAATGAAGGAGCGAATGTGTGAAATGAACAAATAAGCAAAGTGGTCGTGCCTAACGCCAAGTCTTTTTGTCTGTAAAGGGTCATTCGGATCGTTTTTAACTGACAATACATGCGCATGTCGCGATAAATACAATGTAGATAACTTTTCTTTTAAAGAAGAGAATGAAGATAAGAGCGCAGTTTGCTTTCACGTAACAGTTTGTTAATGTTGCACACATACGTAGGACGTTTAAACTCGATATGAATTCTAGTTGGTGAAACACTTGCTAAGAAAAGAAAATGATAAGATGATGTTAAACATCCAACCATAGAGATTGGAAGACTGTGTGTGTGAAAAATCGAAGATTCTAGATATAAGTTAATTAGCTACTTTCTTGTTCCAGTTGATAGTTTTGTTTTTGGCGATAGTGCATATGTATTTGTAAAATATTGTGAGACCTAATATTTAGATGTATCCCCTCCCTACTTTCCCAATTTGAAATGAACGTGTTGTTTATTCAATAAAATGTCAAAGTCAAAGTCTCTCTCTCTCAGAATGCATCGCAAGCGCGCTTTGTTGTATGGAAGCGCCGCGATCTGAGAAGACCTCTCTCTCTGTGTCTCTGTCTCCCCTTCTCTACCCCTCTCACCTGTCTTCCCCATCTCTCTCTTCCTCCCCTCCATCTCTCCCCTTCCCCACCACACACGCACACTCAGTTCTCATTGTCACGGGTACGTCACTTACATGGTACTGACGGCCAGACACGTTGTCCGCCTAACAACAGCCAATTAGATTCAGTTGACCTATCTATCACCCAGTTCGGCAGCTATTGCTAGTGTCAAACCAGCCTACAATGATATACGTACTAGTCCCAGTATTAAAACGTTTTAATCTTTTTTTTTCTTCTGTTTGTTTAACCTAAATCTCCCTTTCTGTGCTGAGAGAGAGAGAGAGAGAGAGAGAGAGAGAGAGAGAGGAGAGGGGGAGAGAGAGAGAGAGAGAGAGACATTAGGGGGAGGAGCCGTGTGGGTGGAAGTGAGGAAGAAATGATAAGGAGCAATAGGTTTACATGCAGAATGATGCCAACACTTTCCATTTAGCAGGTTTTAGTGTAAATCCAAGATTGTTATAGTAGTATTATAGTCCGTGATATGATTGTAACAGGTCTGGGTAAGTTTCAAGTTAAAAGGGTTGGTTTTATTACATGAACGCACACAAAAATTTTTCTGTAAAACAATGGAAGTAAGTAGTCTCGCCTGATGAAGCGGGAAAGCAGCATCATTAACTATAGCCCCTGAGACATCATTCTTAACAAATGCAGCATTACAAGGGAGGAACAGGAAGAATCTTATTTTCCTGTATTTCGTGGAGTCTTAAAGCAGTAGGTTATCTGAATTCTCATAAACTACCTTCCTAGCTCTAAGCGGGTAAGCAGGCACGAAGTTGGGGTGGGAGGAAAAGGTTGGAGGAAGGTGGGGGTGGGTGTGCGGGCCTCTATTTACATCTATAGCGAAGGAACTGGAATGTCTGCATTGTCATGTGCATCCCTTTGCCTTCTAAACTATTTGTGTTGATGAGAGCTGCTTGTTGGGCATATACCAACCCGGCTACGCTGAGCCTCACTTTTGGGCTTTTCACATTTTCTTCACACATTGTGATCGTGGGAGGGTGTGTGTAGACTCTTATAGGTGATTGTGTGTGTGTGTTGGGGGTGGGGTGAAAAGAGAGATGCGGAGCGGGGGGGTTGGGGAGTAGGGTATGGGTGTGTAAAGAGCAAATAGAGGACGTCTGACAGACAAGTTTGTAAACGATTGATACGAGGATGGGAGGGGGGCTAAGCAGTCACAAATTAAGAGAAAACTAAGGTAATCTTAGTTACCACAGGGCCTGCGCTAATTAGATTAATAGTATTTAACCACTCATTTTTTCCATTCAAAATTTTGTTTTGTTATTAATTTTGTACTGAATTGTGTTTCATGTGAATGATTTTTTGTGTGTGTGTGTGGATTTTCCGCACTTCAAAATGGACAAACGGATACATTTGGGATCTTTGAATCGAATGTGTTTTGGTTTTTACATCTTTCAGTCTGTACTGAATGTGCGTGTCTGAGAGAGAGAGAGAGGGTCGGGAGGGAGGGAGCGAGTGGGGAAGGGAGGCATGGAGGAGGAGTGAGGGACGGCCCAGAGAGACGTAACCGCGGCCTTTACATGTGCACATGTTGTATGCAGTTAATGAAGACTGTTGGGCGGTTTCGATCTCTGGCACTGTTTGAACGATTGGCCATGATTCATTGTTCTGTACCTGTGCACATCTGTCAGATACATTGACTTCCCCACCAACAGATGTTTTAAGTCTTGTCTTGGCATTACAGTAGTGGGGGTTGAGGGAGGGAGGGAGAGAGAGAAGAGAGAGAGAGAGAGAGAGAGAGAGAGAGAGTTTTGATCTCTATTACAATTCCTTCCCGATTCTAAGTTATCCTATGCTATCCTATTCTAACCCGTAACTCGAAAGTCGTTGGGGCACCACAGATGCTCGTTTAACCAGCGTATCCCATCTTACTCTGTGCTCATCAACCCTCATGGCTTCACTCAGGTGTCAAGCGAGTCCATTCTCGAATGTTGTCTTCCTACCTCTGTTTCCGTCTCCATCTTTTTCTGCCTCCTTGCACCGTGCCTTGCAGGATGGTCTTTGCAAGGCCTGAAGCTTTGGTGACGTGGCCATACCATCGGAGTTTCCGTTTCTTCACTAAATCATCGTGTTGTTCAATGGCTTGTGTGATGGTCTATTCAATAATTTTATTTAACGTCTATTCACAGTTTGTGATATTAGATCATGCACGCAAGCATACACACAATCACACGCAAAATGCAAAAAGCACATCCAAAGATCAGACAAAATAATCACAAAAGATGGAGATGACAATGGAGCTCAGCAACCTTACCTTGGAGTGTAGACTGATGTCCTGTCTTTCCAAATGGGCTTCAACGTGCAACCTTGTCAGGGCAGCATTTGTTTTTGCTATCCTACAGAGGATTTCCTGTCGGGACCCATTGATACAATTGATGCTAAATCTAAGTCAGCAGCACAAAGAGACTAATGTTTCCGTTTTATTATCACGTCTCCCCACCCCCCCTCCACACCTTTCATCCCCCCATCTAGGACAGTACAACAATATGACAAAAATACATCATCTGTTTAAATGATTGACCAAAAAAAAAAGAGTGCATGAATATCACGTCAAGAATAAAGAAAGACATTTACATTGCAGTTCCACAAATGTTTTACAGATATGAATATCTCAACTAGCGGTACAGTTACATTGAACGCCGTTATCACGCTTTCTTGTGTGCAAACTTTTATATATTTTAATGATTTTAGTTCATTTGTTTTTCCTTTGGAAATAATCTGACCTTACACCATCGAGGCCTACATCCATGGTCTCTATCCATGTGATGGAATGTAGGCGCAGAGAAAGATTATTTAAATGGCGGATTTGTGACTTGACTTCTTTATGAAAGTTGCTCAATGCTGGGCTTGGACAGAGATTTGTGACTTGACTTATTTATGAAAGTTGCTCAATGCTGGGCTTGGACAGAGATTTGTGACTTGACTTATTTATGAAAGTTGCTCAAAGCTGGCCTTGGACAGAGATTTGTGGCTTGTTTTACTGATGCGTTGCTGAGACTTGATGAGGCTTAAGGCACGGCCACGTTGACCTGTAGCACGTACCACCGGGCCACACTTATGTTGTGTTTATGAATTCTGTATGTTTTCCCTTTGCGCACTGGCCAACATTAAATTTCACAAGGATAGCGCATACTTATTTGATTACTTCTGCAAAAATACACAAGCCGGGCTTACGAGGACCAATCAGAAGCGGGAGTGTGACGTCACGTGTGCAGAGGTAACCTAAACTACTCCCGTGTATGATTACACGCAACCCAGATTGTATTCTAAACACGACTTGGCGAGCTAAGGCAGTTGAATTCACTTGTTGCGTGTCGATCTTAGTAAAGTTGTTTCATATTATAGTCAAATGGTGAAAGAGTACATTACATCGTCATGAAAAAGTGCCTTGTGGTGAAATTACACAGCTACACACGTTTATAAATTCCAACCGGGCCGTGATAAACATGGCGCCACTACCTCCGACCCAATGCATAAGACACAAAACGTAAGCCAATGTAGCCACTAAACTCATAAGGTGTGGCCACCCGTCAAAATTGCGGTCAGTGAAAAATGTCCTAACCCAAGGCCTAAGCCGTGACAGTATTAAACCAAACGTGGCCACTACTTTACGGAGGCGGTGGAGATGGAGGTTAGAGGGCAGCAATGGAGAGGCCACGTAAGCCTCGGTCAGTCTCTGCTACGCTGTGTGCTTTTACCTTGCAAACGTTTGACCTACGTGTTTTGCAGTGTTGTATTTCCAGTGCCTGTGTTAGTGTAGTCTCTTCCCACCTCTAGTCCTCCTCTCCCCACCCCACCCCACCCCAACCCAACCTCTCTCTTTCCCTTCCTGTCTCCCTGTCTCTCCCCCCCCCCTCTCGTCTCTCTCTCTCTCCCTCTCTCTCTCCAGTCACCTACCTTTTTTTTTTCAGGAAAACTCTATAGTGGACGCTTTCTGCCAAATGGTCAATAGGGCTTCCTATGATATTATTATTTAGCAATGTAGGCATGTTATATGTACGTGTTTTGTTGATATTTTAGAATGATGTTTATATTCTATTTTGTTTTTGTAATCGAGGGTTCGATAAATTAGAGTATAGCCTCAGGGTCCCCTGCGTGAGAAGCCTTTATTGTAAAGTGAACGGCTGGTGGAGTGCTTTCAGTGTTACCACTAGGGTTGTTTCAGATCTTTTATACCAATCAAGGGTGAGTCCTCTTTCAACCAAGTTGTGGTCCTGGTTTTGTGGTCCTGATTCGGCTCTTTGCAGTCCTCTGGACCCTGTAAACAATGAATAACTAACTAACTAAATCCCTCTCTCTCTCTTGCACGCGTCTGTCTGTCTATCTGTCTGTCTGTCTCTGTCTCTCTGTCTGTCTCTCTCTCTCTCTCTCTCTCTCTGAGTCTCTCTCTCTCTCTCTCTTGCACGCATCTGTTTCTGTTTGTGGTACACATTGTGGGCGTGTGGTTGTGTCTGTGCAGGCGCCTTTTCCTGATGAGCATTGTACGCTTCCGCCAATACTCTTACCCTTGGGAGAGCCAGTATAGGGGTCAAAGATGAGTGGGTGATGATTATAAAATATGGAGAGGGAAAGATAGATAGAGGAGAGGAGGGAAATAACGTTGACAGATCCAGTTATACGTTGATAGGTCCAGTTAACATTCTAACAGGGTCTTATTCTGAGAGAGAGAGAGAGAGAGAGAGAGAGAGAGAGAGAGAGAGAGAGAGAGAGAGAGAGAGAGAGAGACACAGAGAGAGACAGAGACAGAGAGAGAGACACAGAGAGAGAGAGGTGTTGTGATAAAGAAAGGAAGGATACAGGAGCAAGAAACCTGTTGACAGAGCCGGTTATTATTCCTACAGGATCCATCCAGCTTTTGGATTTTACAAGCATTTGCATGGATGGATAATGGCTGGTCTCGCTCATCCCTGTTTCCTGACCACACAATATGCACGCCCTTTTAATCAGCGGGCTTTACTAGACACACGCGCCCAATATTGGACATTGCTGTAATTTGTCAGCAAACTTTGATAATCCTGAAGCCACTACAGTCCTATCTTTATACTGACAGCTCTGTGTCCAGAGATCTGTCCGGTCAACGCTAACGTAAGTCAACACGTGGTCTCATGCGATTTCCGCACAGCACAAACGCAGCATCCATGTTTCGTTCGCCATTAATCTACCATGTTCCCATGCGTGCTTGTCCAGTCTGTGTGGTTTCCGGCCGGGCTGGCTGCACTGAACAAACAGGACTTGTGAAGCCTCCCGTGTCGTCTGCCTCACTATCATTTCCTCACCCCGGGCGGGAACAAATTGACTGATTGGATCAATGGGTTGTACGGCGCACCATGATACCGTCGTCAGCGGACGGAAAGCTTGTCGTCTCGGCCGGACTACACTACCGGAACCACAGACGAATCTATATGAAACCCCTGCGTGCCCGGCCCAACCTGCAGCTCCTACTTGACTCCCTGTGGTTATTTGTCCCTTAACGAAACCGCTTGGGGACTTAAATCTCGATCAGGTCTTTCAGTTTGGAATATGTTACAGATGTCTAGTAATTGATTTTTTTGTGGATTTAGGGATTGGAGTCGATGATATGGCTCTGAATTGTTGGTGTCATTAACTAATTAGGGGTGGCCTCGTGGCGCAGTGGATAAGTCGCCGGTTTCCTATGCCGAAGGTCGCGGGTTCGATTCCCGCAAGGGGCGAACGTATGTGACTTAGGTACGAGACTATTGAGGTCACCGAGGGTTTTCTTCTGGCACTCCGGTTTCCTCCCTCCCTTCAATAATGGTACAGGATGCAGTCAATATTAAAAAAAAATCAAAAATAAAAATTCGATTTTCTTTCCGTCTTCTAATAGCGATCTCCCTGCCTTTACACCACCTGTATGAGTGATGGATGTGTGTTTGGTGTGTGTGAGGGTGGATGAGACAGGTGAGCGTGTATGTTGGTATAGATCGCCGCGCTTTGAGCCTGAATGATTTGGGGAAAGGCGCGTATTATTATTATTATTATTATTATTATTATTATTATTATTATTATTATTATTATTATTATTAATTTGTTTCGCGGGATGGGGATTTTCTTGTGACGGTTTTAGACTACGTAAATATACATTTCCCCAAGACAGCCTTTGCAATTCTACTTGACAACTCATACTTGTCCATTGATTCAAACCAGTGCTTAACAGATGGCTTGCGTCATTTTAATTAATCAGTGATTGATTACTTTGTAAGTAGTCAGTGATTGATTGTCGACACGAGTCATCATAATCCTCCTCATCATCATCATTATCATTATCTTCTTCTTCTTCTTCTTCTTCTTCTTCTTCTTCTTCTTCTTCTTCTTCTTCTTCTTCTTCTTCTTCTTCTTCTTCTTCTTCTTCTTCTTCCCTCCTCCTGCTTGTTCTCCTTCTTCCCCTCTTTAATTTCAAGCTACACTAGGCATCTCCTGTTGTTTTCCTTCATTCTCCTTTCATTTGTCTGACGTGATTTGTCATCTTCTTTCATTTGTTTCTCTTAGTTTCTTGATGTTGACAGTGGCAGGTGGCGGCAAAATGCCACCTCATAAAAAGCCTGCAGCAACAGCGCTGCTGGTCTCTGCGGTGTCTCTCTCTCTCCTGCCAGCCACAATCAATGACTCATTCAATTAGTGCTGTCGGGTGCCTGTTGCAGGATTCAAGTCCCTGATGACTCAGAGGTATAGTAATTGTCTCCCCTCCCTAGCACTCCAGTGCTGTGAACATCTCTTTTACGGAACTGAGGAACAAAGAGGGTGAAAGAGTTCTACGGACATGTGAATGCCAGTTCTGTTAAACGTGCCTCTCGTAGGCCTACATACTAAGCACGCACACTGTCTGTCTGTCTCTCTTTCTATCTCTCATTCATTCTTATCTGTATACTAATCAAATCGGACTTCAGTAGGTTAATAATAAAATCATTTTAGATGGTAGACTTTACAGTCATGTGTGGGAGGGGGGGGGATGGGGGGATTATTGTTGCTGTAAAACCTCTATCACGTAAATAGCTTTGGGGTGGATGGAGGTAAGGTTATTGTGCTGTTAAATCACTATCACGTTAAGAAACTGTACACAAAGCATTGAAGGGTAAGATTATTGTGCTGTAAAATCACTATCACGTTAACAAACTGTACACAAAGCATTGAAGGGTAAGGTTATTGTGCTGTAAAATCACTATCACGTTAACAAACTGTACACAAAGCATTGAAGGGTAAGGTTGTTGTGCTGTAAAATCACTATCACGTTAACAAACTGTACACAAAGCATTGAAGGGTAAAGTTATTGTACTGTAAAATCACTATCACGTTAACAAACTGTACACAAAGCATTGAAGGGTAAGGTTGTTGTGCTGTGAAATCACTATCACGTTAACAAACTGTACACAAAGCATTGAAGGGTAAAGTTATTGTGCTGTAAAATCACTATCACGTTAACAAACAGTACACAAAGCATTGAAGGGTAAGGTTATTGGGCCGTAAAATCACTATCACGTTAACAAACTTTACACAAAGCATTGAAGGGTAATTGTGCTGTGAAATCACTATCACGTTAACAAACTGTACGCAAAGCATTGAAGGGTAAGGTTATTGGGCTGTAAATTAAAAACCACGATGACGTGAAAACAGCTTGGTTTGCTGCTGTACATGTATCCACCTCATACATGAGGAGTGTGTGTGGTAGTGGTGAGGGAGGGCGGGGTGGTTGTGCTGCGGCTTATAAAGAGCGGACATGTTTGGCTGTTGGCTATGGACAGGGGTCATTTGAAAAAAAGTCACAGAATAAAAGAGCTCCCTCTCTCCCACTCTCTCATGTTATGGGTGTAGAAATGTTATCAAGCAGAACACAAACTCACAGCTCTCTCTCTCTCTCTCTCTCTCTCTCTCTCTCTCTCTCTCTCTCTCTCTCTCTCTCTCTCTCTCTCTCTCTCTCTCTCTCTCTCTCTCTCCAGATTTAACTATTAATTTACTGTCCATGTCTTAAAAAGAAAGCAAAAACTGACTTTCATTTAAATCTTGTAAACCTTGTTAAATGGTTGTGATTTAAATGCCTTATTTAATATTACAGTAATAATTTTAAACATACTTTAAAAAAAAATCCTTCTTAAGTAATACAATTGGGAAAAAAAAAATCTTAGTTTTAAAACATGATTTTCCTAAAATAAATAGTTGTTGACTTGAACTGGATTTTGATGATTGTGACTTTTTTTCCTGTGACTTTTTTTCCTACTCAATTTTGTGACTTTTTTTTCTGTGACTTCTTTTCCTGTGACTTTTTTTCCTACAATCAGGGACAGGCTGGGTCCCGGTTTTCTCTCTCTTGTCGCAAAGTTAATATTTCATTCGGAAGTCTCTTCTTTGCGGTGACCTACTTTGATTTGTCTAGTCCTAAATATTTTTCTTTTAGTTAGTTAGTTAGTCATTGTTTATAGGGTCTTGATATGCTTAATTGATGTAGATATTTAATGTACTTCTGTAACTATTAGAATATTTTAATAGTATAATTGTATACGTATTATTTATAATTTTGTTATTTCAATTTAAAGAAAGAAAATAATAACTTTCATTGTTCCTTCTGAATATGAACGGAAAGACTTATTAGCAATGAATGACCTCCCTTACAAATGAATGACCTCTCCCTTTATATTTAAAAAAAAATCGGCCATAGATTCTGGAACTCTAAATTTAATCATGATATAAATTGCCACGTCCCATATACGCCTTTGGTGTCTGGGGACAAAAATGTATACAACAACAACAACGTCTCATTCTGAATAGCCTTTGTGAACGAAGGGCACCCAGTTTCAGTCAAAGGTCACTAGGGGGAATGGGAACATTCCAGCAAAGATCAGGAGTGAGAGATTTCAATGTTCTGTCGTTGTCTTGGTCATAGATAGGACTTCTTGGAGTGTAAGAGATTTGATTAAGGTGATCGAGGAGGGCGCGCGGGGATGGGGGAGGAGTACCGTGGGGTGGCCTCGTGGCGCAGTGGATAAATCGCCGGTTTCCTATGCCGAAGGTCGCGGGTTTGATTCCCGCAAGGGGTGAACGTATGTGACTTAGGTACGAGACTATTGAGGTCACCGAGGGTTTTCTCCGGGCACTCCGGTTTCCTCCTTCCCTTCAATAATGGTACAGGACGCAGCCAATATAAACATTTCAAAAATAAAAATTCGATTTTCTTTCCGTTTACCAATAGCGATCTCCCTGCCTTTACACCACCTGTTTGAGTTATGGATGTGTATTTGGTGTGTGTGAGGATGGATGAGACAGGTGAGCGTGTATGTTAGTATAGATCGTCGCGCATTGAGCCTGATTGATTTGGGGAAAGGCGCGTATATAGCATCCTGTATTATTATTATTATTTACCGAATTGGAGGGAACAACTAAAATGAGAAGGAAAGGAAAAGAACGGTGCTTACAACCACAGAGAGAGAGAGAGAGAGAGAGAGAGAGAGAGAGAGAGAGAGAGAGAGAGAGAGAGAGAGAGAGAGAGAGAGGGAAGAGAGAGGTTCCTTTACACTGTGGCGCTAGATCTTTGTACAACCTTTGTACAGGGAGGGAAGAAGAGAGAGGGATGGAAAGCAGAAAGAGAGTTGCTCTTTGTGCTGTAGGATCTCATGTCGGCCTATCAAACACCGTTTTTACTGTCTTGGCTTGGTGTTAGCCCTGTGCCATAGCGATGTTCGGTGAGCTATTTTTGCTGCAGCAAGTTCAAAGTTCTGGGTGACAAGGACGGTTAAAAGTGCGTCGGTTAATATTTAAGCTGACGGTCTAAGGAATGTGATTTTCACCAGTGCCTGTTCTTTATCGGATTTGATCTGGATCTGCTGGATTGTTGTGGTATTGGAACGGGCAGCTTGTATTTGGACTGATTGTGTGATGCTTGTTTTAGACGTTGTGATAGTTGGTGCACTAGTGTTGACGTGAACTGTGTGTTGTTCTTTGAATAGCCTGCATAACCAATGGATTGCAGTAAGCTTAGTTTTGAAATAGCATCTTACCTGAAAGTATAGGATTTTGACTTGAATAGTATCTGTACAATGGAACCAGGTTGCGGTTTCAGACTTTTTGCTTCTTCTTCTTCTTCTTCTTCTTCTTCTTCCCGTTTTTTTTGTTCTTCTTCTCCTCTTCCTCCTCCTAGATCCTCTATCTCCTCCTTTTGTTTTCAGAGAGTTGTATTTATGCCTTTTAGTGATCGCACTGACAATTACGAGAAAGGACTATGGACTAGGTTTTAACAACAACAAAAACAAACAAACAAAACCAAAAAACAAACAAAAACAAACAAATATATATATGTGTGTGTGTAGATAGATTAGATAGATTAGATAGATAGATAGATAGATAGATAGATAGATAGATAGATAGATAGATAGATAGATAGACAGACAGACAGACAGACAGACAGACAGACAGACAGACAGACAGACAGACAGACAGACAGACAGACAGACAGACAGACAGACAGACAGACAGACAGACAGACAGACAGACAGACAGACAGACAGACAGACAGATAGATAGATAGATAGATAGATAGATAGATAGATAGATAGATAGATAGATAGATAGATAGATAGATATGTGTGGTGTGTGCGGGTGGACGGACCGAAACTTACACAGCGAAAACGAAGAACCGAAACTGGTTGCCCAAATCAAAGGCAACAAAGAAAGGAAGAAAACTTGAAAAAAATACGAAAGGGGGGAAAAAAAGAAAAATGAAGAAGAAAGTGTTTGGGAGTTGTGTTTGCATTGTGTGATGATCAAATTGACCTCTGTTGCACTTGAACAAACAAACACAAGCTGAAGGAAAGGGTTTTGAAAGCTGGGTGTTTCTTTGTCATTGATCACATCATTGGACTTAGTTGCATCTTTTACCGGCCTCCCCAACGAGTCTCTTTCTTGGTCTTTCTGGCGTCATTGCTTTGGGATTAACATGTCGGTTGGTTGGCTAACAAACTTGGCCCTACAGTCTCTCCGTCAATGTAGGGCATAATCCAAAAACAACAGCCAAAAGTTAACTTGCCGTTCTTGCCATGCACTATGAACTCCTGAGGCGCTTGACTTAAATGAACACACATACACCCACACACGCACGAACGAACGCAAACTCTCTCTCTCTCTCTCTCTCTCTCTCTCTCTCTCTCTCTCTCTCTCTCTCTCTCTCTCTCTCTCTCTCTCTCTCTCTTTCCGCACTCTCCTCATCTACCCCCTCTCTCTGTCCCGTCTTTGAAACTGTTGCGTTCTTTGTTTGCTTTCTTGCCTGTCTTTTAGTGGAAGGGAGAGAGATCGAACAGGGAAACCGTTGACTTGGTTCATTTCATGTTCCTCCCTCTCGATTGGCTGTTGATTCGCTCTCTCTCTCTCTCTCTCTCTCTCTCTCTCTCTCTCTCTCTCTCACACACACACACACACACTCTCACTCACACACACACACACACAAACCCACACACACACACACACACACACACACACACTCGCACTCTCATGTCGTCTCTCTCTCTCTCTCTCTCTCTCTCTCTCTCTCACACACACACACACTCTCACTCACACACACACACACACAAACCCACACACACACACACACACACACACACACACACTCGCACTCTCATGTAACTGGAAAGTGACTGCGTGGTGTGTGTTGTGTGGCATGTTTGTATAAATATGTATATTTATGCATGCTCGGATTTGATGTGCCCGATATGCGCAGAGTGCCCGGGGACTGTAATCTAACAAAGGAAAGGAAAGCTGGGATTTGCAGTGAGAGAGGAAGGTGGGGATGGAGAGATGTTGTTGGTAGATTTCTGTTCCAGGACACGGAAGCATACAAGGGACGTGATGGAGAGAGATGGACATAGACCTCTTCAGCCCGTTCTGCTTCCTCTTCTGCTCTCCTACTGCTTCCTCTTCTGCTCTCCTACTTTCTCTTCTGCTCTCCTACTGCTTCCGCTTCCTCTTCTGCTCTCCTACTGCTTCCGCTTCCTCTTCTGCTCTCCTACTGCTTTCTCTTCTGCTCTCTTACTGCTTCCTCTTCTTTCCTCCTACTGCTTCCTCTTCTTCTCTCCTACTGCTTCCTCTTCTGCTCTCCTACTGCTTCCTCTTCTTCTATCCTACTGCTTCCTCTTCTGCTCTCTTCTTCCTCTTCTGCTCTCCTACTGCTTCCTCTTCTTCTCTCCTACTGCTTCCTCTTCTGCTCTCCTACTGCTTCCTCTTCTGCTCTCCTACTGCTTCCTCTTCTGCTCTCCTACTGCTTCCTCTTCTTCTTTCCTACTGCTTCCTCTTCTTCTCTCCTACTGTTTCCTCTTCTTCTCTCTTCTTCCTCTTCTGCTCTCCTACTGCTTCCTCTTCTTCTCTCCCACTGCTTCCTCTTCTTTCCTCCTACTGCTTCCTCTTCTTCTCTCCTACTGTTTAATCTTCTTCTCTCCTACTGCTTCCTCTTCTTTCCTCCTACTGCTTCCTCTTCTTCTCTCCCACTGCTTCCTCTTCTTCTCTCCTACTGCTTCCTCTTCTGCTCTCCTACTGCTTCCTCTTCTTTCCTCCTACTGCTTCCTCTTCTTTCCTCCTACTGCTTCCTCTTCTTCTCTCCTACTGCTTCCTCTTCTTCTCTCCTACTGCTTCCTCTTCTGCTCTCCTACTGCTTCCTCTTCTGCTCTCCTACTGCTTCCTCTTCTTTCCTCCTACTGCTTCCTCTTCTTCTCTCCTACTGCTTCCTCTTCTTCTCTCCTACTGCTTCCTCTTCTTCTCTCCTACTGCTTCCTCTTCTGCTCTCCTACTGCTTCCTCTTCTTTCCTCCTACTGCTTCCTCTTCTTCTCTCCTACTGCTTCCTCTTCTTCTCTCCTACTGCTTCCTCTTCTGCTCTCCTACTGCTTCCTCTTCTTTCCTCCTACTGCTTCCTCTTCTTCTCTCCTACTGCTTCCTCTTCTTCTCTCCTACTGCTTCCTCTTCTGCTCGCCTACTACTTCCTCTTCTGCTCTCCTACTGCTTCCTCTTCTGCTCTCCTACTGCTTCCTCTTCTGCTCTCCTACTGTTTCCTCTTCTTCTCTCCTACTGCTTCCTCTTCTTCTTTCCTACTGCTTCCTCTTCTTCTCTCCTACTGCTTCCTCTTCTGCTCTCCTACTGCTTCCTCTTCTGCTCGCCTACTGCTTCCTCTTCTGCTCTCCTACTGCTTCCTCTTCTTTCCTCCTACTGCTTCCTCTTCTGCTCTCCTACTGCTTCCTCTTCTTCTCTCCTACTGCTTCCTCTTCTTCTCTCCTACTGCTTCCTCTTCTGCTCTCCTACTGCTTCCTCTTCTTCTCTCCTACTGCTTCCTCTTCTGCTCTCCTACTGTTTCCTCTTCTTCTCTCCTACTGCTTCCTCTTCTGCTCGCCTACTGCTTCCTCTTCTGCTCTCCTACTGCTTCCTCTTCTTCTCTCCTACTGCTTCCTCTTCTTCTCTCCTACTGCTTCCTCTTCCGCTCTCCTACTGCTTCCTCTTCTGCTCTCCTACTGCTTCCTCTTCTGCTCTCCTACTGCTTCCTCTTCTTCTTTCCTACTGCTTCCTCTTCTTCTCTCCTACTGTTTCCTCTTCTTCTCTCTTCTTCCTCTTCTGCTCTCCTACTGCTTCCTCTTCTTTCCTCCTACTGCTTCCTCTTCTTCTCTCCTACTGCTTCCTCTTCTTCTCTCCTACTGCTTCCTCTTCTGCTCTCCTACTGCTTCCTCTTCTTTCCTCCTACTGCTTCCTCTTCTTTCCTCCTACTGCTTCCTCTTCTTCTCTCCTACTGCTTCCTCTTCTTCTCTCCTACTGCTTCCTCTTCTGCTCTCCTACTGCTTCCTCTTCTTTCCTCCTACTGCTTCCTCTTCTTCTCTCCTACTGCTTCCTCTTCTTCTCTCCTACTGCTTCCTCTTCTGCTCGCCTACTACTTCCTCTTCTGCTCTCCTACTGCTTCCTCTTCTGCTCTCCTACTGTTTCCTCTTCTTCTCTCTTCTTCCTCTTCTGCTCTCCTACTGCTTCCTCTTCTTTCCTCCTACTGCTTCCTCTTCTGCTCTCCTACTGCTTCCTCTTCTGCTCTCCTACTACTTCCTCTTCTGCTCTCCTACTGCTTCCTCTTCTGCTCTCCTACTGCTTCCTCTTCTTTCCTCCTACTGCTTCCTCTTCTTCTCTCCTACTGCTTCCTCTTCTTCTCTCCTACTGCTTCCTCTTCTTCTCTCCTACTGCTTCCTCTTCTGCTCGCCTACTGCTTCCTCTTCTGCTCGCCTACTACTTCCTCTTCTGCTCGCCTACTGCTTCCTCTTCTGCTCTCCTACTGTTTCCTCTTCTTTCCTCCTACTGCTTCCTCTTCTTCTCTCCTACTGCTTCCTCTTCTGCTCGCCTACTGCTTCCTCTTCTGCTCTCCTACTGTTTCCTCTTCTTCTCTCCTACTGCTTCCTCTTCTTCTCTCCTACTGCTTCCTCTTCTGCTCGCCTACTGCTTCCTCTTCTGCTCTCCTACTGCTTCCTCTTCTTCTCTCCTACTGTTTCCTCTTCTTCTCTCCTACTGCTTCCTCTTCTTCTCTCCTACTGTTTCCTCTTCTTCTCTCCTACTGCTTCCTCTTCTGCTCTCCTACTGCTTCCTCTTCTGCTCTCCTACTGCTTCCTCTTCTTCTCTCCTACTGCTTCCTCTTCTTCTCTCCTACTGCTTCCTCTTCTTCTCTCCTACTGCTTCCTCTTCTTCTCTCCTACTGCTTCCTCTTCTTCTCTCCTACTGTTTCCTCTTCTGCTCTCCTACTGCTTCCTCTTCTTCTCTCCTACTGCTTCCTCTTCTGCTCTCCTACTGTTTCCTCTTCTTCTCTCCTACTGCTTCCTCTTCTGCTCTCCTACTGCTTCCTCTTCTGCTCTCCTACTGCTTCCTCTTCTTCTCTCCTACTGCTTCCTCTTCTGCTCTCCTACTGTTTCCTCTTCTTCTCTCCTACTGCTTCCTCTTCTTCTCTCCTACTGCTTCCTCTTCTGCTCTCCTACTGTTTAATCTTCTTCTCTCCTACTGCTTCCTCTTCTTCTCTCCTACTGCTTCCTCTTCTTCTCTCCTACTGTTTAATCTTCTTCTCTCCTACTGCTTCCTCTTCTTCTCTCCTACTGTTTCCTCTTCTTCTCTCCTACTTCTTCCTCTTCTGCTCTCCTACTGTTTAATCTTCTTCTCTCCTACTTCTTCCTCTTCTGCTCTCCTACTGTTTAATCTTCTTCTCTCCTACTTCTTCCTCTTCTGCTCTCCTACTGTTTAATCTTCTTCTCTCCTACTTCTTCCTCTTCTGCTCTCCTACTGTTTAATCTTCTTCTCTCCTACTTCTTCCTCTTCTTCTCTCATACTGTTTAATCTTCTTCTCTCCTACTTCTTCCTCTTCTGCTCTCATACTGTTTAATCTTCTTCTCTCCTACTTCTTCCTCTTCTTCTCTCATACTGTTTCCTCTTCTTCTCTCCTACTGTTTCCTCTTCTTCTCTCATACTGTTTCCTCTTCTTCTCTCATACTGTTTCCTCTTCTTCTCTCATACTGCTTCCTCTTCTCCTCTATACTACTGCTTCCTCTTCTGTTCTCCTACTGCTTCGTCTTCTCCTCTCACACTGCTTCCTCTTCTCTCATACTGCTTCCTCTTCACCTCTCCTACTGCTTCGTCTTCCATAACTACGCTTCTTCATTCTCGTCCTTGCCTCATTATCCATTTTTCCAGCGGCGGTCAATTTTCCACTCTAAATGTTCTTCCTGCAAAATGAGATTTTGATGAAATAATCAAGCGGTGCAATTTGAGGACACCATTATTTCTCTCTTTGCGTTTGAAACTATTTTACCTCGCTCCATTAGTACTGTAAGATGAAGCTTCAACCGCTCTTTACAAAAGAAGAAGCAGAACACGCAGGTGGGGGAAAAGAAGCAGAACATGCAGGTAGGGGGAAAGAAGCAGAACATGCAGGTGGGGGAAAAAGAAGAAGCAGAACATGCAGGTGGGGGAAAAGAAGAAGCAGAACATGCAGGTGGAGGGAAAAGAAGCAGAACATGCAGGTGGAGGAAAAAGAAGCAGAACATGCAGGTGGAGGGAAAAGAAGAAGCAGAACATGCAGGTGGAGGGAAAAGAAGCAGAACATGCAGGTGGAGGGAAAAGAAGCAGAACATGCAGGTGGGGGAAAAGAAGAAGCAGAACATGCAGGTGGAGGGAAAAGAAGCAGAACATGCAGGTGGGGGAAAAGAAGAAGCAGAACATGCAGGTGGAGGGAAAAGAAGCAGAACATGCAGGTGGAGGGAAAAGAAGCAGAACATGCAGGTGGAGGAAAAGAAGAAGCAGAACATGCAGGTGGAGGGAAAAGAAGCAGAACATGCAGGTGGAGGAAAAGAAGAAGCAGAACATGCAGGTGGAGGGAAAAGAAGCAGAACATGCAGGTGGAGGGAAAAGAAGCAGAACATGCAGGTGGGGGAAAAGAAGAAGCAGAACATGCAGGTGGGGGAAAAGAAGAAGCAGAACATGCAGGTGGAGGGAAAAGAAGCAGAACATGCAGGTGGAGGGAAAAGAAGCAGAACATGCAGGTGGGGGAAAAGAAGAAACAGAACATACAGGTGGGGGAAAAGAAGACGCAGAACATGCAGGTGGAGGGAAAAGAAGCCGAACATACAGGTGGGGGAAAAGAAGAAGCAGAACATGCAGGTGGGGGACAAGAAAAAGGACGCAAAATGAAAGATAAAACAAAATAAATGTTTAAAAAAAATATGGGGGTGGGGGGAAGGAGAAATATAACAGTTAAAGGAGGGAAGAGAAAGGAATTTTGAGAATTTAGTATTTCGTTCTGCATTTTTGCGCTGTCATATTGGGTGAATTAAATGGCGTTCCTGCAGGCCGGTACCCCTTGGTGCGGAATAATGAGGACTAGAAGCAAACTTCACATAAAGTAGGATTTTTATGTTTCCGTTTTCTGTGCACGGTATTGGCTTTAGAGAATAATTGTGTTTTCAAGATTGGTGTACGGTGTTTGTGTGGGCGGGAGAGAGAGAGAGAGAGAGAGAGAGAGAGAGAGAGAGAGAGAGAGAGAGAGAGAGAGAGAGAGAGAGAGAGAGAGAGAGAGAGAGAGAGAGAGAGAGAGAGAGATTTTCCACCATTTTCTGTATTGGCGAACGTATTTGTTTAAGATATTAACCGGATTTTTTTTTGTTTTCAAAATATAAAGGCCTAGACCGCTGGCATGTAGATGATGAGCTACGTGTCTACATTATTTGACGTGTGAATTAAAAACTAAAAGATCAGCACATAACATCATCTGAGTCCATAAGGTAGAAGGTAAAGGTGTCCCGGTAACTGTTTGGTCGTTGGGGAGGGAAGCGCGGAAGACATCCCCTTTTTGTTTAGGCCAGCTTAATGAGGACGGTGTCTATCGCCTCTCTTTCGCTGCTTACCATTTCCAGGTTGTAAACAGATCCAGGGTCCCACCGCCCTAGCTCAAGTGATAGATCGTTCCACTGGCACACCCATGATCCAGGTTCCAATCCCGTGGTGCGCAAAATAAAAAGTGGGATTGCTCTGGTGGTTCAGTGTTGATTCAGGTCCCTACCCCTTGTTCCGTGGGATGGTTATCCCCGTCTCGATGTTCACAGACCCAGGCAAGCTTACCCATTCACAGCTGGGTGGACTGGGGTGTGTCGTGAGCTTGTTTCTATCTGTGTCCTTTGGTGGTGGACTTCCAAGCACGGCCACCCATCCAAGTACTAACCCTTCCATGGCTGACGTGTGCCCAGACCACTACATCACTGCACCACTTGTCACTCGATAAGGGACTCCATCACACTCACACACTCACACACACACAGAGTAGACTACCGGCGTGTACTGGAAGCGATGGAAAGAGCATGGAACGTTGGCACTGACTGTGGAGAAAGCAGGGACGTGTGAATCTGAATGACGGGTATTCAATAGTGCCAATCCCACAAGGGATAGAGGAATGAGTGCCAGGAGAAAGAGAAAAAGGAAGGAAGAAGACGAAGAAGAAGGAAAGAGAGGTGGAGGGAAGTTTTGCGACTTATAGTTTCTTCTACCCGGTTACCTGTTGTGTTGCCATTGGCGGGGGGAGGGGGGGGGGAGAAAACCAAACTAAACGAATGTCAATGAGTAATCAAGGCTAGCGCCAAACTGTCAAGGACGGTGGAATGGAATGGCAGCTGAAAGAAAGAACGGCGAAGAGGGGTGGAGGTAGTTGTGTAGTAGGTAGAGGTGAGAGGGATTTTGCATGATACCCACATAACATGTAGGTCGGTGAGGAAGGCAGCATCGGGAGGGAAAGGCCAGCTTTAAAAAAAAATTGTAATAATACTATAAGACCTCGTGAATCATGCTTATTGTGTGCAAATATTAATGCGCCTAAAACGTTCTCATTTTATGCAATCCAATGAAATGAATATTATTCGTTCATTCATTAACAGTCCACCACATGGAACGCTGAGGAGCATGGCAGCTGAGCCTGTTTTTTTTTTGTTTTTTTTAATAAAAAAAACTTTTGTTTAATTGTATTGCACGTGTGTACATGTACGAATGTTATCTTATTATTTTGGCTGCTTATATTGATTTTGCGTGTGTTTGTGTGTGGGCATGTGTTAGATATAGGTAGTTTCATCCTTTTAAAAAAAAAACAACAACTTATTTAAATTTCATTGTATATGTTCCATGTTTCAGTGTACTGTACAATCTCTTATTCTGCGAGTGCTTGTGTGACAGTATGCGTGTGAGCGCTTTGAGCAGACTTTTTAGTTTGGAATTGCGCTTTATAAAATATATTATTATTATTATTATTATCTATATATATAAATGGCTTAGCCGGAAGTCCTTCTTCGCCTCTACTGTAAAGTTTGTCCCCTATGGACGCTGATCTGGGCAGGTTCTGGGTGCTGTGAATCGGCCTGTTGTGTGCTCAAAACTCACGAATCGTTATAGCCGACATTTCCTTACCGAACGTTTAACCGTTTCTGAGATAAATAAATAAACAAAATGTCCACAAACTGCAATAGCCTCATTCCGCGCGCGGTTTCCATTCAACCCGTGCCAAGAACTTGCCGTTTCGTAATACCGCAAATTTTGTTTTATTTCCATT
>CM072526.1:52473277-52535777 GCA_036898135.1 Oncomelania hupensis | reverse complement strand
TAGGGCGCCCCAGTTTGTGGGATTAGATCAGCCGTTGTCAAACTGACTTACGACTCGCCGGGATTTCCTGCTGTTTTAGTACAATGATCTCGCGTCAGCAGTGGATTTACTACAAAACTTGAACTGAAACTTACTATGAAATTGTTAGCCACAGGTTACTATAGAAAGGAAATAGGGCAGTTGAAGGTATGCGCTACGACTTATTATAAACTTATGAACGATAAACCCTAGTCCGATGTGTCCAGACAGTCAGCACTATTTTGCATCGTGTTGTCGTCGATATAGTCACAGTCGATGACATCATCGTCAACGTTATTAAACTTGGATTTCCGTTCAGTTAAGTGGTCGTTGTCGCCGTGTTTGTATTTGTCGTCAATGTCATTAGTTATCGGAGTTTTAGTTGAAGTCGTCGGTGTCTCTTTACTGGTCTTCCTCACTGATGTTGTCTTTGTTTTGCACTCTCCATCCTCTCTTAACCCGCCCCGCCCCGTCCCACCCACAACCACCCACATAGAAAAACCCCCAAAGAGCACAGGCGCTGGAACTAAATCATGGAGCTCGTGACTATTATAATCAGTAGTGAGAAACGACCTCACCACCATCTCTAAAGCCAATCACTTTAACTGCTAGAAGCAAGAGCCTCCCATCCCGTGCCGCGCATGCCGACCAAAACACACATTGTGGTCAGCAGTGGGCCGTCATCGTGCAAACAGTTTGTATATGTATGCACCGACAGTCCTGTCAACGTGGTTATAATCAGCCCGTGGTGGCTTACTACTCCTGCGACTTAGGATTACTGTGTTTTTTGTTCACCCTGTGTTGTACTGCCCATACGTACAAGTTTGGTCTGCAGTGGTAACTCATTGTACACTTTGGTAGTGGTGCTAATGGTGGTATATTGTGTGGGTAGTGTTATACTAACAGCACCTTCCATTGTACTTGTCACTTTGAGTTCAACGCTAGTAGCAGCTGTATATATGTGGGTCATTGTGAAGGCTGTCAGTGGTACAGTGATTGTTGTTAAGTTGTTTTGTGCAGTTGCAGGAATGTAAGAGTGGTGATACACTTTGATAGTGACATATCTGGAGCTGTAGCTTTTGTCTGTCTTGATGTTGTAGTTGTATTACATCTACTTGTGGAAAGGACCTTTTACCCTATATTGAAACAAAGAAAGAAAAATACAGATTTAGGTTATATTATTGAAAAATGTGAGTTGCGGTGATGAATTCAATGGTCGAATTGTAGACAAGTTCTTAAAACTAACTGAAGGTGCTAAGATCCTATTTTAGTGTTTAAAACCGTGGCCGTTGCACTGACCGTCCCAACGGTATTGGAACATTATCAATATCTTTGGTCACCATTTTGCCACATTTCCTAGGGTTGGGATGTATGATCCCTGCGTGTTTGCCAGTACGGGGCCACAACACTAATGGTTGGCTATGGCGCTCGCTACATTAGGGGGGGATTTAACAGGATCATCTCCCGTACAAATGTCGCTCAATACAGGTTCTCATTGATTTTGCTGCGTTGTAGCAGCCATAGAAGTGATGATTAGAACAGCGTGATAGGAGAAGAACTGGTGTGGTTAATATGGCACTGTGAGAGTACTAATGTGAGAGAGAGAGAGAGAGAGAGAGAGAGAGAGAGAGAGAGAGACACAGATTGGATAGATAGTACAAGCACAGCCAAAGATAGATGGGTGGAGAGAGATAGACAGATAGATAGATAGATAGATAGATAGATAGATAGATAGATAGATAGATAGATAGATAGATAGATAGATAGATAGATAGATAGATAGATAGATAGATAGATAGATAGATAGATAGATAGATAGATAGATAGATAGATAGATAGATAGATAGATAGATAGATAGATAGATAGATAGATAGATAGATAGATAGATAGATAGATAGATATCTTGTGTGGCACATCTTCATTTATTTGTCTCGCCCTTGGTCGTTGTAGTGTGTGTGTGTAAGTGTGTGTTATCACGCAGCAACCACCACAATCTCTCTCTCTCTCTCTCTCTCTCTCTTCCCTCCCATCCCTCCTTCCCGTCCTGCCTCTCTCCTCAACACTTTGTTCAAAGGTTAAATAAGCCAGTAAACCTTGCAAGTCTACGTCGCAAAAGAAATTATTACTGTCCAATAGAATCCATGTCATATACGTCTTTTCACAACTCTTCCGATATTGTTTCCCAACAACGACCCACCCCGGATGATAAAGACAGCGTTACATGCACGATAGCATGATGGATTAACACGCACGATAACAGAATGACATAACCCCATGCGCGTCTTTGCACGATAATCAAAATAATTCAATATGAATGTTATCTTTTTCGGTGAAATTCCCTCAGTGGCCACGCTATTTCAATATTTGATAATACTTTCCAGGACGATTGTTCTGACTCTTGTATTACGATCATGGACACTTTGATGACATCATTACACATTTTCTGTTATCGGTTTTTGTTTATATCACTTCAATTGATTTTTCCTTAATTGATATTCCTTCAATTGATATTCCCTCAGTTATTCCCTCCTTTGCAACAGTGTTATATAATACCTTGCACCATTATGGAGACGTTCTCAAGCTTGCATTACAGTGTAACCATCACGGGCATTACCGCTGTGACCAAGCTTTTTTTTATGTTGTTGCTTTTGAACCGGGTTTAGAACAAAATTGCACTCGTTACTGGCATTTCTCGCCACTTTGAATCTCGGATGAATCATTTCCGGGCCTCCAAGCCCCATCACTGTCAGCATTGTGAATGTTCATTGTCAGTGTGATGTGGCCTTTTTCTAATGTATAAATGACGACTTGTTTGATGTTTGCAAATGGTGATTTGCGTTGTATGTTATATCCTCGGTGTTTGTGTGTGTGTGTGTGTGTGTGTGTGTGTGTGTGTGTGTGTGTGTGTGTGTGTGTGTGTGTGTGTGTGTGTGAAGGGGCTTGGCAAAGAAGCGGTGCTGGTGAAGGGTGTACCATTCATTATTGATTAATATATAACTGAAAATGATTCTTATACAACTCTCGGCTATTTCTTTTTCTGGGACATTACGCATTAGTTAAGTAGTGGTCACTCCTTTTGGGGCCTTTTGGGTTTAACGACATGATAACCTGTATGAGTGAAACACAGACACTGCGCTTATGGGATCAGGGGATACAATCATGCAGATTTACTCGGTTTTATGTCATTTTAATCAGCAATCGCTCTATGCTTTTCTTATTGCTGTTCTGGTTTTGACCTTTTTGACTCGCATGCATAGCACTGTGAGTCCATGTACTCGCCTCCACTTTTTTTTTTCTTCAAAATTTTCGCAAATCTGTGCAAATAGTCCAAAAATGATATCGAAAAAAAAAAAAAGGACCGTCCGTCCGTCTATCAGCCGCCCGACGTCTGTCTGTTCAAAAACTTTAAAGTGACTAAGTTCTCATAGCCTATTTCAACTATCACAACCAAACTTGGTAAGATGGTGCATAGCCCACGAGACCTCGAAAATGATCCGTGAATGAATAACTTCACTTCGAGGTTTCACAGAGTGATCAACTGTTAAGCCAAAAATGAAACATTTTCACAAAAATTCACTTTTTTTAAAATAGGTTTTTAATATTGAACTTACGATTCTTTGAAGCATGGTAGATATCAACGAGAAGCACATTCTTTGCAAATTTGGTCAACCTCACTCCAAGGTCAAGATCACCGGAGCTGTCCGAAGTCGGTTTGTTTAGGTACTTTGTAGTGACCTTGACTGTAAAACATGTTGTATTTAGAGATGATAGGTTGATCTTTCAAGTATGCATCAACATTGGGTTATTTGATCAGACATGCATGAGAGAGGACGTGAGGGTCAAAGTCATATTAAGGTCAAGGTCACTGAAGGTCAAGGTCATCCCAAGGTCACCTTTTTTGGGGCATAATACAACGTTTGCTGTACTATTTGATAGTACATAAATGTACTTGGAGCCGAAGGTCAGTGTCAACTCAAGGTCAAGAGCATAGAAAGATGAAAGTCGGTATATCTTTGCATTTTAATGCCACAATTTAATGTGGGTTTTTTCCTGGGCACTCATTTTCATGTTAAATATTGCGAGTTCCATAAGGAGCATGTGAGTCATATAATCTTTGCCCTTCTAGTGTGATTCTTCGCTCCAGTTTGGAGGCGAGACTTGAAAGAATCTGTCTTCAATGTGATAGGGCACACCGTGCGTTAGCCACGATCTGTCAATGTTACACTGTTGAGAACTGTCATTTACTGTCACACAATAGACGTGTTAATGAGATGACAAGATGGCAGGCCAGACAACCTTCTGTGACATTATGCAGACAGAATGTGCATACCTTACAGTGGCTCGTAACCGTACACCTATTATATGATGGTACACGTTTCTGGTTGAGGTCTTATGGTTAGGCTACACCACAGCCACACACCGTCCTACCTTAATGATCATAGGCCCGAAAGTCCTGCTTACCCCCCACCTACTCCCTCTCCCCTCCCCCATCCCATGTTCCATGTCATTCCTGTGACACATGTGCTCGCTCCACTGCTCGTAAATAAAGTCAAGACTTATTCACTTTATTTCCCACAAAGAAACCCCTCAATGGGCACATGGACAAGCCTTTTCTTCTTGTCATGATGATGATGTGTGTGAGACAGACGGACAGACAGAGAAGTAGGTGTGTTGAGTGCTTAGATCGAAAGATAATGGTGTAGAGTCTGAAAGATCTAGCGAATGTAAGGGATTGTCGCTCAGTAGCTCTGTTCTCATGTCAGGGCAGAAGAGAATGTGCCAGAAGAAGAAAAAGAAACACTGGTTAATATGATATCGATGTCTTTAGAATCCCTGGAGCGAAGAAAAACCAATACTGGCTAATATGATATCGATGTCTTTAGAATCCCTGGAGCGCAGGAAAGGGAAGTCCCGTCTCCACTCCTCTCAGTTTAAGGGCAGGTCTTCGTGGTTTGCTTTTGTCTTGTTCTTTTGGGTTTAGCTCTGTGTTGTCTTGTTTGCGAGAGTGGGTTGGGAGAGAGAGAAAGAGGCAATGGGTGTGTGTGTGTGGAGAGAGAGAGAGAGAGAGAGAGAGAGAGAGAGAGAGAGAGAGAGAGAGAGAGAGAGAGAGAAACGCGAGTAGGCTTACAACTGAAGGAGATGACAAAACGGAGCAAGAAGGAATGAATGAAAGTTTATTTTGCGGATACATATTCACACACACGCACACACACCCCCCCCCCCCCACACACACCGGGGTGATTGGGGTGGGGGTGATTCAACACCCAAAGCGTTCATTCCTTCATGCATTCTAATCTAAGTAAACCCACAATAAGTAGCTATTCAAAATTATTATCATTGTAATGATGTGCCTAAACTAACAGAACTCGGCAAACGAACAGTTGTGTAACAAGCCTAGCTGTGCACTAGATCCGCCCCTGGCATGAGTACTGCAGCTTAACCAATTTTAAAACTCTCCCATTTTCTAACCTGACCTCACTGTTAAGGTCGCGTTCACGCTCGGATTTAAGGTAGTGGCGTGTTTCATCGTACGACGGTGTGCGACTGTGGTGTAGCCTAAGCCTAATATAACCTATACACGTTGCCTTTCTCTCCCAAATTGAAATCGCGTGGCGGGGTTAATAGATGACGTTCTGTATACAATCCCTTCTTTATTGCGTGAGGGTGTGAACTCTATTCTACTGCTTCTGTATTGTGTTAGTGTATTTACTATGAAGTAGAAACCGATCTTGTAGGTTTTCTACAGTTAGTTCACCAAATCGTCCATTTTTCAAGTCAAGGTATTGTATTGTATTGTATTGTTTGTTTCATTTAAAGTCTTTTCAGGGAAGCCAGTTTAGAGTGTTCCTCAGTCTCGTTCTTCAGTCATTGTAGATATCAACGTTAAATGGCCTGCCAGGCTGACAGCCTGCTCTCTCTCTCTCTTTCTGTGTTTGTGGTTGAGTTGTATGATACAATTGTATATCATTAGACGTCTTTTCACGGAGTGGACTTTTATCTCAGTATCGCGGACGTGTGTATCAAGTGCTGCATGGATTGCGACTAATTATCATCAATGTGAATACTGCCAACAAACGTGCAGGTTCTGTCCCCCTCCCACATAGTATTGTGAGAAGACGTTTGTCATTGAGATTGCGCTAGCACTGTAATCAATAGCAGAGAAGTGAAGTTGTGATGTAGACCTGTTTAGTTGTGATGTAGACTTGTAAGACCAAAACATGGTTTCAAACACTAAGTGTAGCAATTGGCCTCTCGCCCTTAACAATCGAGACCGGAGTTGTTTTTTTTTTTTAAAGGAATAATTTGTGTTTTTTTCTTCTATGTACTCAACCCCCCAAAAATTGAATATTTTTTTTTTCTCTATGTATTCACCCACCTGCTTCCTCCCCCACCCAAATTTTTTTTTCAAGATTTTTGCAAACCTGTGCGAGATGAGTCCCAAATAGTCCAAAAATGATATCGGGGGAAAAAAGTCCTTGCGTCTGGCTGTCAAGGTCAGGGTCTCTAAAGGTCAAGGTCATCCCAAGGTCACCGTTCGTTTGGCTTAATACAACTTTTGTGCGCTTTATTTGATAGTACATGGATGTATTTGGAGCCAGAGGTCAATGTCATCTCAAGGTCAAGAGGATATAAAGATCAAAGTCGATATTTGGATTTTAATGCCACCATTTCATTTTGCTTCTCTTGGGCACTCATTGTTATGTTAAATATTGAGTTCCATAAGGAGCATGTGAGTCATATGAGCTTTGACCTCCTAGTTTTGTGTGTGTGGTGTTGTTTTTTGGGGCGGGGAGGAAGGGGATTAGAGGAGAGAGTGGGGGCGGGGGGGAGGGTACATATTGACATAGCCATTATTATGAAAATGGCGAATTGGCTGTGAGATCAATGCATTTTGCAATGAGGTCAATGTTTGGTACAGTAGTTGTTGATTTAGATTATACTAGTGTGGTTGTGATGGGAATGTCTGGCAGCCCATTGGCAGTTTAACTAAGGCACATTGAAAAGGCTATAGAGCAACTAATGTTGCAGGAGGTAAACACCGAACGGTGAGTGTATTTTACAGGAACAGCCTGCCCCGTCTGTTGCCGATCTTGCTCTCCTTGACGCCTAAGTGCTTTGTAATTCTCGTTAATGCCAAAGCGCATTTGGCTTTCTGTTAGCGTTTAACACATATAACGATATGTTGGGCTAGACAGTTCATTAGGTCAGTAGTAGTTTGTGAATTTTGTTCACTTCCTTCCTCCTCCTCCTCCTCCTCTATGTCTTCTTCTTCTTCTTCTTCTTCTTCTTCTTCTCCTTCTCCAGTTTTGCCTGCACACACACACAAGCACACAGCCGAGGTTACACAGTATTATCATGACTTTCCCGAAACGCCACATACGTTGTGCTGACAATGGGTCATATTTCGTTCCCATTTTTAAGTACTTTGCAGTGTTCGAACCCTAACCCTAACCCAAAGTGCAAACCCTAACCCTAACCCAGCCCTAACCCTAACGGATCATTGTTCTGACGTCAAAACAAGTAGGCATGTCATTACAAGTTATGTAGATGTTCATTGATTTGTCCAGGTAACACTGTGTAACTGTGCCCACACACACACACAGACACACAAATATGCGCGCGCCCAAAACTAGATGGTAAACTTACTTTCAATGTATTTATTCTAAATACTTAGGCGTGAATGATTTTGTGATGACAAACGATTGAAAGTTAAGTTAGGTGTAAAATGTATTTCTATGTCAAGGCGTGAATGCTGTGTGATGACAGAGAGAGAGAGAGAGAGAGAGAGAGAGAGAGAGGGGGGGGGGTAGGGGGGCAGAATGCTAATGCAGCATACAATTTATTCCACGTAGCCGGAGTGCTTTGCAATGCTTACATTAATCGCACGACTAGACACGGCTTGTACCAGTGCATCATCCACTTCGATGATTTACATCACATTGTTCAGCTGTTACCCTCCAGCTGTTGTTTTAAAGGTGCCGCATTTTCCACATTCTTCTTCTTCTTCTTCTTCTTCTTCTTCTTCTTCTTCTTCTTCTTCTTCTTCTTCTTCTTCTTCTTCTTCCTCCTCCTCCTCCTCCTCCTCCTCCTCCTCCTCCTGCAGTGAGCTGATTGAAATGAGAATGTTCAGCTTTGAGGTTAACGTTGATGGTTAAGAGCGCTGCATCGTCATTGTCACGAACTGGCTAGCTTTAACTCTGCCCATTGACTATTTAGCCATGTGTAGTATTTGTAACAGTAGAGAGTTAGTATATTACACAGCAGCAATTACAGCACACTGCGAGCCTGACCCACACAGCGTAGTGACTCAATCAACACTTGAGCTTTGAATCGGACCGTTTAACCAATCAGAAGCAGCTAAGCGGGTAGAGCAGTTTGACTGTGTCAGAGCCTAACACAGTTTGAATCAGTCGTGTGTGGGACGAGGTAGAGTCAACATCTCCACAGCTAGAGAAATCTCTACACTCATAGACCAGGAAGCAGGACTTAGAATCTCAGAATTCTATTCAGTCATCACGGGCCTGAACTTGTCAAACAGGTAAATGAACACCCTTCTGTTTCATCGTGATATATTTGTAGTATTGTTGAAATTATGTTTGTGGAATTTGCTATGCATAAATGTGAATTATTAATCCGAATTTGCCGTACCACGTGGAAGAGCCAAGCACGAGGCGAAACACGACCGGTTGCGCCGCCATGTTGTATCCCGTACGGAACCACTGTTGTTTAACTTATATGTATGTTTGCAGACCAGTGGCTGTACCACTGAATGTTTATATTATTATTAATTCTGTATGTGTATAGTTAGACACGATTGATATTTATGTATGTATAGGAATTTAGAGTGAGATTACAGCGGAACCCGGAAGTAGCAGAATGTTCGTCGCTTATGTATAGAGATGTGGAGCTATCACTGAGGGCTACTTGGCTTTCAGTGAGACGCTCTGCACAAACCGATTATTCAGGGTTGTGCAGAATTTCGTCTCTTATATTACAGACGAGCAGGCGAGCTATCCCGAGCTATCCCGAGCTATCCCCACTTCACAGAAACGACTAGTTGGTTGAGGAGACTCTGCCGCACAAGCCGGAAAGAGCTACCTTGCAAAACCCCCTACAAGACCCCACAGCGTGGCAAGGGAACCCAACTACACAACGACACAGGTGGACCAGAAGCTACCTCACAGAAGGACTTCGAACACCCCACACATGAGTTAAGTGCATAAGGCGAAGGTGCACTTAAACTGATCATAACAGGACCACAGTAGTCCAACTCTTCAGAAACTGTAAAACGGACCACAGTAGTCCAAATCTACATGCAATCTAGAAGCAAGTGCCCGAGGAAGATATAACAGCTACCTAGACTATCAGCGATCGAACTATTAGCAGTGACTGAGACTTTTTAAGTTAGATTAGTACTTAGAGAATCTTGTATAGAGTAGAAGAAATAAATGTGTGATTTTAACTGTTATCAAGTGGCTGGACTACATATGATTCATAGCCGTGTGAAAGCTAGTGTGACAGTATTCTTTTACCATTTTTCTATCTATTTCTGTACCCCAACCTTAACACAGAACGAGCTGAACAAATAAATTTATTAAAGTAATTCATAGGGTGACTTACTAGCAGTTCCCACCGAATAAACGTGAGGGTCCATAATTCCATTGTGCAGAGCCCATAAACCCCACGTGACAGTCATCTTCTTTCATATTCAGCTATTTTGTCCTTCTTCCTCTTCATTGTTTTTTCTTTCTCCTCTACACCTGCACTATCCCATGTGAAGCATTTGTTGGCTAGTTAAAGGAGTGTTGTTTGGGGCCTCTATAGTGTCATGCGTCAATATCAGTTTTCGCTTCGCTTATCGCGATGCGGTTTTGTAAACAAGTTGACATTCCTCTCCACATGATATACTTGCCGTACACGTAGATATACAGACACCCTCTTTTTAAATATTCTTTTCCACCATTCTCTCCCGCCACACACTCTTCCACCCACCCCACGTCTGTTTGGGGCAAAGACTAGAGGGCATTGGCTAACATCAGCTTGTACAGTGTGACGTGCACGCCTGCTTCGTCTTTGAGGCTAGTGTTCATGTCATTGCTGCAACAGGCAGGCAGGTAGATTAATGTCCCCGGACACATGGCGTATAGGGGACAGTGGCTGCAACAATTGAATGCTCTTCTGAAATAGCTTATTGGGATGGTAGAAGAGAGAGAGAGAGGGAGGGAGAAAGGGGACCTTTGTTTTATGCATCAGATCTGTCGAAAATAACAACGAAGTGATACCCAGAGTGTGAGAATACGCTAAGAACATGACATTGTGCTGGTATTATAGTTGGCCAAATTGTAGTATTGTCTGAACTGGTATTGTAGTCTGGGTCACAAATCTCAAATAATCCTGTTCCTATCCTATCCTATCCCGTAATTCGAAGGTCGTTGGGGCACCATAGACGATCGTTTAACCAGCGCACCCCATCTTTCTCTGTCCTCAGAAACCCTCATGGCTTCGCTCAGTGTCAAACCAGTCCATTCTCGAATGTTGTCCTCCCACCTCTTTTTCTGTCTCCCTCTTCTTCTGCCTCCTTGCACCTTACATGCGCTTACACGCATCATTCGTACGCATCATCACAACATTCGCACTACGTCATGTACAGCATCATTCAGAAAGTATTGTTACTGTTCTTACTATTTACACAGAACACGCCTTGCGAAACAAGTGCGTTTTTAAGCAGCTCTTGAAGGAAACAAGGTCTGTACAATGTCTTAAACCGGCAGGCAGCGCATTGCAAACCTTTGGTGCTTGAAAGCTAAAAGACCGCTCGCCAATTGTTTTAAGCCGATGTTTGGGCCTGAATATCTGAACATACATTTGATTGGCTTGTCGTCTTGTTTTTTCTTCACAAAACGGAGTGTTGAAACATGGTAGTATAACATAAAAGAAGATGTCTATACAGTGTTTGACACGTTGACAGGGCTGTGAAGACGTCAATCGCCGTCAATGATGACCATACCACTCGGCGTTCGGAAACAACTCTTCAAGGCTGATAGACAAAAAATGGACAGTTAACACGCCAGTCGTGGACAAGACGAACAAGAGAAGGAAGAAGAGGGAAAAAAGACAACCAACGAATAATAATAATAATAATAATAATAATAATAATAATAATAATAATAATAATAATAATAATAATAATAATAATAATAATAATTGTTTTTCCTCATCATTTCCCTTCTCTTCTTCATCTTATCTTTGATTTCGATCTCTTTAACAAATACTGCACTAAGAGGTAATTATCGCAATAATAAAATGTTGCTCGTTGCTAACAGAAATCCTTTTTACTTTTCTAATCTTCTTGAATGCCGTTCTCAATAGTCATTTTGGAGAGAGTGATATAAGAAGTTAGGAATCGGGATATTAGAAGTGAGAGGATGACTCTGTCATTCTAAAAGTGCCAAATTAAGTATTTCCATTTCAAATCATACGCTTTGCTTTTAAAACTTATAAATTTTGACCATTTCCTTTCCAAAGTTGTTGGGTTTTTTAATTTCTTTTTTCAGGAGACACATATATAAGAAGTAAAAACATGTCTGTGGTGTGGTATTAACAATAAAATATTTTAAGAATCATGGGTGGTTAATTGATTCTATGCGCCGCTAATCACTAGGCAATCAACCAATAAGTCTCAGTCACTGATACAGTGGACATACTGTCACGAACACCACCTGTTATAATAAGCAATAACAACATGGTGCCACCAGCCCTGAGTGCAGTGTGTGGCAATGAACGTCACCCTGGGGACCAACACTTGTCACCTGACAGCGGAACCCCGCCAACGTCTCGCCGTACGGTCCATCGACATCAGGGCATTAACGTTGCCACACCACTCACAATGGGAATACTATCAATCCCGCTGGAGTCGGCCAACCTGTAGTTCCACTCGTAACTAGTCGTCGTCGTCGTCATCGTCGTCGTCGTCGTCGTCGTCTTCTTCTTCTTCTTCTTCTTCTTCTTCTTCTTCTTCTTCTTCTTCTTCTTCTTCTTCTTCTTCTTCTTCTTCTTCTTTCTTCTTCTTCTTCTTCTTAGCCAATGTCACCCGGTACACATCGGTCGAACGCTACCAGAAGCATGCTTTTCTAGTCGCCTCAACAGGCCGTAAAGCATGCTCTTATGCTTCAGAGCATGCTTCCTATACGCTTCAAGCCCTAGGAGCATTGGCCAATGAACTCATGAAAATAGAAAATGTCAGTTTCGTCTCCTCTAGGGGACGAATTAGGTCAAACTGTATTTGTTTCTAGGTAGGTCAACAGTTTGAGAATGTTTTTGAACCGTTTGTTGATGCCGGATAGTGTCCTCACTTGGTTTCATATAATTTAAGAATCCAACAAAGCAAATGGGTTTTTGAGACGGAAAGAGCGGAATGTTGTAGAGCAACATATTGTATATATTTACAGTGAAATTGCGCTTTTTCCGTCACTATAACGCTTGAAGCGTATAGGAAGCATGCTCCCAAGCATAAGAGCATGCTTTACGGCCTGTTGAGGCGACTAGCAAATCATGCTTCTGGTAGCGTTCGACCGATGTGTATCGGGTGCCAATGTGGCGGCTTGACATATCAGCATAGATCATCATCTTCTTCTGCTTCTCCTTTCTTCTTTCTTCTTCTTCTTCTTCTTTTCTTCTTCTTCTTCTTCTTCTTCTTCTTCTTCTTCTTCTTCTTCTTCTTCTTCTTCTTCTTCTTCTACTTAGCCAATGTGGTGGCTTGACATATCAGCATAGATCTTCTTCTTCTTCTTCTTCTTCTTCTTCTTCTTCTTCTTCTTCTTCTTCTTCTTCTTCTTCTTCTTCTTCTTCTTCTTTTCTTCTTCTTAGCCAATGTGGTGGTTTGACAAATCAGCATAGATAGCTTAATAATTTAAAGACTCGTTTTTAAAGTAACGAGCATGCAATTTTGGTTGTAACATTTGTGAAAGGTGTGTATCGTGGTTTGATAATGATTAGTGCACGTAGACAGCATTTATCATTTAAAGCTCGTTGCTTCGTTTCAGTGATAGAACGTTAGCTTGTGGCTCGGGTCGTTTGTTACCATCGTTAGTGTTTGATGATTGATGATGAACGTCTTAAACTTCCCACTATCATTGGAAACGATCAAGGCTTTTAATGATATACAGGGAAGGTCGGATAATTTCCTATCCTATCATATCCTATGCCGTAACTCGAAAGTCATTGGGGCACCACAGATGATCGTCTATCTAATTCTAACGTACTCCATCTTTCTCTGTCCTCAACAACCCTCATGGCTTTGTTTAGTGTCAAGCCAGTCCATTCTCGAATGTTGTCCTCCAACCTCTCCTTCTGTCTCCCCCTTCTTCTGCCTCCTTGCACCGTGCCTTGCAGGATGGTCTTTGCCAGGCCTGATGCTCTGGTGACCATACCATCGGAGTTTCCGTTTCTTCACCACTGTGAGCATGTCAACGTGTTTTCCAATGACTTGTGTTGATTGTTTGTCGGACTTCGTCGTTGGTGGTGTGCTGGGTACAGGACTTGCCCAGAAATCTCCTGTAGCTTGGTCATCAGTTTGGTCTTCTCTGCACTTATATCCATTCCAAAGGCTCTGGAGGTGGTATCAAACCTCTGTACGAGCTGTTCAAGTTCTTGCTCCTCTGCAGACAATCCATCAATGTCGTCCTCTTTGACTTTGCTTGAGAAGTACATCATGTTAAGAGTGGAGGGAAATGTCCAGAGGAGAAGCCAACATGACGATTAACACAACGACCAGGATGACAACATAAGACAACTAGTTTTCTTTGGCGCTGCACCTTGCTTGACTTAAAAATGTGCGCTGTAGCCCACACAGCTGGTCAGTCAGTGTTGCTGTGCAAGGCTGGCTAAACATGCAACAAAAGTCGATGTCGGGGTCAAGGGTTGGAAACAAACGCCAAGAAAGCAAACATAAAAGGCGGACGAGAAGAGGAATTTCAATCCAATGTTGTTTTCTTTTTAACATCTATTCACGTAATGTGATTTTCCTATCATATCCTATCTCGTAACTCGAAAGTCGTTGGGGCGCCACAGATGATCTTTTAAACAGCGCACTCCATCTTTCTCTGTTCTCGGCAACCCTCATGGCTTCGTTCAGTGTCAAGCCAGTCCATGTTATCCTACCACCTCTTTTTCTGCCTCTTCTTCTGCCTCCTTGCACTGTGCCTTGCATTATGGTCTTTGCAAGGCCTGATGCTCTGGTGACGTGGCCATACCATCGGAGTTTCAATTTTTTCACTACTGTGAGCATGTCATCGTGTTGTTCAATGGCTTGTGTGATGGTCTGTCGGACTTCGTCGTTGGTGATGTGCTGGGTATAATTAAGGATGACCCTACTCTCTCCAACACTCTTCATCATCTTCCTAGAGCGCATCATATCATATGCCCTTGCATATCGCGAAGGCACAGTCAGAAAAGGGGGTAGAGCAATCTCCAACCTCAGTTTTGCAGATGACATTGATGTTTTGGCTGGAGAGAAACAAAAACGTGAACAGCTGGTACAGAGGCTTGACACCACCTCCAGAGCCTTTGGAATGGAAATAAGTGCAGAGAAAACCAACTTGATGACCAAGCTACAGGAAATTTCTTGGCCTTGACAAGGTTGAAAACCATTTGGAAAGACAGGATCATAAGTCTACAATTCAAGCTGCTCTCCCTTGTCACCTCCATCTTCCTTTACGCTTGCGAAACATGGACCCTCACAGTAGACCTACATCGAAGAATACAAAGCATGGAGATGAGTTGCTACAGAAGAATTATTGGCATTTCCTATAGCCAGCACGTCACCAACGACGAATGTGATTTTAGATGGAGGGATATCATTATCAGTAACAAAAGACAAGTATACTAAGAAGAAGAAAAAAAAACCACAAGTGTATTGGTGGCAGCACCGTGGCTGGAGATTGAATACGACAGTGCATCCTATCAGCTCATTCATCACTGTTGAGCGGTTTGGTCACACGCATGTCCATGTTACCAGGCTGGCTAGGGATCTGTAAAGAGGTGGGTGGGTGGGGGGGGGAGGAAATCTAACGAAGATCTTTATTCAACATTATCTGCCTTTTGGGGGTCTGTAAGGGATCAGATTTGATGGAGGACCTCATTCACATTATCTTATATGTCTTTTGGGGGTCTGTAAGGGATCATATTTGATCAAGGACCTCACTCAAAATTATCTTAACTTTTCTTTGGGGATATGTAAGGGATCAGATTAGATTGAGGACTTCATTCAACATTATCTTGGGCGGTAAAAGTGATCACACTCAATTGCCATCCTTCGCCGGCCTTGGCTGATGAGAGTGTAACGTTTTCTTGTGGCCCTTCTGGAGACCACGGAAATAGAAGAAAATGCGATGCTGTCTCTTTTGATGGAACTGTCTTTACTGGGGTACCGCGCTGTCGTAGAAGAATTGCCACAAGTCAGGAATTTTGGACAGGGACGTTAAAAAGGTTATTGAACATAATATCGGTCCCCTTGTTAATATCGTTGGCATTCTGCATTGTCCGTGGCAACCGTTTTCTCGCTCTATGTATATGTTATATTACGCAACAGTGTTGTTTAGTGGAAAGCAATATTTTTAAAGCAAACATATAACTCATCCCTTCTTCTTCTTGTTTTCTTCTTCTGCTGCTTCATGTTCTCGTCTTCCTCGTTCTTCTCCTCCTCCTCCTCCTCCTCCTCTTCATAATAATAATCATCATCATCATCATCATCATCATCATCATCATCATCATCATCATCATCATCATCATCATCATCATCATCATCATCATCGTCATCATCATCATCATCTCTTGCTTCTTGTCCTCCGAAAAGTATATATGGCATATACCACCAAATGTAAAGCACAGTAATGTAGGCAATCAATAAATGAGTGCATTCATTATGCTTCTATTCACTAAACACACATACACGTACACACACACACACACACACACTCTCTCTCTCTCTCTCTCTCTCCCTCCCTAACTCTCACCCCTTTTCCCCATTTGACAATCTGTTACGATGAACCTGATGCAAGTCGATGTCTCGGTCGTCTTTTTTCCTGTGCTAAATAACAAAAGGGAACTTGACCAGCGAAGTAATAAGTACATCATTTAGTGCATGACTGCATCCCTTTGTTTTGGCGCTTAACAATGCATGCCATTGTATTGCTGGGAACCTATACAGCGGTTCGCCGTCTTATAATTTGTCCCATGCTTCCTACCACAACGAACATTAAACACAAAACTATTTCACGTTAATTGAATCCTTTACTAAAACGTCTTTGTAAACAGAATGTTGTTTTGTTTTTTCAGAATCTATTTTCATTCATTTCTTTTTATTTGAAAAACATCGTACCCTTAAGAAGAAGAAGAAGCATTATTTTCTTTTTACTTGAAAAACGTAGTGCCTTCAAGAAGAAGAAGAAGAAGAAGCATTTCTTTTTACTTTATGGAAGAAGAGAAAGAAAGAGACACGTGAAGGAGACGAAGCGAGCGTTGCGCTCTTCACTGCTGTTAATGGAGTCACCGGCATGTCATGAAAGGAGAGAGCAGGGTAGATAATTGGATGATAATTGGTGTTGGTTGATTGGTTGGCATGTAGTGTGAGGTCATGTGTGTGAGGGTTTTCACTGGGAAGAAGAGTTCTTCTTACAACCTAGACCACAGCGTGACACTACTGCAAAATGAAACAACTCTAAAACATTACAGTCGTCACAGACACGGAGATGTCTGTTTTAGTCCTTAATTAGGCAGGCCATTCTATACAGTTTCGTTCAAATGTCAGCTCTACGTGGACGGGTTGATTAATTATATATCTTTCCGTTGTTCCTCATATTGTGGTTTGTCTGTGTCGTTTGTTTTAAATATGGGTATAGCGTGCTTTACTGTCGACCCTTTGTTCGCCACACTTGAAATGAACCTGCGGATGTTTGTTTTCACGTCAGTGTAAGCAGACCAGATAATAACATCGTTGAACCTTCCAGTGCCACCCCCCACTTTGTTGTGTATTGGTACGCATCACGAACGGATTTACTGGTAATGACTGGCAATACATATTAAGTTGCATTATTTCTTTCGGCTTAGCGGTGGTAAGTGCATTAATGAAGTAATGATTAACGGGGGTTTGGACACGTTTTGTGGGGAATCGCGCTGTGTATGAGCCTTTATTAGTACTACAACTCTGCGGAGCTTGTGATTTGGTCATCCATGCAAACACTGATCATCAGTCCTGCAAATAGAAATGTAGACCTGTGTATTATGTCTGGGTGATAATGTTGATTGGTTTGAAAATGACTCCAGCTTAACCTCATTTGCAATATGTAAGTATGGCCCTATGCATCATCAATGTAAGATAGTTTGTAAGTATAGCATTGGAAACGTAATGCCAAAGTATACAATAGCAGACTACTTCAATGGTGTGTTGTGTATGGGAGGACATGTGGTTGGTTTGTGTTACACTCGATGTTGTTTTCTTTTATCAGTTCATTCAGCCCCGATGCTTGAAACCTGATAAAGTGTAACTCAGGTTCGTTTATCCACGCAGCCTGCTCACTCAGCAACAAGACACGGAGTCGTCGTATGAAGTTTTCCACTTTTATACAGCACACATCAACAACTGCATACAATCGCTCAATCGCTTTTCCACTCTCAACGTTTACTTTCCAACTCACTATTAACAACTATCAACACACTATCAACAACACTATCAACAACTCTTTTTTTTTTATTTTTTTTTTTAATCAGTTTATAGTCCCCTCTCTTCCCGATAACGATTTTCAGACTCTTTTGAAACAGTGCGGCACTTATATAGTCTCTTCATACTCCAGAACAATTTAGAACACGGCAGAATGACGCACTACAACCAATCAATTAAAACTTCGTCATCACTGACTTACGTCATACAACATTCTTTTTGTCCAAGAATGTTCTCAAATATCGCGAAACTTCGATCGATAGTAAACAAGCAGATCTAGAGAATTCTCCAATAATATCGACCAACAAAAATTACCAACATTATACAAAGCTTCTTCTAACAACAATGCAAACTCAAATCAAAGGTAAATACACTCTATTATTGAATACTTTGCAAAGCGAAACGATTAGATCTATCGTGCGCGTTTCAGACATACTATCCTTCGCGTTTCAACGTAACAGTTTGTTACTTTGTTGTTGTTGAATTTCAACATTGGCACGTTATGGCGTTATATATAATGTATCCACATTTGTTACACAACTCAGCTTGCTTTAGTTGGTCATCGCATGGCAACGATAGTGTGACAGTGTACTTTACTGTTGATGCGGTGTCTCATCACGCCTGTTCGATAGTCCATTAGTAATAACGTCTCCTACTACCAGAGCATTTCATTATGTGGCCTCTGTTACCTCTTCTTCTTACTGGTAACACTCCTCTTTGTTCTGTCATAGTGTCCTGATATATACCACATCGTGTCCTGATATATACCACATCGTATCCTGATCTATACCACATCGTCTCTTAGTCTCTCTCGTCTCTGCCCCACCCCACCACCGTTCCTCCTTCCTCTTCTCTTTCCTGTGGCCCCAATGTGCCAGTCATGCTCTCTGATGGTGGTGGCAATATTGGTATGGTCTGTATCTATATTATATCTTATCATTTTCCGTGCCAGACAGCTAGATGACTTTCTGGATCTTTTTTTTTTTTTTGAGAGTTTCTTTTCCAAGTGCGGTGGTCACATGAGCCCTACGTTCAGCAGTTCTTCTTGGCACTTTGTACTTTCCGTCATTTTCTGACAGACGATCTAACCTCTTATGTCTAGAAAAAGAATATGCATTGGGGTTAGTTATGTACATTGAGCAGTTTTATTCATATTATGCTTATCTACCTTGATTTATTCAGGTTCCTAGCCCGATATGGATTTTGTCTTGCCTACACACACTGAGTGAAATTTCATTAATTGAACTTATTTTTGTGTAGCTCAAGAGGTTTAGTTATAAAGCCGAGCTATCTATGGCCCTACATTTGTTTAGCTCCAGAGGTTTAGTTATAAAGCCGAGCAATCTATGTATTCATCTCCAGATGTAGGTTAGGTGATTATGTTGGGCATATTTTGTGAATCCTCTTACGTCCGTAAAGGACACATCACAGTGGCTCAATGCCCCGTGTGTTAAAACATCTGGCAGTATAAGTATGTTTCAGCCTTGAGCAACTCTGTATACCGGCCAGTGAGCAGTGCCTCGACAAACCCATGGTTTTGGTGAGGAGGATGGTTTACTCTCTATTCACGCCTGCAAGCGCGGCTGCAGCTTTTACTATGCTGCACCTACCTAGCTTTGATCCCAACAGTCGGACTTCATAGCTTCAAGACATAAAAATAGCCCTTCATTTTCCTTAGTGGAAAGTCAAAGTTTTTATTGTTTTCTACTTCATCCACACACATCCACCACCTCCCTCCCCAACCTCCACGCTCTGTTCTTTCTCCGTCGGCCCCACTCTTCTCCACTGCATTAGTTTCCTGTTCCTCTGCTCACCCCTGCCCTCCTTCCTTAGATGTGGAAATAGTGGGACTTTTTTTTAAAAAGGTCTGAGCTATTGACGCAGACTAGTAATGTTTGGCGTGGGATATTTGGCATGCGATATCAAAGCCAAAGCAGACAGAGTAAATCCCGGAGTTCAGGCTTCTGGGATTTTACAGCAACCAGATCACTTCAAGGGAGTGAACTCTTTCAAGGATAGCATGCAGTTCGGTTGACTTGCACAATCTCATTGAAATTATCAGCAGTCTCTCTCTCTCTCTCTCTCTCTCTCTCTCTCTCTCTCTCTCTCTCTCTCTCTCTCTCTCTCTCTCTCTCTCCCCTTGGGGATAAACACCCGACCAATCTCAGTGACTATCGTTACTATCTTCTGTAACTCCTTTGATTGTGTATTTGATTTGAGCTACACCATTATGGCATGGAAGTACAGGAGATTTGCCCATTTGACTGTACACTGTTGGGTCCTGTCATCAGACGTAGTTGCCTGTGGCGTAGGGTTATCAGTAAAGGGAGTACAGGAAACTTGCCCATTTGACTGTACACTGTTGGGTGCCTGTCATCAGATGTAGTTGCCTGTGGCGTAGGGTTATCAGTAAAGGTGGAGCGCACCAAATAGAGCAGTTGTGATGACACGGGAGACTGGCCATTAATCTTTCAATAAATTTACTCAAAATCCGTTCTGTACTTTTTAAATATGGCGTGTAACCGACCCTCCGACATTTGAACCGTTATGTTTTTCGACTATTTGAAAGTATTTCCCGATAATACAAAAAACTGTTGCTGGCAGTAGTTGAACCGTAGAAGGACAATTATGAAAGTGGCTTAGATTTTATCCGTTATTAAATGACTTGCGCACAGTTGCGTGTAGACAGCCATGGTTGCGTGTGTGGTTGGCTTAGCAGTAATAACACAAGGCATGGCGTGCACTTGGTGTTGTGTTGGATGATGAAAGTCTCGGTGCTTGCCGCTACTATCTACTCTGTCGCTGGCGTGCACCATGCAGTGTCTTACGGACACGACCTTATTCTTGGTATGTTGGAATCTTCCATCATCGTTTGCGAAAGTGAAATCATCGTCATCAGCAGCAGCTGCGGCGACACAAGCAGCAATGTTATTATCAGCAGCAGCGACAGGAGCATCATTATCGTCATCATCATCAACGTCATCGTCATCATCATCATCATCATCATCATCATCATCATCATCATCATCATCATCATCATCATCATCATCATCAGTACATTTTTGTATTGCATTTGCTTGGTGTTGCAGCTCTGGGACTCTTTAGATAATGTTCCCCCTAATCATTTTCTCCTTGCCACCTCCACAACAGCATTTTCACCACGGACATTGCAGTGATCTGTAGGTGCTCAGTACAAATCACAAGCAGATATATATATGGAGAGAGAGAGAGAGAGAGAGAGAGAGAGAGAGAGAGAGAGAGAGAGAGAGAGAGAGAGAGAGAGAGAGAGAGAGAGAGAGAGAGAGAGAGAGCTCCTTGTTTCTGAGAACATGCTAAAACACTGTTTAAAAGTGACGGAAAGAGCGGAATTTTGCTATAAGGGTTCGGGTAAGGGTTAGTTGTACATCTATCCCTAGCCCTAACCCAGACTACAAAAATGCGCTTTTTCCGTCCCAAAAACCCATCTGCCTTCTTGGATTCTTAAATTGTATGAAACCAAGTGAGGACACTATCCGGCGTTAATAAACGATATATATATATATATATATATATATATATATATATATATATATATATATATATATATATATATATATATATATATATATATATATATATATATATATATATACTTGTGATTTTTACTGAGCACTTACAGATCACTGCAATATAAATTAAATGCTATAAATAAGTACAAAAGGGATCTTGAAGACATCACCCAAACCTCTTACACCTACAAATCAGTGCAGGGCTGAACGTTAAAAAAAAAATCCTATCCTATCCCGTAACTCAAGGTCGTTTAGCCAGCGTACTCCATCTTTCCCTGTCCTCAGCAACCCTCATAGTTTCGCTCAGTGTCAAGCCAGTCCATTCTCGAATGTCCTCCCGCCTCTTTTTCTGTCTCCCTCTGCTTCTGCCTCCTTGGACCGTGTCTTGCAGGTTGGTCTTTGCAAGGCCTGATGCTCTGATGACGTGGCCATACCATCGGAGTTTCCGTTTCTTCACCACTGTGAGCAGGTCATCGTGTTGTCCAATGGCTTATGTGATGGTCTCTCGGACTTCGTTGTTGGTGATGTGCTTGGTATAGGAAATGCCCAGTAGCACCTCATCTCCATGCTTTGTATTCGTAGTTGTCGATCTGCTGTGAGGGTCCATGTTTCGCAAGCGTATAGGAAGATAGAGATGACAAGGGAGCGCAGCCGCCTTATTCAGTATAAAAATGTTTTGAGCTGTTCTCGTTTTATTTGAGATCCGTAGGTTCTCATCTTTGATATGATGATGATAATCATTATTGTCAGGGTGGCGACGTGGTGATCGTCCTTAACGCTGATGCAATAGGACGTTAAGCTTCGTTGTTCATCCTCCTCGTTTTCCATCGCTGGTTTGTTGTGTTGGCTGTAGTACTAGCGACCTGCTTACAATGATGGTTGTGCTGTATCAATAGTCAGTACTTTGACCCTCATTCTACCCTTCTTCCCGCAACCTTACCACGCGACCAGCAACTGGTCAAAGAGGGCGAGAAGTATGACATACTTTTGCCCGTAAAACGAGGAAACAGTAATTTCACGTGAAAAACGGAAAGCGAAGACGATATTTATCGAGAGAAGAGAATAGAGAGCAGTAACCTGGTGCTTATTCCCCTTCCATCTTCCTAAGTGTAGGAGAGCAGAAGTTTTAAACTGGGTTACACCTTCATCGATCATTTAATGTATGAACAGTAGATACGTTTCAAGTTCCTAAAGTTTCATTTCGAGGTAGAAAGTTCTGTCAGCATTATCTTTTCTGATCCCTACATGTAAGTGCAGCCAAGTAAGTATTGATTGCATCCTGCGACCTCAACTGCAAGGCGTTGGTTAAGATTGGTTCTTGCTATTGATTCGTTATTGTGATAGTCGGTGAACAGTCGGCGAACCATGTTCCTCTTCTACCTCCTGTTACTTAGTTTGCTCTTCTTATCCCTCATATTCCTTTTATTCTCGTATCTGACATGGGGAATGTTTGCCTGTTTAGCAGCAAAAGGATGTGAAGTGCCTTCGTACGTGCCAGAATTTCAGCCTGTTTTCTCTAGGCGGACAGTGTTATAGATTTTTCATATTGACGAATTAGGATGGTAGGCAGTGAATATCAGGACAGCCAATTTGTCCACTTCCTCTTCATTGTAATATGTGATAGTGGAAATGTGGACACGTTTAACATCAATGAATGTGCCATAGACACATACCAGGAACTCCTTGTGTGTTCACTGCAGTATGCCTTAGTATTGGCTCCTTTGTAAGGCAGGAGATGAATAGCGTGACAAAAACTTTGCTTTCCTCCTTCTTCTCCTACTCGTTTTCTTCTTCTTCTTCTTCTTCTTCTTCTTCTTCTTCTTCTTCTTCTTCTTCTTCTTCTTCTTTCTCCTCCTTCTCTTTCTCCTATTTTCCATCTTTCACCTGGCGTTATACAGCATGTTTAAAGCGAGGGAAGTGAAGCGCATACTTGCATGAAAGCATGCCATTCTCTTTCGCCGTTGTGCAAATACTGTCGTTGGTGCTGGCGTGGACTCGTTTGTATGGTGGTCAATGAATATCGAGCCTGCCAGTAATATGCTATCCTCCTTCTTCTTTTCTTTTCTGCTCTTTCTCTTCCAACTCTTCCTTCTTCTCTTTCCCTTCCTCTGCTTTCACCTTTTCCTCCTCTCTTGGTTTGTTCCATACTGCATGTTGATGTTTAACCGCATTGGAAATAAAGCGCATGTCAATCAATATACATAGTGTCACTAACGATCCAGCCCCTAAGGCAACTACTGTCTTTAAGGTTTGCTATTGATTGCTTGTTATCACAAAGAAATCCATTTTTGTTTGTCCTCCTCTGCTTCATTGTCCTCCTCCTCCTCCTCTTCTGCTTCTTAATCCTTTTATCTTTGGCATCTTCCTATTCCTCTTCGATATCCTCTCTTTGCTGTTAGACCATTCTGTTTGCCTTGATGTTTGCATCTTCCGTATACAATGTTTGCACATTAGCCGCAATCGAAATGAACTGCTGTGCTTCAACAGATGATGATGATTACGACGACGATGATGGATGATTGATGATGATTGATAATGATGATGATGGCGACGACTATGATGATGATGATGATGATGATGATGATGATGATGATGATGATGATGATGATGGTTTTATAACAGAGCTATCCTCCATGTATTCCACTCTAGGCACTCATCCCGTATAAATGCAAATGCTAAGGTATCGACTGGTCATGATGGTGATGATGATGATGATGATGATGATGATGATGACGATGATGATGATGATGATGATGATGATGATGATGATGATGATGACGATGACGATGACGATGATGATGATGATGATGATGATGACGATGATGATGATGATGATGATGACGATGACGATGACGATGATGATGATGATGATGATGACGATGACGATGACGATGATGATGATGATGATGATGATGATGATGACGATGATGATGATGATGATGATGATGATGATGATGATGACGATGATGACGGTTTTATAACAGAGCTATCCTCCCTGTATTCCACTCTAGGCACTCATCCCGTATAAATGCAAATGCTAAGGTATCGACTGGTCATGATAGTGATGGCGCATCGGACGCGACGTCTGCGCCAATGTGCTTATCACTTCTCAGTTCCCTAGCGATGATGGTGTCCGCTGGCGTGTCTCATTATCTATCATCTCTGCTGTTTGAACAAAACAAACCACTCTTTATTATTGGAGTTTTATTGTGATCATTTCCGCTGTTGGTACAAGAACAAATAGCGTTCTGTTTTATGTGTGGAAAGAATGGCTGTAAGGGGGATAAGTATTGGTCAGGTTTGCCTTCAATTTACGACTGTTGGTGGTGTGTAGTCTGTTATTTAGTGCAGTATTGATTTGATGGGTCCTGGTAAGATGATAACGGTAACGTGAGGCTTTCAGGCTGGTCCTCGGGCACCGAGGTTCTATCATTACCACTAGCCTTTGTAGGGCTACGGCCAATCTTCTCTTACACTTTGACTGCCACTGCCACTGTTCCTGGGTGGGGTTTGGTAAAGCAATTGAATTGTCAGTCTGCAGGTTATGTTGTGTACAGTCAGTAGCAGAGTCGGAACTCCAGCAATGTCGGTCAGTTGTGACGGTTGTATCTTTGTTCAGTTTTGCATGGAGTTCATGGATTTACTTAACAAAGGCTTGCAGCTGTAGTATCCCACACGTCGTAACATTACGCCGTTTGATGACAATACAAAGCGAATTCATTTTTTATGTCAACGCCTCGCTGACAACACAAGGCCTATCTTCAGTGTAATTGTTGAATGTGAGATATCTTTAGATTTTGAGGTTCTCATCAATAGACAAACAAAATGAATGCAGTTTTCAGCACGCAGACAAACTCGGGTCTTCAAGACACAAAATGTGTCTTTTCTTAAAACTATCGTCGCTGGACTTGCTTTGTTTTGTCATGGGACGGCAGCGTTACACTGACGTTTGGGGTGGAGAGTTTTACTTTATCAGGTTTGTTGTGAACAGATCAGAGTGCTGCTTGTTGCTCTCTACCCATCACACAGCACTGGGCTCTGGTGGTGTTTGTTCTTCCTGGATTTTCAGCCAGTGTGTGATACTTGTAAAAGTTGTATCCTCAGTCAGATGCCTGCGGTATGCGTTCAGAAGTGCAGTAGCAGCCTGTGTCGACGTATTGCGATGTTACACATTGCAGTCACTGTTACACAATTATTATCGTATTACTACAGTCAACTTCAGTACGCTGTTACCTTATGTGCGCATTTTAATGAGCTGGGCATGTCTTTTTAACACTATATAAATGGAGATTGGAAAGTAAGGCAAGATAAGTTGTGTGCTGAATAAATCATTTTGTAATTGGGTCTTTGCTCAAAATTTGACAGGAGACCGTTTCAAGTAAGCACGCATATAATAAAGACAGAGATAGTGAATGGTAATACATGCACGTTGACCGGACTACTAGTGGTTATTCACACTTTTCTGCTATCCTATGCACCAACGGGAATCCCCTCTATGAAAAATACTTCCGGTTTTTTTTCTACGCGTGTTTTAGTGAGTTATTTCCAAATATTCAAGAATAATAACATATGTCACTGGCCACCTGTATCGTACCCTCACATATTTTTATTTTTTTTGCTGCAGTTTATTATCCCTTTCTATCGCCAGTGGCGCGCCTAAACCCTACCTACCTAACATTATTTGTGAATTTTTGAAAAATATTCGGAAAAACATAACGCCCAGATGCTGGCTCGAACCCACACCTGTCAGGCGCACAGCTTGTGGACAAGGCAAGTTAGTCCCGCCTTAGCCCACTTGGCCACAACGCTCGCCTAAAATAGTCAGTTACTTCGTGTTTTGTGAAGGTTGCGACGGCGAAGCTATGTTGTTTCACTTTCTGTCGATGATCGACGCACCTCCGAAGTCGCCACAAATACAGGCCTCTACGATTGTTTTTTGCATTCTTTCACTGAGCATGTACTTCCTCCACCGTTTTTATACTTATCCCACTCGTTTTCTGGCTCTAACAATCGTCGTTTTCGGCAATTTGCCATATTTAAAAGTCACGCATCAAGCTTTGATAAAAGCAAAACAAGCCATACCGGAACTTGGTTTCATATAACCTCGTTTTAATTTATAATGGCGATACCCACGAGTTTTTATGAGAGGTGCCGGAAAGTTGTGAATTGCTGCTTCGGAATCTAACTACGCTAAGCACCTAATACCTTGAATCAAACATGTGCACGGCTGCTCCGGAGAAAGGGAAACTAGAGATAGAGAGAGAGAGAGAGAGGGGGGGGGGGAGAGAGGTAAGAGAGAATATGTGTATGAGACAGAGACAAAGGGCAAAGGAGCAAATGGAGATGTAGACATGCTGGCTCTGACTTAACAATCTGCCAGTGATGTAAGGCGCCTAACTCTTTGGACAAGCTCTGAGCTATTCTGCTGGTGGGGAGAGAGAGAGAGGTGAGAGAGAGGTGTGTGTGAGAGAGAGAGAGAGAGAGAGAGAGAGAGAGAGAGAGAGAGAGAGAGAAACTAGAAGTTAGTACGCTTACCTCTGCGTTATCAGCAATATTTAGTACTGGTGTTTCTTCGGGATGTACTAATCACGCTGGGGCGCCTCATACCGTTGAAATATGTAGGCTCTCGGAGGTCGTTTGGAAGAGAGCGATCTGTGGCGAAGAATAGTATGTAGTAGGCGGTGAATGGGACCTTGATCAACTGAGACAGTGACACAGACCGATGCTAGGCTAATTCTTTGGACATTGGTTGAGCACAATGGGAGAAAGCCAGACAGTGACACAGACCGATTCTAGGCTAATTCTTTGGCCATTGGCTGAGCACAATGGTAGAAAGCCAGACAGTGACACAGACCGATTCTAGGCTAATTCTTTGGCCATTGGCTGAGCACAATGGGAGAAAGCCAGACAGTGACACAGACCGATGCTAGGCTAATTCTTTGGCCATTGGCTGAGCACAATGGGAGAAAGCCAGACAGTGACACAGACCGATGCTAGGATCATTCTTTGGACATTGGCTGAGCACAGTGGTAGAAAGCCAGACAGTGACACAGACCGATGCTAGGCTAATTCTTTGGACATTGGCTGAGCACAATGGGAGAAAGCCAGACAGTGACACAGACCGATGCTAGGCTAATTCTTTGGCCATTGGCTGAGCACAATGGGAGAGGCGGGCATTAGAAGAGGGCGAGGAGGGAAGAGGGAGAGGGGGTGTAAAGAGTGGTATATTATGGGAGTGTAAAGAGTAGTATATTATGGGAGCGTAAAGAGTGGTATATTATGGGAGCGTAAAGAGTGGTATATTATGGGAGCGTAAAGAGTGGTATATTATGGGAGTGTAAAGAGTGGTATATTATGTGTCAAAAAGTGTTATCTTTGTGGTTAACTTTTAAAACTATATTGTTATAAACACTAAAAGCGTAATGGAACGATAAGGACGGTGTTGTGGTATTGCCCACGTTCTTACTTTTATTATTGCTGCGCGTGTTGATGTTTTCCCCCATTGTTTTAAATAGTGAAAACAGACTTTCCCTTGTGGTTTGTGGGCTTGTGGACGTGCCTGCGTGGTAGTACCTGTGTGTGTATGCATGACAACAACGAAGAAGGAGAAGGAAGATGAAGATGAGAAAGAAGAAGAAATAATACAGAAAGAAGAAGCAGGTGAGAGGGATCTTGGCTCGTTACCTTCGGTAGGTAGCAACAAAAAGAAGCAGATGGGAAGGATTTTGGCTCGGTACCTTCAGTAGTTAGCAACAAGAAGAAATTTAAAAAAAAAAACAAGTTAGTCTGCCTTATTTCGGTGCCTTTGGCGTCCTTTGACATTTGGACAAGTAAAAAAAAAAAAAGAAAACCTAACAGGAGAAGCAGCGGGAGAACAAGGAGAGGAACGGAAGATGTTGGATACAAATTTCTTGCTACCTCAGCGGCAGTGACACCAGCAAGAAGAAGATAAAGCGGACCTGCAGCCGGTCAGTGTTATCTTGCTGCCTCTGACCTCCTTCAGCCCTTTGACCTTTGGACAAAACCAGGAGGAGGAGGAGGAGGAGGAGGAGGATAAGATAGGAAAAGGAAAAGACGTACGATCATATGAATGTAGGCGTGTTCTGTTTCCTTATATTTCCCCCTTCGTTTAACACTGTAACACGCCCAAGTTTTTCCTCGTTTTGTGTAATAAAGACTCGCTGCTTTGACCCCAAGAAGAACAACAAGACAGAAGAATGAATGAAGATGGCAGAGGATGTGAAGAAGAAGAGTAAGATGAAGGCGATGCGTGCTGCTCCAGTAACTGCTGTTGGAGCCACAAAGTAAAGCCATTGTGGCTGTAGTTTATTTATCACTTTGTACCTTCCACATTTGCACAGAAAACCAAGACTTAGCACCTACCCTCATTGTCAGCCACAGGCACGATTAACCCTAACCGTGTAATGTCATCCTCCACACTTCGCTCTTCTTCTTCTTCTTCTTCTTCTTCCTATTCTTCTTTTTCTTCTTTTTCTTAACAGCTACAGTCTCCATTTTGGATAGAAAGGTCCCGACTTTTATCCCGGTTTGGCTCTTCCGCCTCCTCCGCCTTTTTTCTTTCTATGTTGTTGTGTAATGAGATGATAACAAGGCATGCAACTGCTTGACTCGCTCTCCTGTAATATGTGTGTGTGGGTGTGTGTGTGAATGAGGGAGAGAGTTGGAATAATGTTTATGAGTTTGGTGTAGGTGAAAGAGGATTATTGTGTATTCTTATTGTATATCAATTTAAATTTAGATTCTGCGCCTGCTTTAAGTGTAAGTTTTTTTTTGGTGTAATAACGATGTATTGTATTGTATTGGTAGGAAGCTTGTATTGTCCAGACGCAGAAGGCGTGTATTCAGTCCAAATGTTGCGCTAGCTTTGACCTGTTTTCCCTGCACCCCACTACCAGAGCACATGGCAACAGTCTTAAGCACGGTTGTGCTTCCTCACGATTCATACAGATCATCACATATATGGCGAATTTGCGCTTTGAACGACCAGGTTAAGGTCTCAAGATGTTCGCTGTCAAACATGCCAAGACTTCATTATCATAATTCGTTGTGGTAAATTGTGGTCATTCTGTATGCACCTGTGCTCAGATTGGACATCCTTGGTGTGAGCTGTTGACACCCAGCTGTTGGTTTTCTTTGTGTATCGCTGGTGACTTGAAGCTTGGTTGACCATATTGCACTGCATAGATAGACAACAAGATGTCTGGGACTAAACAGAACACGGGAGACAAACAATCAACAATACAATACAAATGTGTGTAGAACACACAAAGTAGGTGTTCCGCCTAAAACATAAACAGGTTTTATATCGCGGTTTGAAGTAGGACAACTTTTATTGCCGGGGATTATGTTTTTGGACCTCTCGGTGCATCAGACCTTTGACCACCATGATGCATACAATGTGCCAGTTCTGTTCAAAATGTAGAAGGTTGATTTAGCCACAAACGGCAGTGTCTTGTTGAGCGGAGTGGAAGCTGCTTATATGGACGCCGGGTTGGGGTTAGAGATGAGACGCCTGGAGGTGTCATGTGCCCATCCCTCCAATCAGCCTTCAGGCTAACTCCCTTTTGCCATCTTGTGCACGTCTGGCCTCTCATCCACCCCCTCGCCCTTGTGACCTGTTTGTCTTCCTTTTTTCCTTCCTTCCTTTTCTTTAGATTGATTAATGTCCTCCGCCATCACCACGCTTTTCTTGTCCCCACCCCCAGCCTTAGCATCATCGCCTCACAAGCTAGCTCTCTACCCCACCCCCTCCATCTCTCTCTCACTCTCTCTTGTCGTAGGGTTTAGAAGAGGTTTTCAGTTTCACAAGTTTGGCCATTACCCTGGGCCCTGGTGTGACAATGTATGAGCCTGTGTCACGCCAACGTTTGCGGTGATTGACTTCGGAAAGTTGCTGACTTGCTCCATTGCTGACACTCTCGCAGTGTAAACAGCGCGCGCGTCTCTTGGTGCCGAAACTCGTTGTCTTTACCTGCAGCGTGTGGAAGCTGCTTACATTTGCCAGTACTGTGGAGAGTGATGCTAAGTGTTGGGGTTTGTGGGTTAGAAGATGTCCGAGTCTAACGCTGATTGATAGGAGCTCATCTACGATGTGCCTAGAAACTGGCGGCTGGAACGTCCTATGGTGTATTTGTAGATCCCAGTCACCGAAGCTACAGCTTGATGTGGACTACTTTCGCGATCTACCGACTCCTCATCTGGGGTTGGCCCAGTTCCCAGATCGAAGCAACCAGACAGCGATGACAAGTTCGCTCGGCCTAATAGTTACTTCGGAATCGGAAGCCTTGAAATGCCTGATGCGGAGGCTAGAATAATCTGCGACTGGATGGGATAGTAAAGAACTTTTGATCGACCGGCGAAATTTGGTTCGTAGTGATCCTTTTCGTTTCCGGTTATGCTATCGGAAAATCCTTACGAGCTTTTCTCCATGCCTGGCGTTCTGAAGCGGCAGCGCTTTTAGTTTCAGACGAAATATTGTTCGTCCTTATCCGGGGGAGGTAAATGCCATCATAACTCTCACATTTGCGGAGATTGTTTTCTTAGAAAACGCACGAGTCTTTAGATTTGGTTCATCACGGGCTAAAACAAATTAATACTTTTCCCAACGAAAGTTTAGTTTAAGTTTAGGATATTTTTTCTTCTTCTTCTTTTAAAAAAAAATAAACACAACTTAGAGAGCTTCTATAGCTCCAACTTGTGTCCATTGCCTACAATAGCCTACTAACTAGCCCGTTTAGGCCTACGAACCTAGGGCTCAACTAAACCAAGGGCTGTTCGTGCACATTCATAAGAATACACCAGAAAAGTTATTTTACATCTTTACCATGCCCATAGGAGACACTTGAAACTTAGACCTTATGCAAAACTTACGTTGAAAATCTCAATCGGAACCACAAACTTCTTCGCCATTTTACATCTGATAGCAAATGCAGCCTTTTTTCGGAGCGAAGTACACCTATTTTAATAAATTAACAACAACAACAAATGGTGAGACAATACAGTCAAAGCATTTATTCAAGCTTACGTTTATAGCAATGGACCCGATATATGGAAAAAAAACAACAACAAAAAAACACAGAAACTCAAATGAGAATCACGATTCGTCAAATGATGAAAATTTCTCAGTTTCACTCAGCGAAGTTTTCTGCGTAATGCAAATGAGGAGGTCGTGACCTTCCGGAAGCGCAAAATGTATGACGTAGACGGGGGGTTTTCCTACGAAAAAGAACTACGAACCAAGTTTCTTTGCTTCGTAAAGCTCTCCAGTGATAGATATTGCAAGACGTAGCGTGTTCTTCATTCTTTATGATTACTGAGCATGGTAATTTTGCCGGCAAGTAGTATGTTGGTGCCCTTTCTCGGTAATGGAATAATTTTTATCTATAACTTGCTTCTATTTTGTTTTATCTAGTTTTAGTGAAACTAGTTCCAAGTATGGCTTCTTTCTGGCTTATTAGATGTGGCGTCGTTGTGTTTGTAGTGCGAAAACCTAGTTCCAATGTATTGTCTAGTTGTCAGTGTGCATATTAGCACAAGACGCAATGGCTTTCCAGTGCTACGATGCTAGCAGCTAGATGCCTGCTTTAAGACAATCCTTTACTGTTATTCTGGCTTGTCAAGCTTCGTTCTGTATCTAGTTTTCATCTCTCTCTCTCTCTCTCTCTCTCTCTCTCTCTCTCTCTCTCTCTCTCTCCCTCTCTCTCACTCTCTCTCTCTCTCTCTCCCTCTCTCTCTCTCTATCTCTCTCTCTCTCTCTCTCTCTCCACCACCACCTTTCACCCAACATCCATGACATGCTGCCAAATAGAAAATTTATGTTCAAATGTAGATTCCAGCTGCCACTCACTATTCAATTTGCGAGGTAAAAAGTGCAACCCCATCGCTAACTTCAGTGGCTATGTTTACAAAGGTCAATTTTATCTTGTGGCTTCTTTGTCTTAGATTTCTTCCTAAAACACCCACAGCAACTGACCCCGTTGGGGTAGTAAGTGGGTGGTTGTTTATTTTTAAAAAAAAATTTGTTCAACCTCCCTTGTGATGTGAGCGTTTAGGGTAGGGTATGGCGGGGGAGCCACCAACAACTGAACGTTGTTTTATGTGCTTTAATGTACGTACATATGTAAGTGTGAACCCCTTGGGGTCATGAGCAATCTAGCCACTGTAGATTGTTCTTACCTATAAAGGGAAAAGTGAAAGCCCCAGTTGAAAACCTGTCTTTCCTTTATAGGCATGACCGATTCACTGCGGCAACAGTACACCCGTTGGAGTTCTTGTTGTTGTTTGTAGATTATAGTCACACGACACTTTCGCATATAGGTGACTACTGGACCGATTTATACTGACACCAGCGGGCCAGTTGTTGGTAAAGGGGAAAATAATATGATCACACGTTGACCAATCCGGGATTCGAACCAGCGACCTTTCGGTTACTAGCAAGACGCTCTTACCAACTGAGCTACCCGGCCCCACGCCGTTGGAGTGCCGGGGGTTTCAGTATAAATAGTATCCCCACTTTCTGGAAATTTAGTGCTTTAAATTCCCACTGTCGCTGTCTTCCTCATTTGCTCTTTCCCATTCCTGCTCTGTCATATCACTCTGCTATACTATCTTCTTCTTCGCTAGATCAATGACCTACCTTTTTTCTTGAAAAATCTTCCTGGACAAGACTCCTTGTTTGTGTATGAGGTCTGTTGGATCAGCTTGGGAGTATTGGACGCTTTCTGCCGGGTGGTCACTAGAGCTTCCTATGATGTTGTTATTTAGCAATATAGGCATTTTATATGTATGTGTTTTGTTAATAATTTATAATGATGTTTGTATACTATTTTGTTTTTGTAACCGGGGATTCGATTAGTTGGGGTAAAGCCTCAGCCGTCCCCTGCGTGGGATGTCTTTATTGTAAAGTGACTGGCCGGTGGAGGGCATTCAGTTTTCCCACTAGGGTTGTTTCGGCAGATCTTTTATGCGGATCTGGGGTTGTCCGGTCCTGATTTGGCTCGGAAGAGTCCACTGGACCTAAAGCAACAATCAATCAATCAATCAATGTAAGTGTGTGCGTGCGTGTGTTATTTGGTGCGCGCATTGTGTCTGGGGTTGAAAGGTAACATTTCAAAGGTTCATTGCTAGGTTTCAATTGGAGAGTGGGCTGGCTTGGACTAGAGAAAGTTGTCAGCTGTGGGCGAGTAGTTGTTGTAAGACAGAACTTGATAGTGAACTTGAAAGTTGTTTTAAAGCTGCCTTGTTTGAATAGTAGGTCTGGAATTTAAGGAGGCGTTTACACCCGACCTGTGTGTGTTTGGCCTGCTTTTGGAGGCGACTCCCGGCCTGTGTGTGTTTAACCTGCTTTTGGAGGCGACTCCCGACCTGTGTGTGTTTAACCTGCTTTTGGAGGTGACTCCCGACCTGTGTGTGTTTAGCCTGCTTTTGGAGGCGACTCCCGGCCTCTGTGTGTTTAACCTGCTGTTGGAGGTGACTACCGACCTCTGTGTGTTTAGCCTGCTTTTGGAGGTGACTCCCGACCTGTGTGTGTTTAACCTGCTGTTGGAGGTGACTACCGACCTCTGTGTGTTTAGCCTGCTTTTGGAGGTGACTCCCGACCTGTGTGTGTGTTTAGCCTGCTTTTGGAGGTGACTCCCGACCTGTGTGTGTTTAGCCTGCTTTTGGAGGTGACTCCCGACCTGTGTGTGTTTAGCCTGCTTTTGGAGGTGACTCCCGACCTGTGTGTGTTTAGCCTGCTTTTGGAGGCGACTCCCGACCTCTGTGTGTTTAACCTGCTTTTGGAGGTGACTCCCGACCTGTGTGTGTTTAGCCTGCTTTTGGAGGCGACTCCCGGCCTCTGTGTGTTTAACCTGCTGTTGGAGGTGACTCCCGACCTGTGTGTGTGTTTAGCCTGCTGTTGGAGGTGATTCCCGACCTGTGTGTGTTTAGCCTGCTGTTGGAGGTGACTCCCGATTTGTGTGTGTGTTTAACCTGCTGTTGGAGGTGACTCCCGACCTGTGTGTGTGTTTAGCCTGCTGTTGGAGGTGACTTCTGACCTGTGTGTGTTGAGCCTGCTGTTGGAGATGACTGCCGACCTATCCTATCCTATCCTATCCTATCCTATCCTATCCTATCCTATCCTATCTTATTCCGTAACTCGAAGATCGTTGGGGCACCACAGACGATCGTTTAACCAGCGTACTCCATCTTTCTCCGTCCTCAGCAACACTCATGGCTTCGCTCAGTGTCAAGCCAGTCCATTCTCGAATGTTGTCTTCCCACCTCTTTTTCTGTCTCCCCCTTCTTCTGCCTTTTTGCACCGTGCCTTGCAGGATGATCTTTGCAAGGCCTGATGCTCTGGTGACGTGGCCATACCATCGGAGTTTCCGTTTCTTCACCGACTGCCGACTTGTGTGTGTTTAACCTGCTGTTGAAGTGTTGAAGAGGGAGACTGAAAAAGAGGTGGGAGGACAACATTCGAGAGTGGACTGGCTTGACACTGAGCGAGGCCATGAGGGTTACTGAGAACAGAGGAAGATGGAGTACGCTGGTTAAACGATCATCTGTGGTGCCCCAACGACCTTCGAGTTACGGGATAGAATAGGAAAAAATAGGAATGGAGTGTTGTACTTCACGATTTTGGCTGGTAGTATTTGGATCCCTAGTTCACAAACTAGTGAAGGTGATTACTGTGCGCTCCCTCTTTATACTCATCTTCTTCTCCAAATAACTTGTGCATAATTATGTATACATGTATTACATACATATGTATACATGTCCAGTAATGCATGATTACCAGAGTTAGGACCGTCAGCACAAATCACACAACTCTACACATTTCCAACGTTAATATGGACTAGGTGTTGGCCACTGTTGTTACTATTGAGCCTGGTAAGTTCTGTCTGCCTTCCTATATCCTCCATACCACGAGACACTACATGTGAAAGTGTCCGACAGTGTTAGAGAGTCGCTTTTGTATCCTATTAGATAAGTGTGGTAGTTGCAGCATGGTCGTGGTGGAGGAGTAGCCATTATAAGTATCAATGAAAGGCTTAATCACCCTCAGGGAGATACAGCAACTAGTCAGTTGACGTCATTAAGTATGATCTTTGACATCATTACACTGGACCTTTGACGTAAGTAGATTGGAAACTAACGTTTGCGAGACAGTTGAGCTTGGGCTTCATTTTGTCTCAAACCATGAATTACATCACTGTGAAGTTGCATAGTTTATCTGACTGAACACCACCTAAATTCATCTGAACTAAGGATGAAAGTGTACAACTAGGCTTAACAATTAGCAGGGCTTGTAAGAGTCTAGGTTACTTGCTCATATTTGTGACGGAAACGTAAAGGACCCACACTAGCGGAAACTGTGTATGTCAAACGTGGCTTGAACACACAGGCACGCATACACAAACACACACACACACCCACACACACACCGTACACACACAATACACAGGGCCGGATCGGGGGGGGGGGGATGTCCTGGGTTCCCGAACCCCTCCCCTGGCCATCCGATGTACCTCAGAAAGAAAAAAAATATATATGTAGTTTTTTTTAAAGCTCTTAATTAGTTTATTTATTAGATGACCAGCCAATATGGGACATTAAACTCAAAAACCAACCAACCAACCAGAATGTGTGATGAATGGTGCAATTTACGAACATAGCAACATTTTCCCACCTTCCGTCCGGCCCAATACCATCACTTGGAACTCCCCCCCCCCCCTCCCCTTCTACTTACCTTGATCCGGCCCTGAATACACCCACACAGAGCTGAATTTTATGTTGATACGTGAAGACGTTATTAAAGCAGCCAACCAACCAACCAGCCATGTTGATATGTGATTGTAATGCTGCATGGCCTCACTGTGTTTACGTCTACGTCAGTGTCGTTGCAGTTGCAGTCATTGTAGTACTGTGGTTGTACTCATCCTTTAGTCCTAGCGGAAAGGTGTCAGTGGAATTGCCGGAAATAGCTTCTCGGGAAGGCGACAGCTCGACTGGGTTTCCCTGAACCCCGCCCTATCTCCGGACACTGGTCAAGTACCGCTCACAGTAATCTACAACAACTGTGCTGAATGGAGCAAGTAATTACAATACTGTTAAGTACACAAGCACCGATTACAGCATTATTATTACAGTGCAGAGCGGCATTGTGACTTACTACAACACAGCCATGTGGTTTAAGATTGGGGGTTTTACTGGCGAATTGTCCTTGAGATTTATAGTCGTGGACTTGACACTCGCCTTTCACTGTAATGTATGCAGTCGTCAGTATACTTCTGCACATAACGATCTATCACACAATGTATGTAAGCTTAATTGTGATGCGGAGACGAGGCGTATATCTTTGTGTACAATTTTGGGGAAAGTTCAAAGACTTATTAGTAGTTTGGTTGTATGTTTGTGTGTGTACGCGTATGTGCCTGTGTGTGTTAACTTGTGTTCTACTTTTAAATGTCGGGCTTTTTAAAGAATTATATTCATAATCTGCATGCGAAATAGTTTTATTGTAGATGATTTTATTGTTTCGTTTGATCTTTTTAGTTTTAATAGTCCCATTATTTTCCGTATCCTCTTGATATGAGCAAACTGCTTTATTTAATAAAACATTCTATAATATATCTCTCTCTTTCTCTCTTTCTCTCTCTCTCTCTCTCTCTCTCTCTCTCTCTCTCTCTCTCTCTCTCTCTCACCCCACCCCTAGTTATGAAACTGTTTTCCTGTGATGTGCTTTAAACAGAAATGGAGGTTCCCTAAAGCCAGCTGTTACTGTACTGGTTATTGTTTTCTTTGACACCAACCAGGCTTTAATGGCATTCCATAGTGCAACAGGTTATGCAGGAAACACGTCACACTATACTTTTATCCAGTCAGCATTTTGAAGGTGGGAGTGAGTGGGGGGTGGGTGGGGTGGGGGAGAATGAGGTAGAGAGAGTAATGCGTTTGGGAACATCTGTTGTGGATGGTTCGAACTTGATAATTTTGACCCGTTTAGAGGAATGGTTTGTTTTATCCTTTTTTTTTTTTTTTTTTTTTTTTTTTTTTTTTTGCTTAATTAATAAAATGAAATTGCAATTTTTCAAGGATCCTGCGAGATATTTTCTGTAAAACATCTAATTTGCGTTGTTTTCAGCTGGACGGATGATAGTGCTGATTTTTTGTTTTTAATCGCCTCTTTTTTTTCTCTCCTCATATTTCTTCTGCTTCTTCTCATCTTCCTCCTCCTCCTCCTCCTCCTCCTCCTCCTCCTTGTTGTTAGTGGTGTTATGGCGTATTGACTGGTTATAGATTAGCCAACATTGTGTAACAGTTGTGTAACCGTGACGTGTGCGCGTCCTGTGCCTGATGTCCAGGGCCAGTAATAAGGCAGCTTTCTCCATCTTATCATTGGAAATAGCTGTAGTCTTGTTCTGGCTTTCTCGGCTTTCCAAGCTTGGTTGTTGTTGGCGCTAGAAAAAAGATTGTAGGGCAATTTCCGTCTCCTTCAGCTGCACTTTGAATGATTTGTGTAACCTGTGGGACAAAATCTCAAATGTAGCGTTTGTGTGTGGCGTGTGTAAGGGAGGTTGATTGACTGGGAGAGAGAGAGAGAGAGAGAGAGAATGTGTGTGTGTGTGTGTCTGTCTGTCTTTCTGTCTGTCTGTGTGTTGCTTTTTTTACGATGGAGTGTTGGAAACACTGATTATTTGCAATCTTGCGTCACACATTACTTTGTGGTATTTGCATTTCTCTCTCTCTCTCTCTCTCTCTCTCTCTCTCTCTCTCTCTCTCTCTCTCTCTCTCTCTCTCTCTCTCTCTCTCTCTCTCTCTCTCTCTCTGTCGTTCGCTCACACTCACTCACACACTCTCTTTCTCTGTCGTTCGCTCACACTCACTCTCTCTCTCTCTCTCACACGCACACACACACACATACACAGAGTCTGTGTTGCATTATTGACATGCTGTTCACTGGAGGACAGGCGCCAGCACTATGACGTTGTGTTTTCATTATTGATAGTTTGCATTGCAGTTGTGATGGTATTTTGTTGTTGGCCCTATCTCGGACAATAACACGTTGAGAAGCACACACTACTATCCCAGACAGTTTTATAACCACAGTGTTGACATTGTTTGTCCTCTCCCTTCATTTCCCCACTATTGATCGTGTCATGATACTGAGGTTTCGTTAGCCTGAATAATGAGCGAACACACGAAACAACGCCCAATAATTCACACATCAGCCAGGGATTCATGTCACACCGCAACACGCAGTGTTTTTGACAAAGTCTTTGTTCGTGTTTTTGATGAAGAACTGTAATTTGACTGTACTTGACCAAAACTGTGTCTTGTTTCCAGTGACCAAAACTGTGTCTTGTTTCCAGGGAACAAAAAAATGTGTCTTGTTTCCAGTGACCAAAAATGTGTCTTGTTTTCAGTGACCAAAAATGTGCCTAGTTTCCAGCGGCCAAAAATGTGTCTGGTTTCCAGCGACCAAAAATGTGTCTAGTTTCCAATGACCAAAAATGTGTCTGATTTCCAGTGATCAAAAATGTTTCTGGTTTCCAGCTTAAACGGACTGTTTTGACGTCGTCTTATTCGTACTGCTCTGACGCCATAAAGAATTTCGCTCTCTGTATACGTGCCTCTCATCCGTCACATTGTTAACAAAACCTCACTTCTCTGCTAAACGAAACCTGGTCCCGTGTCTTGGATAATCTGTCATCAAACGTGATGAATGATGGTTGTTAGGGTATTGATGGATTCAGTTGCATTTTTGGCCACTTTTGACCATTGCGTGTGTCCTGACACAATTGCCGTCTAGAGTTCTGAGAGATCAGCGCCTTAAGCCGATCTTTGAGCTGTCAGGTGCGCCGTAGAAGAGCTCATTATTTAATAATAATAATAATAACGGATTTTTATATAGCGGATACTCCAGCCTATGACCAGACTCACCACGCTTTACATAGTCATTACATATAAGTACATGCACTCGATAAAACATCGCTTTCACTACAATACACCAAAAGACAGAACAGTAAGGGTACAAATTATTTACACTTATGTACACAAATTACCATTTACAACTATGTACACAAATGACAGAAAAGACAAATAGGATAGCAAAAACATATTCACAGCTATTTATATGCCTGTTAGGCCCAGGAGGAAAAAACCAGTATAAATATGTACAGCCGTGTATACACTTACGGATCAGACCGAGACAAATAGGAGAGAATGGCAGCGGGATACAGATCATTCTGAATAGTGAAGTTTGAAGAGGTGGGTTTTGAGGGCCTTTTTGAATGCTTGTGTTGATTGTATGTTGCGGATATGGGAGGGAAGGGAGTTCCACTGCTTAGGTGCGGAGTAAGCGAATGCACGTTGGCCGTATGTCTTAGTGCGGATGACGGGAACCTTGAGTGTGCGAGTGTCAGCAGAAGATCTTAAAGTGCGTGAAGGGGAGTAGACAGACAGTAGATCAGCAAGGTAGGAGGGACAAGAATCTGTGAAGAAGTTGTGACAGAGAACAGAGAGTTTGTACTCTATGCGTGCTTGCACAGGAAGCCAGTGAAGGGAATGTAGTAGAGGTGTGATGTGATCGCGTTTCTTAGCTCGGAATACTAGTCTAGCTGCTGAGTTCTGAACCTTTTGTAGCTTGTCAATGATGTGTTTTGGGGAGCCAGCGAGGAGAGAGTTGCAATAGTCAAGACGAGAAAGGACGAGAGCGCAGACTAGGGTTTTGGTGGCGGTGAGCGTAAGATAGTGGCGAAAGGAGCTGATTTGGCGTATGGCCGTGTATGCAGAGCGACAGATGTTGGAGATGTGGTTGTTGAGGGACAGGTCATCGGAGAGAATGTAGCCGAGATTTCTTGCTGAGGATGAGAACTTAATGTTTGTTGTCCCTACCGTAAGCGATGTTGGGAGAGGCGGGAGTGAGGAGGAGGTGTTGTGCTTGTGAATGAGGAGGGCTTCGGTTTTATCGTCATTAAGCTTAAGCTTGTTGCGTGTCATCCATGACTTAATGTCTGTGATGCAGTTCTCCACAGTCTGAACGGTGGAATTAATGAGAGAGGGGGCTGTGGATTTATAAAGTTGTGTGTCGTCTGCAAATGACTGACTCTCAACAGCATGCTTTCCAAGCAGGAGAAGTAGTGGCTTGGTGTACAGAGTGAATAACACCGGCCCTAAAACGGAACCCTGAGGCACGCCGCACACCAAGTCTGCTGTGCTGGAAAAACAGCCATCGACAGTGACTGCTTGTGATCTGTCGGAAAGATATGAGTGGAACCAAGCCAGGACCGAGCCGGAGATTCCAAAGTAGTGTTGAATAGTGTTAAAGAGAATGTGGTGGTCGACTGTGTCAAAAGCGGCTGAGAGGTCTAGTAGGGTGAGAACGGAGACGTTACCATTATCTAAGGCCAGCAACAGATCGTTGGTTACCTTTAGGAGGGCTGTCTCGGTGCTGTGGAAGGGTCGGTAGGCAGACTGGTTGGGGCAAAGTAAAGCGTTATCATATAGGTAGGCAAACAGTTGTTTGAGAACAATTTTTTCTATGACTTTGGACAGGAAGGAGAGGTTTGAAACTGGTCTATAGTTCTTTAGATTATTTTTGTCTAAACTTGGCTTTTTAAGGAGGGGTTTGATGACAGCCGTTTTGAGCACAGACGGAACAACACCAGAGGACAGACTCTCGTTGATAATGTGGGTAATGGTCGGGAGTAGAGGGTCGAGATTCAGGTTGTTCTGTGTGGGCTTTAATGGTCATCCAGATATAACCCCGAATGGCAGGGCTTTCTCGATCGTTGTTTGTCGTGTCTTGTTTTTATTTCGCTTGCAAGACTTTCGCTTACTTGGTTCCGATGAGCACGTTTTGTATTGTTAGCTTGCCAGCGAGAGAGACACGTTGATATGGATTGGGGCCTGCGTTGTTAGCTCGTCAGTAAAAAATCTAAGAACAGAAGATAACAGAGGGATGATTGCATGGGGAGGATGAAGGAGGAGAGTGTGGGGGGGGGGGGGGGATGTGTTAAGTGTATAAACACAGTTAATAAAAATCCACACTTTCAAACCAACACAATCTGTACAAGGAGCGGCAACCAGACACGTTTACACTCATTCGCTAGATTCAGTATTGTTATAACTTATGACAAGATTGGTGTGGGAAGGATGAGACGTTTCCAATGCTGTACAGTAAGCCTCTTATCGACCAATGGCGAGTGTTGTCAACACGTAGGGACCACATGTCGTTGATCAGATTTCAGCCAGCCAGGAAGATATGTCATTTATTACCCTTCTAATAGGATTCCTTGATGGCGCTGACAGATTTTGAGGTTTTATTCAATCACAGTTCACTGTCCTGCGGCAATGCTATGGTTGGTTGTTGTCGTGAGGGTGGCATTGTACAGTGGGAATAGTAGTCTGCTAACCTCCCCTGTTCCTGCTTTTGTTGTCTACTGTTACGTCTACTACTGTTTGTTTTAGTGGGAGTTTATCACTGTTTTGTGTGAATTGTTCTTCTAGTATAAAATAAAGTGTGAAAGAAGTACTGGTGTTTTGATGTCACCTGATAGATTCCTTCTTCTACTTCTTTTTTTCCCTCCTTCTTCAGGATACAGTGGATTCTCCTGCTACGCGAAGAACACGACAGGATCAAGCTTTAAAACAGCTACAGTAGTATGTAGAAGGTTTAAAACTGTACAGGGTTATTGCGGGGGAGGGGGGGGGGGCCTAAGTACTTCTCAGCGTTCTGTCTGCCCTCCCTGAAGTAGAACCCATATCACCAAAACGCACCCTTGCTGTAAGTTAGCTCACTGGGTTGACGCCTGAACCACTAATACCACCGCAGCCAGCAGCGTTGATTTAGTAGGACGAGAATACAAGTGGGAAGTATGTCGTTACCCGCTAGACAATATAGGCAACTTTTTGGAGTTGACGTCTGTTTTGACAGGCAAAAGTGGTCATTGTAGTGTTGATACTTGCAACTAATATCAAACAAACAGATTGTTTTACACGGAAGTACGTAATCACTAATGTTTTGCGTCCCTCCTCTCCCCCCCCCCCTCTCTCTCTCTCTCTCTCTCTCTCTCTCTCGTTTTCCCTCCTCTCTCTCTCGCATTATTTCAAAAAAGGCAACAATGAATACGACGAAAGCAGGAAGACAATTTGGCTTCTTTGTATTGCCAAGCAAATAGTGTGAGTGGAAAATGGGCCACACTTTAAATACCGCACCAGTGCTATAATCATTTAATTGCTGTACATTACTAATCCCCCACGTCTCGTTTCTGTTTGCTATCGCTTGTTCAAGTAGTGGTGTGTGTGACTGACCAACAGTTGTGTTGAACTGGATATTAATCATGGGTAAAAGAGTGATCTGTGTAACTAAGGCTGAAGTTTTAATCTCCTTTGTTCAAGACCTGTGTGTCAGGCACTAATACTAATAGAAATGATGTACAGTTCTCTCAGTTGTAGTTTTGCTTAAGAGCTTGTGACCAAGCTGATGGTCACGATGTTGGACTATGGTCAGTCTCATAACACTCCCAGGATGCCTGGCAAGGCAGTCACACAATGATGAGTACTCTCAATATTAGAAATTAATGTGAAAGGAAGATTGCGTTTGTGTTTTATGGTATCAGATTTCGTACTTCAGTAAGAGAAATTAAGCTCTGGTTTGTAGAAAATGAGCATGTTGTATGGGTCATACTCGAAATTATTGTAAATTGATTGATTGAGAATGTAGGTGTTAAATTTGCTTAAGGACATTGTCCCAATCATTATCTCAAAGATTGATTATTCCGGTGGTACATGGAACAGCAATTGGTGTGTGATTAAATCCAAGTTGAAGTTGCGTGATTAGTCATTGCATCTAAAAGTGTCTTCTAGTAAAATATATTTAATGGCATACTGCTGGTTTCTCAGTAAAGTTGGTCTTAATTTATAGGCAGTTACAAGTAATGAATCATACGATTCATACGTAATGTGTCATTATGTATTTTTAGGATTTGGTGTCAGAACATATTGATGGTCTTCAGTTATTGAAGTTTAAGCTTCACAACTTGAACACTGTTTTTGTACCTGCTGGCAGATTTACAATGCTGACATTTGATTTCGAAATGCACCCGCCTGTATTAAGATCTGAAGTGAAAATAATGAATCCGAATGTGACTGAAGATGATCTCGGTCCTTGACTGTGTGTGTTGCTGCATGATTACTCAACCTAACTTCAAATGTGAATTACGGTGACACAAATTGCAGTGATCAGTTGATATGAAGTAAGTGAAACCCGCATTTGCGAAATGAAGTGACCATTCTACAGCTATTTCGCTTTCAATATGTAAAACGTTGTGACTGAAACTATGATAGGGAAAAGGTTAAAACAGAAAGTGACACCTCTTTGTAACAACGTAGCTTTGGAAACGTTTCGTGTGGTGATGGTGGAAATACATGAGCGATAGATGGAATTATATTATACCAAATGTGAGGAAAGGTCACTGTGTATGACAGCAACACTTGGAAAAGCCGTTGTGTTTAGCGAGAGTTGAGTGAGTCAGTGTACCGATGCACGTGCGAACGCCGTCAGGCGGCTTTGTCAGCATGCACGACTCTCCTGTCAGGACAGCAGTCAGCAACGTGTCTTCAGGGGAGTCCCTCAAGGCATCCAACTCATACCCTCTTCTTCACCAGCTACTGAGGTAGTTTGCTGTAGGCACTGCCATGTCAAACACGCCTTTGTCATATCATCCACTGTTATCTTGTATTTCAGCAATCCCTGCAGTTTCTGAAAGGTTTCACATTTTTTTTTAAAACAAAATCTATAGTTAGCGATTTTATGCTGCAGAGGTGCGGAAGAGAAAAGCAGATTTTATTATTCAGATGGTAAATTGGATCTATTTTAGTTGCAGGAAATGCGTGCATAGATGTGTTGTTTTGCAGAAAATGCTGATGACTAAATGAGTAATGTGTTTCCTTGCTGACTCATTTGAGTGCAGCAGTGCGAGTCTGTTTATCATCATAAAACCTACCTTCATTTATTACAAGCAGCCAAGATTTTCTGTTAGATTGCGAATGGCAACGTCACCTCATTAATCACTGACGATCATACTGGCTGCTGTTGTTTCAGTAGTTAGGATTTGGTCCAGCAGGATGAATGCCAGGCGGAACTTACTGTACAGCTTGCGTTTATTCTGATTTGTTTACTCGATGCTACTCTTCGCAATGTTTTTGTTCTACACAATGAATGCAAAGTGGATTGTTTTCAGGTTCGTGTCAAACTGGAGCAGACTGTTGTAACGACATAAATCATATAGCTCAAACTGAGGAGATTAACGTGAAATTTAACTTTTTCCGTCGTAACTCTTGAACGGGAAAGTTTAGGAGACAAGATATTGTGAAAGAGTGTGGACATTACAACGTTGTTTTGTTGATGTGTTGTAGGAAAAAGACGGAGGCAGCCAAGGCGGCGGCAGCAGGATCATGCACCAGTACCACAGCCACCACTAACACCACCACCTCCACCACCATGGCCAAAGGCTTCCGCAAAGCCATGTCCAAGTCCCCCAACCTGCCCAGGAAGCCAGACATCGGCGCCAAAGGGGAGGCGGGTGCCGGGTCGGCCACGGGAAGTGGCGCGGTGACGGCCAGCGGCAACAGAACGCTCACTGGATCCGGAACGCTGCATCCGCCCAGCGGTGACGAGGCTGTGGCTTCCCCCGTGGCTTTCAGCGTGGAAGATTTAGACAATGTGAGTTGGGGTGTCCCCATTGTCAGTCCCTCTTGTGTGTCCCGTTCTGTCCCATCCTTCTGTCCTTTGTCTCCCATATCTGTCAGTACCCCCGTTGGGGTGCCGGGGGTTTCAGTATAAATAGTATCCCCACTTTCTGGAAATTTAGTGCTTTAAATTCCCACTGTCGCTGTCTTTCTCATTTGCTCTTTCTCATTCCTGCTCTGTTCTAGCAATCTGCTATACTATCGTCTTCTTCGCTAGACCAGTCTCCTACCTTTTTGAAAACTTGAAAACTCTTCCGGGATAAGACTCCTTATTTGTGTATGAGGTCTGTTGGATCAGCTTGGGAATATTGGACGCTTTCTGCCAGGTGGTCACTAGGGCTTCCTATGATGTTATTATTTAGCAATGTAGGCATTTTATATGTTTGTGTTTTGTTGATAATTTATAATGATGTTTGTATTCTATTTTGTTTTTGTAAACAGGGGTTCGATAAGTTGGGGTGAAGCCTCAGCCGTCCCCTGCGTGGGATGTCTTTATTGTAAAGTGACTGGCTGGTGGAGACCTTTCGGTTTTACCACTAGGGTTGTTTCGGCAGATCTTTTATGCGGATTAGGGGTTGTCCGGTCCTGATTTGGCTCGGAAGAGTCCGCTGGACCTAAAGCAACAATAATGTAATGTAATGTAACATCTGTCAGTGAAGGACTGTCTGATCACTTGCCACTCCACCTATCATTATGTTTTAAACCTTAAAACTAGTCAGTTGGTTTCTTCTTCTTTTTCTTAGCTGTGTTTAATCAGCGTTTTTTTTTAAATTTCTAACACACACACACTCGCACACACACACACACACGCAGTCTTGTATTTTCATACTTTAGCGGACTGTGGTCTAACACCCCACTTCTGCAGACCCCTATAAGGAAGCGACTTGGCACAAAACCAAACATATGTGTAGAGTCAGGAGCTATAGGAGAATTACACTATCAAATAAAAACAATGATAGCTCTTGTGGTTCATGAACGAGCTTTTCTAGGTCTTACAGAGGACACACACGTCGAAGAACTTTTCCATACCATTCTGCGGACACACACGTTGAAGAACTTTTCTACACCATTCTGCGGACACACTCGTTGAAGAACTTTTCTACACCATTCTGCGGACACACACCTTGAAGAACTGTTTCCATACCTTCTGGGGACACACACGTCTAAGAACTTCTCTATAGCATTCCAAGGACACACACGTTGAAGAACTTTTTTTCATACCTTCTGGGGACACACGCTGGAGATTGTAATAATAGAGCAACTCACATGCAGTGATTGGAAGGATATGTTGTTTTTGGGGGGGTGGGGTGGACGATATCTATTCATGGGCAGAGGTGTGTTCTACACTGTTTATGCATGTATGTATAAATGCATGTATTTATTGTAACTGAGTTATTGTTGCGAGCCTTCATTACATTATTAAACATAATAATGTAATTGCCCTTGGGGATGAATAAAGTTATATTGTATTGGCTACATATAATCTAAACACATTTCTAGTTTTCTTGTGTTTATTTTGTAGTTGCTTGACATTGCTGCCAAAAATTGTGCCTTCAGTGCTGCTATTTTTATTTACCCGTTATGAACATACACGTACAGCCTTCATTCGTGTTTTTTTATGCTATGTTTACTGTACCCTTCTCGGTGTTAAGTGCCTACCATTGTCTTGTGCATTACTAATCTTTTATTACTATTGTTGTTTTAGCTTCATTTTTACAATTGATGTTCATAGATGGCCAGTGTGACTGTACAGACGTGTATGTGTGCGTTATGAAACATGAAGTGACAGAGTGGGAGGGAGACAAAGAGAGTGGGGCATGTGATAACTGCATGCATGATACACTTCACTTATTGTTTATTATTGGTATTATTCCAAGATTTGAGTCCACGCGTAGTAAATGTTCCACTTGTATGTATTGCAATGTGAAAGTTGGACAATAAAGATATAAATTAGTGTATTGTTATAGTGTATTACATATAATTATTTGTAATAACCTGATTTTTTGCTGGATACACAATAAAATTATGTTGTCATTTGGCTGAATAAATCCTTTATTCTGTATATAATGATTTGTCGGGTCTCTTATGAAAGCACGGATGTGCTTAGTGCACGACTACTTCTCCACACTTAATAGAAATATAAGCTGTCATAATGACAAAATATATAGAGAAAAAAATTCTTACATGCCATGTGCAAATATATACTTTAGTATCCACAAAGTACCTATTGCACACACAGATTCAACATGAACACAATATATAAGGCTTGAGCGTTTATTGTTTAAGTTAACTTAAAATGCAAAACAAAACAAAAAAATGCAATACAAAATAGAAGGGAATTTAAACTGGTCATTGACGAGAGAGTGAAGTCATTTCCGAGAGAGAGAGAGAGAGAGAGATAGAGATAAAGAGACTGAGAGAGGGAGTTAGTCATTGCTAATAAGAGTCCAGAGGACTGCGAAGAGCCGAATCAGGACCTCAGCTTGTGTGAAAGAGGACTCACCAACCAACCCCCCCCCCCAACCCCCCACGCATCCGTATAACAGATCTATAAACAATCCTAACGGTAACATTAAAGGCACTCCACCAGCCAGTCACTTCCCACGCAGGGGATGCTGAGGTTATACTCTAACTTAATCGAACCCCCGATTATAAAAAGCAAAGTGGAATACAAACATAATTACAAAATAGTAACAAACACATACATATAAAATGCCTACATTTTTTTGTCACTTTACAATAAATACATTCCCACGCAGGGGACGCTGAGGCGCACTCTAATTTATTGTGCCCCCGTTTACAAAAACAAAATGGAATATAAACATCATTATAAAATAGTAACAAAACACATACATAAAAAATAAAATGCCCACATTGCTAACTAATAATTTCATAGAAAGCCTAGTGACCGTTTGGTAGAAGCATCCAATACCACCAAGCTGACCCAACAGACCCAGTACACAAATGAGGGGTTTTGGGAGAGTTTTAAGAAAAAAGGAAGGTGACTGGTCTAGCGAAGAAGGGAAATAGAAGATTGATAGAACAGACTACGGAAGAGAAAGAACAAATGAGAATGACAGAAACAGTGGGAATTAAAAGCACTAAATCTCCAGAAAGTGGGAACACTATTTATACTGAAACCCCCGGCATCCCCACGGGGTGGGGGGTGGGGGGGAGTTTTCAGGAAAACAGGTAGGTGACAGGTCAAGCGAAGAAGAGGGATAGTAGATTGATAGAACAGATTAAGAAAGAGAAAGAAAATGAGAATAACTGGGAATTTAATAAAGGAATTTAAAGCACTAGTGAGGATACTATTTATACAGAAACGTCCTAGGCATCCCCACAGGGACACCTTCTTTAACACATGAATAATTAAGTTAACTGCAGCAAATGTAGTAACTTACTGTACTAAATTTCACTATGAAAAATAAGATGCTGACTATGCTCAGAATCCGTAAATTAATATTAATATGGCATGACATTATTATTAGTGTTTTAGTTATTAACACAAAATTAAAATCAAAATGCAATACAAAATAGAAGGAAATGTAAACTGAAGTCATTGACGAGAGAGAGAGAGACAGAGACAGAGAGTGAGAGACCAGAGAGACAGAGAAAGAGAGAGGGAAAGAGAGAAGAGATAGAAAAGAGAGAGAGAGAAGATAGAGAGAGAGAAGAGAGACAGAAACTAACCTTTCCAATACTAGTCCATTGTCAATTCTCAAAAGACAAATAAACAATTAATGATACAGAGCAAGTTCAAGAACTCCCACATCAAAACTTAAACATACTTCATTCTAGTGACCAAATTATTTTGGGGTCTTATTTAGTTAGTTAGTTACTTATTGCTTACAGGGTCCAGCGGACTGCAAAGAGCTAAATCAGGACCTCTATTTTGGGGTCTTACAAATGACGCTGCTTTTCACTGTGTGACAAAAACAATAATAAAAAATGAAAAACTCCATGTGCTTGCAAAAACTGAAATTTTTTGTAAACCCTTTTAACAAAGATACGCACGACTAATGCAGTTAACTACAGCAAATATGTCAATTTACTGAACTTAGTTACTCATTGCTTATAGGGTCCAGCGGACTGCTAAGAGCCGAATCAGGACCTCATTTACTGAACTAAACTGCACAATGACAACACTGCTTTTCATTGTGTGACAAAAACAATAATAAAAAAATAAATCCTTGTGCTTGCAAAAAATTAAATCTTGTGTAAACCCTTTTAACAAAGGTACACACGATCAATGCAGTTAACTAAAGCCAATATCTCAATTTACTGAACTAAACTGCAGTGAATATGCTCAGAATCATCAGGCATGGGAATTGCCAAATGTAAAAACCGCTGGAAAAAAACTGGCAAAAGATGAGTGCACCTGTTGATGGCAGGGGAAAGGGGGGGGGGGGGCAGAAGACTTTGTGCTGTTCTCAAAACAAAAAAACATTGATCTTTTTCAAAAATGTGTTCCCAAACGCTCGGTCATATCTTCTTCTCTTCTTCGCTATGACTAGTTTTTTTCGTTTTTTTTTTTAACCATTTTGGATAGCCATTCCCACTTCCACCTATCTCGGACACCTTCATCCTCGAAGGGATCACCACGGTTAACAATTTTAAACATTATGTATCGCCACATTAAACACCAAAAAAAATGCTACAACTCGAGCAATTCGAAAATTCCAAGATGGTGGCGATTAAAATGAAGCGAGGTTCTAGAAAATGTAAACTGGCAAATGGACCTACAAATATTTTTTACGAGGATTTCTTTTTTTTACGAGAGTGAACTCAAAATCCTCGGATCCGAGGACAATTCCCATGCCTGATCATAAAATTAATATAATACAACATGACATTATATTAATATTATTATTGTGATTTTTCACTCTTGTACTAAAATGACAAACTGCAACAGTGACAGTCATCATCAATGACCCCACTTAATAGTCTACAGCTGTTATAGAGCAGATGGATGGCGGAGGATAACTACATTGTCATGTGTGCTTCGCACGCAAGTTAAAAAGACCTTGAAAACAAAATCTGTATAAAACAATAAAAACTCAGCACAACTGTAACACATTGGTAGTTTTTATAATTTTATAATTGTATTTCTACAATAGTCTTTAATATTCCTCCATGTTCTTTTAGTGAGTGCAATTTCCCCTTTGATGGCTTTTTCAATGTCATTTTTACCAGGCAACTTTCTTTCCATAATGAACTTGGCAAAACAACGCCTCACAGCATCCTGCTCTTCTGTAGACCACTTTTTATGGTGAACAGGTTTTCGGCAAGCACCTGAAACAGTGCAACAATACTTTGTGGTTAATATTAAACACCTCAGGGTCAATAAAAGTAAACAGACAGTCTCCCTCACTCATCTGACATCACAGTCTGATCCAAATCTGATTATTACTTCTTTTTTCTTCTTTTTTTAAGCAAACTGACCTGCCCGACACTAGGGTTTACCTGCCCTTGGCAGTCAGGCAATGGGGTTCTACCATTGATATATATACTAGATGGATAGACAGCCAATGCATGGCAAAGAAGAAGAAAGTGAAGTAACGGAAGTAGTCAGACTCGACATGCGCAGAAGGTGATTGCTCGTAAGATACGCATGGATACGGTCAATTTCATTCATTCATTGCGCTCGTGATCTGCGTATGACAGGCCATCAGACTCAGTGTTGCTGAGTAAATAAATTAAACTAAAGGCTCTATTTCTTGTGAGACCGACTTTTTAGCTCTTGACGAGTCTTGTCTTTATTGCTGCTGATCTACATACTCAGAACACGCATGTCCTGAAGAAAATACTTCGTTAACCTAAGAAAACACGACAGTCTACCAATGTTTGTTTACACTAGAAACTGCCGGCGATACGAGCATCATCATGGTCAGTTACTCATCCATTTGACGTAAACAAATCAATCTCCAATCTGCAAGCTAAGATTTCACAGTCACTGTGTCAGTTTGATCTAAGATGTTGGCATTTCTGATAATGGCTGCTTATCATATAAAATATCAAATTATATATACATAATAGGGGGAACAACTTGTACTTTTTACAAGAGACAGAGAGAATGACAAAGGATAAAATCATGCCCGTTATTTAGTTAGTTAATCATAGCTTATAAGGGTCCAGCGGACTGAAAAGAGCCGAATCAGGACGTCGACTTGTGCAAAAGAGGACTCACCGAAACCCCCCCCCCCCCACCCACCCACCCATAAAAGATCTGCAGAAACAACTCTAACAGTAACACTGAAGGCACTCCACCAGCCGGTCACTTTACAATAAAGGCTTCCCACGCAGGGGACGCTGAGACTATACTCTAATTTAACATACCACTGGTTACAAAAACAAAATAGAATATAAACATCATTACAAAATATTACCAAAGCACATACATATAGAATGCGTACATTGGTAAATAATAATTTCATAGAAAGCCCTAGTGACAATTTGGCAGAAGCGTCCAATACCACCAAGCTGAACCAACAGAGCCTGTACTCTAATGAGGAGTTTTTGGTAGAAATTTCAGGAAAAAGAGTAGGTGACTGGACTGGTCTAGGGAAGAAGAGAGATAGTAGATTGATAGAACAGCTTTAGGAACAGAAAGAACAAATGAGAATAACAGAAACAGTGGAAATTTAAAGCACTACATTTCCACACAGTGGGCATACTATAATTTATACAGAAATCCCCGGCACCCCCACAGGGAGGGGGGGGGGGGAGGAATCATGCCAGTGACAACTCTAATACTATCTTAGTTATATATAGATTAGATGGTACATATATTTATGTGCATATCAATCAATCCATTTTATCAGTTAAGAGATAGTAAAGGTTTAGTATAAATGTATATGATAATGAGAAGAACAGTAATAAGAATAAACAAAAGACATATTTATAAAAAACAAATTGCAGCAATTAGCCATAGGGAATGTTTATATTTCTTTCCTTTTCTAAATGTGTACTTCACTCAGATAATTTATTAACTGCAAGTGTTTAGTACACTCATATGTCAGTGCAAAGTTCAAGATTCGCAAGCATAATCATTTGAGTTAGCCGACTTTTTCAAATTAACACCCCCCCCCCTCCCCCATTCACACAAATCATAATGTTTCCGTCACAACTGAACCTCACTTCCTGCCCCCCTCCCAGCTTTTGCTGATCAGCAACGTGTTTTTCCTACAGACACCATTTTGTTGTTGTTGTTGCAAACCCTATAGTAACACTGTTGGCTGCAGAATCTTCAAGATGCTGAAGGTGGCGGCCCAAATGGAAAGTAGAACAATCTGTATTAAACAATAAACACTCGGCACAACTGTGACAAGGCGGTACTTTTTAATAACTGTATAATTGCATTCCTGCAATAATCCTTTATATTCCTCCATAATCTTGTCCTAGAGAGTGCAATTTTGTTTCTTTCAAGGCTTTTTCTAAGTAATTTTTACAAGGCAGTCCCCCCCCTCATCCCCCTCCCCACCCTGTATACAAGATCTGCAGAAACAACCTTAACGGTAACAGTGAAGGCACTCCACACCAGGTTGTCACCACAACAAAGTCATCCCACTCAGCCTCTCAGGGGACTCAAAGGCGTTAATACTGTAAATGATCATAAACATTAGAAAATATTAACAAACCACTTACACACTGCGAAAATCAGATACAGCCAATTGCACAATGGACTGTTCACTGTCACTCTTAGTAGTGTCAGGTATGATGTCTGGATCAGGTAGGATGTCTGAATCAGGTATGTCTGGATCACGGGAACTTCTTTTGCTCCTTAAAACACGCTCTCTTTCTCCAGTACGACCCTTTGCCTTTATAATTCCCCTGAAACAATGCAGACACAGGTGGGTGTGAGAATATATATAATCTAAAAACATAATAAAGCTATGTATCAATAGCATGGCTTCTAAAACATCAACATTGAACACTTCCTGCATCCAATACGTCAGTTTCCTGTGCACTGGTCAGTTAGCCATAAGCTGTTACTCATCCATTTGATGTACACACATCACAATCTGCAAGGTGTGACAACTTCAGTCATTGTCCAGCTCTCACAGTCGTACAGCAGAACTTACAACACCAAAGCCCTAAAGAGTTTTATCTTTGTGCAGAAATCAATTTCCCTGCTCTTCCAGACCTTGTTCAGTGAAATACTGATTTACAGCTTCAAAGTAGGGGTGAGAGAGAAACCCTTCAACTAAAGTAGTATAAAATCAGAAACCCTGACAGTGACAGTACATAGCCTATCATGTCCACTTTCTATGTGGACTATCTTTTTGGTGCCACTGAAATTAAAAGCCATTATCCACTGCCCAACATTTACCACTAACCAGTACTCACTTTTTCAAAAGGACGTTAAACACTTCACTTGCAGTGGACAATGACAATGTCTTATCTTTGTCCTCCATGTTAGTTTTGTTACAGGTTCTGAAAAAAGGCAAGTAAAATACCATTCAACATTAAGCTCTTCTGCTTGCACAACTAAAAAGCACAGTCAAGCACGTTTACAGTTTTGTCAACAGTTTGGTCTGCAGGGTGGGTGGGGGTGGGTGTGAGTGGCAGGGTCTGTCTCCAAGGGTCATATCTGATGAGGTGGGTAGGGGGCTGCCTCCATGGGTTATATCTGATGAGGTAGGTGGGGGTGAGGTGGGAGTAGCAGGGGGGCTGTCTCCAAGGGTCATTCTGATAAGGTAGGTGGGGGCGGGATGGGGATGGCAAGGTGCGGACTCCAAGAGGGTCATTATCCGATGATTATGAAAGTCTAACTCTAAATCATAAGAAAATAAATAAATGAAATTAAAAATTTAATAATTCTTCTGACCATGTAGACTAATAGTATGAGAAATGCTCGTTAATTAACATCATGTTCAACTCTACTACTGGAGTTTTAATAATACGCAGCGCCGAGATCTGTCGTCTGCTATGGAAACAGATCAACATTCATGGTACAAAGATTCAGATTGGAAGCAAATGACTTTGCTCACCCCTCAGTTATCAAATAGATCTAGAAGCACACCAGAGATTCAAAAACATCTTTCTTTGTTTATTTTGTATACACTTCTTTGAAAATAATTATAATAATAGTACTTCTTTGGTCACGAAAACCTGCGCTCACGCGCCATTATGGCTAGCTAGCAAAAACCGACTCCAGAGGCATCTAACATGTCATCTATATATGCTGTTTATCCATTCTCAAACTTTTGGCATCGTCAAACAAAATAATATTGTAAGTTATGCTCCAGTTAGCACCCAAAGAAACATGAATATATATACTCACACTTTCTGTCGGGAAATCATGTTGTTTCTGCAAATTGATGACGTCAATACATGGCTGACGTCAATACCAATGAAAGAATAGCATTGCGCATGCGCGCATTTGCCCGCGAAACACTTCATACTAGCAAAGCCCCTGTGTGAACGCGCCACGGAGAGAGAGGGGGCAAGATCGCCGTTTGAATACACACAAGCGTAAACTTGAGCGGACTTTTTTTTTTCGCGCTCAAATTTGCACAAGTCCTTAGAAAGCTCATAAGAAACACTGTAGCAAAAGGAAAAGTTCAGCGGACGTCCGCTGAAGTTTGAGGTCCGCTGAACGTGGGAGTGTTTCGCACAAAAGTCCGCTGTAGTCGGTAAACACGTACTCACGCACCCACACACACACACACGCACCCACACACCCACACACAGACGCACACACACACACTCACTATCACACACTCACACACACACACACACACTTCTTTTTGTTGTGAAAAGTACAGCAACAACTGGGAATTCTTAACCTTGCTTGCGTGTGACAGGTGGACGGACGGTCTAGCAGAGAGAACGGCAGTGAGACGGTGACGGCACACAGCGATGAGGGCAGTGTGGAAGGTCATGGATCAGAGGGCGGGGACAGGAACAAGACAGTGGCAGCCATTGAGCACCTCAAGACCAAGATCTTCAAGACACGGGACCTCATCAAACAGGAACAGGACCAGAAAGAATGTCAGTAACCATTGAACCCAACGTTCCTTGCAGGAATCGTACTTTATTTTTAAAATCTCTCTCTCTCTCTCTCTCTCTCTCTCTCTCTCTCTCTCTCTCTCTCTCTCTCTCTCTCTCTCTCTCTCTCTCTCTCTTTCTCTCTCTCTCCCTCTCCCTCTCCCTCTCTCTTTCTCTCTCTCTCTCTCTCTCTCTCTCTCTCTCTATCTCTCTCTCTCTCTCTCTCTCTCTCTCTCTCTCTCTCTCTCTCTCTCTCTCTCTCTCTCTCTCTCAAGGTCTTGAGCAATAGAATTGGCTGTTATGTACAGAGCAGTCATTTTATAGTTTGGCCTATCAAAAGTGACCTGATTGACAATCACATTTACAATACAATACAATACTATACAATACAGTATAACACAACACTATGCAATACAATATTATACAATACAGCACAACTTTATTACCTGTATTATATATATATAGTTTTAAAGCTGAGATCCTGTGTCTATTGTAATTGCTTTTAATAGTTTATATGGTGCTATTAAAAGTTATCATAAAAAAAGAAAAAGAAGAGACTTCTCTTATATAGCCCACTTACAAGCTCAGAGAGCTTCTCAAAGCGCTGGTCCGTAATATCCAGCAATCACACAAACGTTTGCTGAAGTCAGGATTGGAACCCACGTCGCCCGTGACGCACTGACACAAGTCGTGCACTCTGACCACTGAGCCATCCCTGCCGTTCCAACGTATGAACTTTAAAGCTGAAGTTACGTTTGTAAAGCAGCAGTTATATTTGTGCTCACATCTCCACAAATTAAAATCAAGAAAATTGACATTTCTCCTTATACTATCAAAGTGTATTTGCCAAGAGCGCATACAGCATTTGTTTTGCTTTGGTATAATAATATAACCCGTCCTAAACATTTTGACTGCCTTGTTGTGTTTTGTTTTGTTTTGTTTGGTCATCACGTTTGTGTGTGTATTTTGCCATCAGCGAATGTCAACGAATACCTACACCTGGCAGCAGGCGCAGACAAGCAGCAGAACCAGCGCATCAAGACCGTGTTTGAGAAGAGGAACCAGAAGTCCGCGCAGTCCATCAACCACTTACAGAAGAAGCTGGAGCAGTACCAGAAACGGCTGATGGACATCGAGGTGCACGGTGTTCCTGGAGGCCACAAGCAGGCCAAGGAAGTCCTGAGGGACGTTGGGCAAGGGATAAAGTGAGTACATCCTCTCTCTCCTTCAGTGGATTCGTCCTTTCTGTAGGGATTGAAAAGTGTGCAAGGAACTTTTCAAAACGTTTGCCGTGAAATGTGGTGGTCTATGTCAATAGGGAGGTGGAGATTGAGAGAGCATTGTAGTCGTTTTGAACAATGTTGTTGGTCTTTTGGTTTGGGAATGAAAGTAGTGAAATGTGTGTTTTTAAACAACAGAGAAAGAGAGATAGAGAGAGAACACGTCTTTGCACAAACCATTGAAGTTTCTTTACCAAGAAATGTAAAAGAAAGCACAGTAGTCATGGCCTCTGCACACACATGTATGACTGAAAAGCGGTTGTTTTTCCACTAAATCAATGCTTTTTCCCCTCTACAACCCAGTGGCTGTTAGATTTATCTCAATACTAAAGTGTAGTTCTGTGAACTTTCTTCTCCCTCTAATAAAAATTTCCCTAGTCAAGAGCTTTTGGGTATGATTTGACGGCTTGTTTGTGTACTTCAGTGTTGGTGTATTGTATTTCGCAATGAAATTGTCTTAACAAAGTTAGATGTGACTTTCTTGTACGTATGAGCATGGGTGTGTGGTATGCATGAGAGAAACAAGACGGGTTCCATATATTAATACATTATAATAACACTGTACAGTTAGCCATTACAAAACTTCCTTGCAAGGTCCACATAGGTATTACATCATTACCTTCAGTTAAATAGTGGTTTTGTTATCGTTTTTGGGCACTGACAACTGCTGACTTACATTATTTAAGTTGTTACCCTTTCAGTTGCAGTCACGAACTACATCCATTTCTTCATTACTGTAGTAACATGATCGTTTGTTTGTTATTTATGGTCAAGCAGTGATAATACTTTGTGTTTATTATTTAACCTTTACGACTTCTTCCTGTTGCTGTTGACTGATACTGTCTTTTGCTTCACCATTGTCTGTCTTCTCTCTGTGTTGTAGTTTGTCTTTGTTGCTCTATCTTTTCTTTATAGTTGAACAAAACTCTTAATAAAGTTTACCTCTAATGAGATTGTAGTTTATAATGTCTTTAAATTAAGTTCGTTGATAATGTAATTTTGCGTTAACATAACAGTCTTAAAATGTTAAACTGTTACCGTTGGTCTATCTGACGGTACTGTTTAAATAAGGTGCCTGATTTTCATTGCTTGCTTTGGATTCACGTGATGCCACTTTGCACCAATCACTAGTGTGGTCTTTTTGTGTCGATGCTTGCTATTGGTTTATTCATCAATCCTGACGTGTTTTGCATAATATTACACACTGACACAAATTCATGCATTCAGGCAACGAAACAGTCTTTTTCACTAACACTGCCAGCAACCATTAGCACAATGTGTTGCAAAGCTTGTTTGGCTGTTTAAGCCAATAAGAATGACAACCACTAGGCAACCAATCATATTGTTTGTCATACACTGCTTGATACCATTGTGCAGCCTATCACAAAGCTAGTGTCAGACACACCTAATTGTTTTCAGCCAATGGAATTTCGTGTTTCATTTCACATTGGTGACAGCTGCGAATCGCAGCCAATCACCGTTTGTGTTGCTTATCGTCTGTTCATTTCTGCCAATAAATATACTTTGTTGATATTTGACTGGCGCCATCAGTAATGAGCTTTGTTTTTGTATCCTTGCTTGCTTTTCAGGGATGTGGGTGCTAACATATTTGACGGTCTTTCAGGATTTTCAGGGTGAGACCATGTCACATCATTATTGTTGTAGATCTGTTATCAGCCTTCACTTGTTGCTTTGACAGCAAAGTTGTTCACAGTTTCATACAACTGTTTTGGTTTGGTTATTGTGCTCATAAGGTTTTTTTTGACAACATTTTGTCTTTTTGAATTATACAAATGTAATGGAGAGTACAATCCACAAGCTAATGATTGATGTTTTCTATACTCACTATCACGACTGCAGCAAATTATTATTTTTTTTAATTGTGCCAGTGATTGATGACAGTTAAAGCACATAATAATGTTGTTGACCCATTCTAACAACCAGCGTGTTGTTTTAGTTTAGTGTAACAGTCACTGAGATTTAAACATTTATTTGTATTTGAATTTTGTTGAACGTTTGGACCTTGAAGTATGATGAAATGACAATCTGCTTTCCTTTCACATCAGAATAAGCAGTTCTGCTATTTAGTAATAGAATATTAAGTTGTTAGTTGGGCATGAGAGTGATGGAGTAACATATATTGTTTATTTAACATTAGGAATTGAATGCTTTGCTGTGCTTTTCAATGTAGGTTTATAATTATATGAAAATAAGAGTTGGACGAGAGTTTCACATGGTTTGGGTTTGTTTGGCTTAGATCTGTTTACAATAAATGCTTTAAATGATAGGAGTTAGGTAGTGGTGACAGATTAGCTGTGGATTTTGTTGGGAATTGAAGTTTTCTTGTGTCGGATAAAGCCGTTTCATTGATGAGTCCCGGTCCTGATTTGGCTCGGAAGAGTCTGCTGGACCTAAAGCAACAATAAATCAATCAATTGATGAGTCAGCAGGTTCAGAAGGGAATGGTTTAGATTTAGATTTGCAAGTATGATGGTTTAGATTTAGAATTACAAGTTGTGTTTTGCTTGCTTTATTTTCAATACACTCTTGTGTGTTAAATGATAACATTATAGTTACTACAGAATATTAGTTGAAGGGTTTTCGTAGTTGTCGATGTGCTCATTTGATGTGGCTAGCTGACACCATGTTTGCAGTATTACGTCATTTCCAGGCGTAACCAATGAGATTGTTTGTTACAGAGGGGTTGTCGGCAACATTAAAGGGGCACGAGAGTGAGTTCACATGTTATTTGTGACATTGTGTGTTTAATTATAGCTCCTGGGTCGCAGCCTTGACCTTCGACTTTAACCTTGTTGTGATGATGCTTGCCAACTTTTTCTTCTTCTTTTTTTTTTTTCATGGTGCACGAGCACTCTGTTGCCATGACATGCGCACTTTGCACGTTGCGCGTGCACCGCCGGTGTTGTGAGATAGTGGATGTGATCGTGTTTTGTGAAGTGACTGTGGTGGACAGACACTGTTCAGCACTGACAGGTCTGTGTGTGTGCAGTGTTTGCTGTGGTGGCATGGCAGTGTTGTGTGTAGCCATGGTCAGCCTACGCTGTACTTTGCACGTCAGCTGTACAAATCTGTCGTCTTTCCTGTTGTTAGATACCCCTCATTTTCTTATACTGAAGTCGTACAGCTCTAATGGTTTAATGAATAGCTTTGGCCGTACCATGCCATGCGGTGTAATGGAAACAGTCTGTCCGTGAGGAAAAATATACAATATTCCTCTATGCTGTGCGCACGCTGAAAAAAACCAAACTGATTGTTCTAGCGCTTTTGTATATAGGTTTGCTGTACATTGTGACAACCTGGGTTTGGAATAGGCTGGCTATGGCCTTTGTATGCTAATAGTAAAGTGTGATTATAGCGGGCTGCTTGATTCTGCTGCACTGTTCTAGGCCAAGGCACAGTTCGGTAGATGCCAGTGCTGTCACAGACTTTGCTTCTGATGTGTAGATAGTCATTCTGTGTCGCTGTATTGAAAAACCCAGCTTATTGTGCAACATAGTTCTGTTAGTTTGATTTAGTCACACTGTGTCATGCAATGTCCATTTCTGTTCTTTTTGTTTTTTCTCCACACTTATACACACTTACAGTTCCTGACACTTCAAAGTTCATCGATTTACCAACATAGGGATATCAATGTTTTTATTGCTTTCTTCACCGCCTCCCCTCCCCCATTTCAACCCTCCCCTCCACCCTTCTGTCCTGACCCCTCCCCCGCAACACTCCCCTTTCCCTTTCCATCATAACCTAGCCGGGCTGAGGGAAGTCTCACCAACAAAACTTTACAACATTGGATTTTCACATGCAGTTTCAAAAGTTGCAACATAGGCTGGATTTGTACAAGCAGTTTTAAAAGTTACAACGTAGGCTGGATTTGTACAAGCAGTTTCAGAAGTTGCAACTTAGGCTGGATTTGTACAAGCAGTTTCAAAAGTTGCAACTTAGGCTGGATTTGTACAAGCAGTTTCAAAAGTTTCAACTTAGGCTGGATTTGTACAAGCAGTTTCAAAAGTTTCAACTTAGGCTGGATTTGTACAAGCAGTTTCAAAAGTTTCAACTTAGGCTGGATTTGTACAAGCAGTTTCAAAAGTTGCAACTTAGGCTGGATTTGTACAAGCAGTTTCAAAAGTTTCAACGTAGGCTGGATTTGTACAAGCAGTTTCAGAAGTTGAAACTTAGGCTGGATTTGTACAAGCAGTTTCAAAAATTGCAACTTAGGCTGGATTTGTACAAGCAGTTTCAAAAGTTGCAACTTAGGCTGGATTTGTACAAGCAGTTTCAAAACTTCCTGTATTTGGTAGTAAACCATCTGGGCTGTTGTTTTAGATCCTTGTGAGATAAATAGATTGTGTGTGTGTGTTATAAAACGACAATTGCTGTCCATTTCTTTATCTACACTGTAGATCTATAAACACGTAGTTGTTGACATGTTGACCACACCCTCAGATGCATAATGTTACATTGTATTGTTGTTTGCTAAATACAGATATTACCATGCTGTCCATCAAATACAAGCAGGTGCACCCACATCAGGGGCAAATGCATCTATTTCGTGTCATTACAACGAATGCATCTATAAGGCGATGTCTTTTTATGAGAAATGACTGATGATTGATTGAATGGTGATCAACTGTCTTGATTGGCTTAGCCTCTCTCTCTCTCTCTCTTTTTTTTTTCTCTCTCTCTCTCCCTCTCTCTCTCTCTCTCTCTCTCCCCTCTCTCTGCTCTCTTTCTCTCTGCTCTTTAGATTTTATTTATATCTGTTTTTGTTATTATTATTATTATTATTATTATTATTATTATTATTATTATTATTATTATTATTATTATTATTATTATTATTATTATTATTATTGTAATATTAATTTCCCCCCTTTTTTGATATCACTGCTTGATACATTAGATTAGTTTTGACAGCAGATCTTTGGGTGGACCTTTTCCTGTAAAGGTTGTTTGATGTACATATTGTTATTCCTCCCATTCTTATTGGCGTAGAGCCTCATTTTTAATGTACCATCCATCCATACAAACATACATTCATACATGATGCATACATAACATACATACATACATACACACACACATACATATATACATACATACACGCACGCACATACATACATACATACATACATACATACATACTCAAGCTGGTCTATTCATTTGGATCGATGTTGAAATGATTGACCCTATTAATGATGTGCAGTTTGACAGCTAGATTTGAAGCCAATGTTAGCCAAGTAAATGTGTAAAAAGAGGTGTGTGACGTTGTAGCTGTGTGAAAGAACTTCTGATACGTCTTATAATGTACAAGCAACGAGCAAACGCACCAACTGTTTTGTTTATCAAAAGTGCAATCATTTGGGTGGAAGCGTGTGGGGTTTTTTAATTTTAAAATTTTTATTTTTTTTATTCAAAGTCCGTTCAGTTTTGAATTTGCAAGATGGACATTGGCAACAGTGGTATCGTTTCATTCCGAAGCTTGTGTTAAGTGTTGACTGTGGCCTCTAGCAGACCATGATACTTGTGTTAAGTGTTGACTGTGGCCTCTAGCAGACCATGATACTACGTCTCACAGTTGGCCCATCGTTGTACAAGTTGTCAAGTCAACAGCGTGACGTGTTGCTTTGTTGCAGCACCATCGTTTCCAAGCCCAGAGAACTGGTCCATCTGGTCAAGAACAGGTTCGGCAGTGCTGACAACATCACACAAATGAGTGAGTAGTACCTCCTTGTTTTTCATCCTGCAACAGTCGGCACCTTCGGGAGCTCTGTCCCCTGACCAAGTGCGCTATGCAATATCACCGGCAGACAAAGTCAGTCATTAATAACTTTGCGATGGCGGACATCCAGAAAGCATGGTACACGTAGGTGCTGCCCAACGTTGGTACTGCTGTGTCTTGTCATCACAGCACTGTACTCGTGTCCTTAAACAAGATAGAGGTGCACCAGTGCATGTCGAGCTGGCTCTCATTATGCGTACCCAATGTCTGGGCTGTCGCACTAAACCCAAGACACTGAAAGCGCGCAAGCCCACCCGCGCGCACTCATGCCTCGGTCACACAGCACTCCACGTCTTAATCACGTACAAAAAGTTCGGAAAATCTGGTGGACGTGGTCGTACGTGGTAATTTTCGGTCAATTTTGGTTTGGCCGTGCTTTGGACGGGGTTTGGC
>CM072526.1:52420777-52468277 GCA_036898135.1 Oncomelania hupensis | reverse complement strand
TATGCGCACAGCCGGGGAAAGCAGTATGATGTGAGACCACATTGTACATCCCGTTTCCCTAACCCTTTACCTTCCTCTCACCCCTGATCCACAAGTTCACATTGAGGAACTTTGTTGATTGGAGTTGATGTATCAGTGCATACCCCTTCCCCCTCTTTCCCCCCCCCCCCTTCCCTCTTCTTCTCCAAATCTCAACTCCCATTCATCTTCATTTCACTAATGCGCCACAACTGTGGAGGCCTACTCGCCTAAAAGCGCTGTTTTAAGCGTTAAAATACGATGTATCTTGTACTTCCTGTATCTCTCTGTTGGCATCCGATCTAGTCCTCAGTATTGTATCAAGGTGAAGAAGATTCTCTGCCTCGCCTTTTCATGGTCTGTTTGCGAGCGTCGGCGTGCAAACCGTCTATCTGCATGTACACTGCAGTTGGCGGAGTATCTGCGTACGCTAGAGTACGCGCCAACACAATAACACGCCTTGCTAGAGGGCTGACCCTCGGCATAGCAGCTAGCAGAGCTGCAGGCTAGGGTAGTGGTGGAGATCGGCCTGCCTTGGCGCGCAAAGGTACAGTGTAGTGCAGCACCCTTAAGTGCCGCATGCTTCTTGCACTTTCTACCATGCTCTCCTAGCCTTTCCTAGTCCTTTGCCAACTAGGGTATTCTGTTATAATCTTTCCTAGTGCTCGTAGTTGTGATACTTGTATTCATCATCTGCTAGCTTCGTGGACGTGTGAGTGTGACATGCTTCTGCCTGGGCTGTTTCCGGTCTTGGTGGTTGATAGTGGTGGTTGTGGTGGTGGTGCTGCTGCTGCTGTTGACGATGTTGGTGATAATTGTAGTGTGATGAGTTTATTTGGCCTAATTTTGAAATTGCTACGTTTATATGGTTTTGTTTTCAGTGTAAGATTAAACTCTATTGATTTTGTTATTATTTACAAAACTATTTGAAAGTTAAATCAGACAGCACATTGTATTTGTTTTGTTGTATACAGTTTGTGTTTAGTTTGTAAGTTGAGAACAACCCTGTCCAGTGATATTTGTGTGGAAAAGCAAGGTGCGGGGAAATGCTTCTATATCAAAACATTGTCTGTATATCATAAAACATTACACATAGCAAGACTCATTTTGCAACCATTTAAATTCTCTCTCTCTTTCTTGTCTGTCTGTTGTTGACAGTCTTGCTAGTGATGTCAGGTACGTCCACGGTGTATTTTTGGCTATTAATAACGCACATCATTGGGCTAGTGTTGTACGTGATCACCACTCATGCAAATAATAGCAACACGTGACTTGAATTCAATGTGAAACGTTGCAACATTATTATGTGTCCTGGCTGTGAGGTGATTCTCTTTCTCTCTTTGCCTGATAGCAACTTCAACATTATGTCATATGAGTTATTTCAGTTGATGTATTTTTCTTTTCTTTGCCTGCGATTAACTTCCACATTACGGCTGAATTGGGCAATTTCATTTTCTTTTGTTTGCCTGTAATATTAACATTCCTTAGTACCGCTTGAGAAAGCAAATAATAGATGCAATAGTTCTGTGTCATTTCACTTCTGTGTTTGCAATATTTTGTCTGCCTGTGGAATTGACGGCCATCAGAATGCATTATTTATCTGCCATCCTCATTGTGAATGGGCCTTATTGGGCCATTGTTTTGTTTGGCGCTGTAATAGATGTGGTGTTATTGTTTTGAGCTTGAGAGACCTCTTACAGTCGTTTGCTATCATCATGCCTGTTTGCCAGTCCTTATCAACATTTTTTGTTTGCTTCATAACTTAGGCGTAAAACTTGCTAGGTCTCCGAGGGTTTTCCTTGGATTCTCTGGTTTCCTCCCTTTCTTAATAATGCTTTTGGACGCAGTCGATCTACATTTAAACATAAAAATGTGATTCCGCTCAGCCGTCATAAAATACGATCTTTGTAGATTACCTTGCTTTGAGTTGTATTGAAACACAATGCATGTAGGGCATCCTGCGCTATTATTTCACTAGGAGCTCACATTAATGACCAACAAAGCTACACCTTCAATCCATTTACAGCAAAGAAAGTTGTGGGGTGTTTTTGTCTACTGCAGATGTGAAGTATTGGGCAGACTTGATGAAAATCAGATTGTAGATCATGGTCCCACAGGAGTGGTTTGTGTATGTGTAGGTGTGCGGAGATACTATAAGCCTTGAAATGGGTGACTGACCTTGCTTTTTATGCGGAGAATGGGTGTGTGTATTAGCCACCCACTTTTTTCTAAGTACACAGGAGTGCTCTTTTAGTGCATGGGAGTGTAGTGGTAGTGCATGAGAGTGTTTTAAGTACAAGGGAGTGCTCTATCCGGGACGGAGAAAATCCAGTCAATTTTCGGGAAAATTTCCAAGAAAGTTCGACCTATGTCGTCGCCTATAAAAGACGACCTAGGTCAACTTTTTAGACAGGAACAGCCAATTTTGCATTAGATTCTTACATTTCTAGAAGAAATTTGCGTTCTTTCCGTCAAAAAAATCACTTTCCGATTCTTACATTCTTAGTAAAACCCAGTTTTGGTGTTCTACATACTTGTGTGGGTGGTTAAAGGGTTATGGTGTTCCGTGTTCAGTGTGTCCATCTGATGATTAAACCTCATTAGCCGGCGACACATTTTTGTTTGTTTTTTTTTGGGGGGGGGGGGGGGAGAAATTTTTTTTTTTTTTTTTTTTTTTTTTGGGGGGGGAGGTTAGGAAGGCGGCTGGCAGAGATAAGCGACGTGGGGAGTTGAGAGGGGTGGGGGATTCATTGTAGATTACAGTCACACCACGCCGGAGCTTATAGGCCACTACTGGTCACATTATTCTGACACCGGCCAACCAGTGAATGGTAAGGAGAAATAATATGGTCACACGTTGGCCAATCCGGGATTCTGTTACTAGTAAGCTGCTCTACCAACTGAGCTTCCCTGCCCCGCAGGGGGGGGGGGGAAGGGGGAAGAGGGTGAGGAGGGATTGCCCCTCATCTCTTCTTTAACATTTGTACATTATTTTTGTCGGCCTCAATACATTTATGCGTTCATTTTTGAAATCCCATTGCTGGCGCCATGATTGTTGTGTTTTCCCTTGCAAACTCCCTGTTTATGTAGCTGCCCACACATGGTAGGCCAGTGTGATGTGTGTCTGCTTGCAAACTCCCTGTTTATGTAGCTGCCCACACATGGTAGGCCAGTGTGATGTGTGTCTGCTTGCAAACTCCCTGTTTATGTAGCTGCCCACACATGGTAGGCCAGTGTGATGTGTGTCTGCTTGCAAACTCCCTGTTTATTTAGCTGCCCACACATGTTAGGCCAGTGTGATGTGTGTCTGCTTGCAAGCTCCCTGTTTATGTAGCTGCCCACACATGTTAGGCCAGTGTGATGTGTGTCTGCTTGCAAACTCCCTGTTTATGTAGCTGCCCACACATGGTAGGCCAGTGTGATGTGTGTCTGCTTGCAAACTCCCTGTTTATGTAGCTGTCCACACATGGTAGGCCAGTGTGATGTGTGTCTGCTTGCAAACTCCCTGTTTATGTAGCTGTCCACACATGGTAGGCCAGTGTGATGTGTGTCTAAATCATTTATTCAGTGTGATCGGCGTTCTAAATCTTTTATTCCCAGTGCAATCCGACTGCTTAATAGTACTAACCGCTTTTAGTTTTCTGCACTTTGGGGATCTTATTTGTTATATAGTGAGAGTCTCCCTTTAGTGTCTATGTGTACTGGCTGAACTTTTTAATCAACTTGTTGAATTTTGTTGACTTTTGTGATATCACTTGTGATCTTGATTCGCGTGTGTGTGCTTGTGTGATGTTTTTTTAAATTTATGTATTTCTTTTTTTTTCTTTTTTTTTTTTCAAAAATTGGTTTATGATACATTTTTTGAGTTTCTTTATGCTGCCTCATAAACTTATAATGTAATTGCCCTTTGGGATGAATAAAGTTGTATTGTATTGTATTGTATTGTCTGCTTGCAAACTCCCTGTTTATTTAGCTGTCCACACATGGTAGGCCAGTGTGATGTGTGTCTGCTTGCAAACTCCCTGTTTATGTAGCTGCCCACACATGTTAGGCCAGTGTGATGTGTGTCTGCTTGCAAACTCCCTGTTTATGTAGCTGCCCACACATGTTAGGCCAGTGTGATGTGTGTCTGCTTGCAAACTCCCTGTTTATGTAGCTGCCCACACATGTTAGGCCAGTGTGATGTGTGTCTGCTTGCAAACTCCCTGTTTATGTAGCTGCCCACACATGTTAGGCCAGTGTGATGTGTGTCTGCTTGCAAACTCCCTGTTTATGTAGCTGCCCACACATGTTAGGCCAGTGTGATGTGTGTCTGCTTGCAAACTCCCTGTTTATGTAGCTGCCCACACATGTTAGGCCAGTGTGATGTGTGTCTGCTTGCAAACTCCCTGTTTATGTAGCTGCCCACACATGTTAGGCCAGTGTGATGTGTGTCTGCTTGCAAACACTACTGCCATATCTCCCTGTTATGTCAAATACAGCAACGTTACTTCTGGCCTCAGCTTTCACGCATGATTATAGTTCTTTCTAGCTTCAAACAATGTTACTTTTTAGAGATTAGACCACAATATTGCTGAGCGTCAGTTAATGGCAGTCATTTTCAATACCCTGTTTGCGCTATACTGAACTTCAGTTTTTTCAGCTTATTGGCTACTTTCGGTTTTGAATTATTTAAAATTTGCCTAATTACATTACCCTTTTTTTTACTGTTTGTATTTGCCACTTGGTAAATTGTGTGTGTGATCATTTAATAGATAATTAGACTTTATACATTTGCAAAATATGTGTGTCTCACCTTCTATTGCTTTAAAAAAAATCAATGAATTAATTTTTGTTTTAAATCGTTGTTAGTACTGGTTACTGGCTATTGTGATTTTTATAAAAATGATGACCTGATCAACACGAGTGTTTGTGATGTTAAGAGAAAGTAGTGAAAGGCATAGGTAAATCACTGTTGACACAACATCTTCATTCATCTTGCACAAAGGGAATGCAGCTTATGGTATTGTGAACTGTGGCAATGCAAGATCATCAATGCTGTGTTGTCGTCCCTTTTCCTCCAAATGTCATTCATTAAAGGACCCCGAGGTCACGCATGTCGGCGTCACACGCCATTTTCAATTTCACGATCGGGTGTTGCTCCTCCAGAAAATAAGAGTTATCCAAAATAAAATTTAAAAAACGTTTAATTTTCATATTAGTCCATAAATTCATTTGTTTGTGTGCCTATCAAGGTTGATTGTACAAATAGCACTGCTCATGAATTGGGTGTTTATAGTGGGTAGGGTTTGTTTGCATCACAAAGACGTGGACACTGTAACATTCTAAGCTTAGTGGTCGGGTTGAGCTGCGATTACCCATACACCCACCATGGACTAGGGCTATCATACACCCACCATTCACTAGGGCTATCATACACCCAGCATGCACTATGGCTATCATACACCCACCATGCACTAGGGCTACCATACACCCACCATGCACTAGGGCTACCATACACCCACCATGCACTAGGGCTATCATACACCCACCATGCACTAGGGCTATCATACACCCACCATGCACTAGGGCTATCATACACCCACCATGCACTAGTTCTATCCATACACCCACCATGCATTAGGGCTATCATACACCCACCATGCACTAGGGCTATCCATACACCCACCATGCACTAGGGCTATCCATACACCCACCATGCACTAGGTCTATCCATACACCCACCATGCACTAGGGCTATCATACACCCACCATGCACTAGGGCTATCCATACACCCACCATGCACTAGGTCTATCCATACACCCACCATGCACTAGGTCTATCCATAAACCCACCATGCACTAGGTCTACCCATACACCCACCATGCACTAGGTCTACCCATACACCCACCATGCACTAGGGCTATCATACACCCACCATGCACTAGGGCTATCATACACCCACCATGCACTAGGTCTATCCATACACCCACCATGCACTAGGGCTATCATACACCCACCATGCACTAGGGCTATCATACACCCACCATGCACTAGGTCTATCCATACACCCACCATGCACTAGGGCTATCATACACCCACCATGCACTAGGGCTATCCATACACCCACCATGCACTAGGGCTATCCATACACCCACCATGCACTAGGTCTACCCATACACCCACCATGCACTAGGGCTATCATACACCCACCATGCACTAGGGCTATCCATACACCCACCATGCACTAGGGCTATCCATACACCCACCATCCACTAGGTCTATCCATACACCCACCATGCACTAGGTCTACCCATACACCCACCATGCACTAGGTCTACCCATACACCCACCATGCACTAGGGCCCTTCTCCTCATCCCTGGTCGCCCAGGATTGTGCTCAGTCGTCTGGGCGTCAGGCTATGCGCCCAAAGGTTGCAGGTGGGCGCCTGGGGCGGCCCGATTTAGAACCTGTATCGACCAGCGCCTTGAGCAGCGTTTTAGATGGAAAAGTGCTACCTAAGATTGATTTTAAAGAAAAAAAAGTGTCCCTGGTACATTAATTGTCACACACACACTTAGAAAAATAAACCAACATCCGTCATGCCCTGCCCTTTTAAGTTATGTGAGTAAAGAAAGAACGAAAGAGCTCATCAGCAATGTCCAGGCTTCCCAATGCCTACATTTACTATCAAATAGCAGTTTGTGAACATGCGCTTTGAGCCTTGGGGAAAGGCGCGTACATAGCATCCTGTGTTATTATTATTATTATTATTATTATTATTATTATTATTACATGATGTTTTGTCAATGGCTTCACCTCTGATGGTCACAGAGCAAGCATCGCTGCTGTTTGTTGTCATGATCTCTTGTCACTTATAAGGGCATGTGTGTAACTACTACGCTATTACTATTAGTTGTTGTTGTTGTTGTTGTTGATGTTGTTGTTGTTTTTCTTGTTGTTGTGGTTGTTGTTTTAAAGCTGAAAGTAACTCTACAAACCAGTGTGCTCTTACTATGTACTGTTTACAAAAATCAGTTTGTTGTTATGGTGGATGATGATGATGATGATGATGATGATGATGATGATGATGATGATGATGATGATGATGATGATGATGATGGATATTTATATCCTCCTTTCTTCTGAGCACATTGAGCATGAACTGTTGTTGTGGAAACCTGCACTGTATAAGACGTCGTCATCCTGATCATCATTATGATGTTGTTACTGAGATACTAAGTGATCATCTGCGCAGGTAGAGGTGATGATGTTTTAGCCAGCGTGAGGAGAATGAGAAATAGCTGAGGCACATCACTATGTTGATGGAATTGGTGGACATGACTACAGACCTGTTTTCCTTCACTGCATCATGTCTGTACTTTGACTTGCAGTGTGGTGGACATGACTACAGACCTGTTTTTCTTCACTGCATCATGTCTGTACTTTGACCTGCAGTGTGGTGGACATGACTACAGACCTGTTTTCCTTCACTGCATCATGTCTGTACTTTGACTTGCAGTGTGGTGGACATGACTACAGACAGACCTGTTTTCCTTCACTGCATCATGTCTGTACTTTGACCTGCAGTGTGGTGGACATGACTACAGACCTGTTTTCCTTCACTGCATCATGTCTGTACTTTGACTTGCAGTGTGGTGGACATGACTACAGACCTGTTTTCCTTCACTGCATCATGTCTGTACTTTGACCTGCAGTGTGGTGGACATGACTACAGACCTGTTTTCCTTCACTGCATCATGTCTGTACTTTGACCTGCAGTGTGGTGGACATGACTACAGACCTGTTTTCCTTCACTGCATCATGTCTGTACTTTGACCTGCAGTGTGGTGGGGGCCTCTTTCCCACACTATCAACCAGGGAAAGTTAGTTTTTTTCTTTCAAAAAACGTATTTATTACGATCAGTGCGGATGACCTTACTATTTTTACTGTCTTTTTGCAGCTTCAAGTATACCTCGGATGACGACAACTCCAGCGAGCTGTCAGGGTCCGGTTTCGGCGCTATCCAGAGCAGTCCTCACTCGGTCACACAGAACCAGTCGGCGCACCAGGCCATGGCGATAGACATCGGCCCTTTGAGGGAAGAGATGGCCCTCATCGTAGAACGCGGCAGGCAGATGGAAGAGACGATATGCAGGCTTACTGAAGACTTGGAAAGTTACAAGGTGAGTAGTGCTATGCTTAATTCCTCTTGCTGTATGCAGTACTGCAATTTGTACACACAGGAGTGCTTACGTACAAGTGCATTAAATGGTTTTCTAATTATTTTTTTGTTGTTGTTGGCTTTGTGTGTTGCAGTTGTACTTGAAAGAAAACTAGACTCTCAAACGATTCTCATAAAACCCTGACCACAAACGACATGGCCATTCATAGTACGATTTGTCTGTGAAGAGGGTCTTTGTCACTTTGTTTTTAATATTGAGCTGCAACGCTGTTGAAACAGGAAATTAGACTTATTCATTGAACCTATGTAATGTATACCTAATCATTTATGGTGTGTACTCGTTGACTGATCCTGTGTAATGTATACCTAATCATTTATGGTGTGTACTCGTTGACTGATCCTGTGTAATGTATACCTAATCATTTATGGTGTGTACTTGTTGACTGATCCTGTGTAATGTATACCTAATCATTTATGGTGTGTACTCGTTGACTGATCCTGTGTAATGTATACCTAATCATTTATGGTGTGTACTCGTTGACTGATCCTGTGTAAATGTATACCTAATCATTTATGGTGTGTACTCGTTGACTGATCCTGTGTAATGTATACCTAATCATTTATGATGTGTACTCGTTGACTGATCCTGTGTAATGTATACCTAATCATCTATGGTGTGTACTCGTTGACTGATCCTGTGTGATCTTTACTTAATCATTGAACATGTTTGTTGTTTACCTAAGGTTGATCCCAAACTGGCAAACTGATCCTGTGTGATCTTTACTTAATCATTGAACATGTTTGTTGTTTACCTAAGGTTGATCCCAAACTGGCCAACTGATCCTGCGTGCTATGTTTCAGTCATCCACCCAGAGCGTTCTCTCCATACTACAAAGCCAGATAGAGGAGGAGAAGTTCAAGGCCGAGCGGTTAGAGGAACAGATCAACGACCTGACTGAGTTGCATCAGAATGAGATGGCCAACCTCAAGCAGGACATGTCCTCTATGGAAGAGAAGATCGAGTACCGCCTGGACGAACGCACCACCGACCTCAACGACCTTGTGGACAACTGCCAAACTAGAGTCAGTATATGGAGGAGATGGGATAATACATACAGTATGGCCGTGGTGGTCACCTTGGTGCCTAATGACCATTATGGTGGTGGTAATACTAATGATGATGATGTTCATTATCATATGGCATGGTGAGGGATCTTAATGATGATGATGCTCACGGTGAAGAAGTTACAATGATGATATAATAGTGATGATGATGATTTTCATGGCGCCATTTTCTTTGGGTCTATTCTTGTGGCACGAGATGAGTCGAGCAACACACAGTGTTCCCAGCGTTTGCAACCCTGATAATGATGAGGTGCAGCATATCAGTTGTCTAATTATACTAAATAATAATTGGGGATGCTATCACAGGCTTTTTTGTTCACCATAATGCTTGTTTTCAGTGTTGAACTTTGGTGTTAGTGCAGCAGCATCAGCCTTTGTATCAAACCAGCCTCACAGCGGCATTGTAAAGCGTTGTGTGTCTTACTTCAGATACACCGGCTAGAGCAGCAGCAACAACAGCAGCAGTTGTTGTCGATGGAGATGGTGGAGAACGTGACGTTCAGAACCATCCTCACCAAACTGATCAACGTGGTTCTGGCACTGCTAGCTGTCATTCTGGTATTCGTGTCCACCGCAGCCAACCTCCTCTCCCCTTTCCTCACAACCAGGTACGCATTAAACTTTCATTCTTTAAAAAAATATAACATAATGATGAAGAGATCCCACCATGAAAGAGAGGGAAAGACATTGGGCAAAAACATTATGGGGAAAAAAACGAACATTACTTTTTCTTCAGCTCTGCAAAATAAATAATTGTAAATATTTGGCTCAAAAACGAGGGTGCAGTGACATCATTTAAATTCACATTATTTTTATATCAGTGATTTTTAAAAGTTCATCCTTATTCCGTTGAAACCACTTTACAAATTCAGTGTTTCCTTATTCTCAAGTAAAAATAAGAAACAATTGATGTCTTTGTTGAAATGTGCTTAATGCAGTCTTTATAATGATGCGTTGTTTGTTTGTTGTAGAATGCGGATACTGTGGACAGGCGGCCTGGTGCTGGGAATTTCTATACTATACGCCTACAGCACCAGCTTTTCAGGAGTGTTCTCCTACGTGTGGGATGGCTTGACCAACCTCTTGCCCTTCAGATAACAACAGCAGGCATTTGGCAGTTAGACACTCATTCTTCGCTCCACCACATGGATTAGCCTGAATCTTTTTGCTGGATTACGGACAGCTTGGTGACCGGATTGTGCTGGAAGCCTGCTACTGGATTGTTCCGTACCCTGGTGACGGGATCCGGCATCCTATGAAGGGAGTGCCGTGTCCTGGTGATTGGATTATTCAATATCCGGATATATGGCGCGATGAAAAATCCTGATGACAGTATTGCCGTATAAAGCATTCACTGTCACTTCTGATGACATTTCCTCTTAGCCGTGCTGTCGACAGGCACAATATTATGAGGACGATGCTCTGAATTTGAAACAAAGAATACACGTTTGCGCTTATTGCTGCTGTTCTACCAGGCTCTTCTCTGTGTTTTCCGCTTTCTCTGGATCACAAACAAGTTATATCCAGAGTGCAGTGGTTGTGTGATTATAGTGGATGTTGTTGAATACAAACTGTTTCGCCAATCTACAAATCTCTTTTGTTGTGTTCAGCATCAGCTGAAGTTCCGTGTGATGGTCAGTTTGCTTCCTTAAACTTGAAGCAACATCATTACACAAAATCTGATATATTTTAAAAAAACTACCCAAAAATTCTCATTTTATATTTGGTCACCGAGATAATGTTGTTGTCTGTGTGGTGAACCATTGGTACTGTGGCGAACATCAGTTGTCAATGCCTGCAATCCAGATAACTGACAATTTTGCTTCGCTGTGGCCATACTTATCAACCATCCAGTCAAGTCAGTGATGGTTGAGTCTGACACAAATAGTTTAATATGGTAGGCTTAGTTTAGTGCAAATTTAAAAAAACACCGACGTCTTTGATAGCTGCAATGATTGTATCTACATTAGAAAAAGTGCGTGTGAAACAGTTTTCAGTGTCTGTGTGACAATTGGGTGATATTGTCCAATGTAACTTCTGTGTCATTGTTTGGAGTGGTCAAGATATAGCAACATTATTGCTGTTCACCCTGGTCTGGATGGGAAAGTCAGATAAATGTGAACATTTCACTATGTCTGTGTTTTCTGTAATGTGAACGACAATTGTTGGGGCAATATTGGTTCACGTCACTGTGTACTAAAACTGTGGGCATTAAAATTGTGTTTTTATTTGTATAGACAGTCCAGACCTATGGAACAACTCTCAAACTGCTTTGACCACATTTCACTTGACAAGCAGGCCAGCTGTCACATTGATCCATCATTTCACTCATCACATCTGCATCTGGTGTTATCGCTGCATTTGCATCTGGTGTTATCATCTGCTATATTAAGTTACTCGTTGAAAGAAAATTGTTCACTGGCTCCGAAGAGAAGAAAAACAACAACGATGTTGAAGTTGCAGCGACATTTTATGATCTCAGCTTGTGTTTGTTAGTTAGTTCTCTTGGGTCTCTCTTAATACCAACAAAACACGTCTTACTTAGTACTAGATATATTGACGGTCCATCAACACAAAGTTAGTTTTCTCCATAAACACAAAGTTAGTGTTTTCATTCAACAGAAAGTTATTTTTGTGGTATGGTAAACATTGACCAATTTTTCAGCTGAAATATAAGTTGTTGGTGCTTATTGTTTGCAGTATGTCAACATTTTGTTTCTATTTAACATATATATATTAGACCAGGTCTACAATATAGCAGTGTTTCTGCATTGAAAAAGCACAAATGTAAAGAAGGGTAATTGTAGTACTTAGTTTTTGGAATTTGAATTCTGCTGTCATTGAAATGTACTTACAGGATCAAAGGTTTGTGCCTAGAAACCATATTTTGTAATAAGTACAACCTCGGACAGAGTAATGGATTCAAACATGACCAATATGCACAGTGAAAATATAAATAGGAAGATAAGATCTCACAAATATTTCTTTAATGTCTGAAGAATTCAACTTAAGTTCTTGAATATTACTGGACATGTGAAAAAGGTTCAGTGCAAACAAATTGTACAGTACGCAATGTTTCAAAGCAATGGATTATACATCTTGAACATGACATACACCTTGAAATATTGACTGCACAAAACTTCCCCTTTGGAAAAATTATGATTTGGCGTGGATAAAGTTGATGAAATGTTTGTTGCTAATGGCAATGTACATACGACTGTTTAGTGTATGTGCTTCTGATATAAAAGTTTAGTTCCTGTAATGTCTCAAGCAGAATAAAATAAAATGCCTGTTGTTTGTAAGGCATTTTAGTATGCTTCCATCAACACTGAAGTTGTGCTTCCTTGATAAAAACATGTTTGCTTCAAATAAAATTCAGTGCCCAAGACGTGGTCTATTTCTATCGGTCAGAAACTGTTTAAAGTATGTGACAATGTACAATAAGCACGCTATTATTATTATTATTATTATTATTATTATTATTATTATTATTATTATTATTATTATTATTATTATTATTAGGTGTTTTTTCCAGAAGATTTTATAAGTAGTGTTTTTGCTTGAGCGAATCACTTTGAGTATAATAAAGCAGGATATTGCTATTATGATGGAGAAGTAGTGCATGTGGATTTGATGTTTTGTGACAGTGTAGGAATAACTGAAATTGTATTGATGGTTGTGTGTGTGAAGACATTATATGGATGAGTAAATAGATGAGTAAGTACAATGTTGAGTGATGTCATGTCCTACATCTCCCGACTGTGTCTTGCAGGCCAGAATAAACGCAGTATTGCCATTATTAAAATGGCTGTGTTCTAAAGAAGCTTGGTTAAAATTAATCATAATATCTACAGTTTCTATTGGTATGTAAAATGCTAGAAATGTTCTCTGAAAATTGTAAAACTGCAACACTCAAATAGTGAATACTTGGGGCAATGCTTTTATTTAATGAATTTTTAGTAATTGACCAATTAATGTATCATCCAGTGTTTACTACCAGCTGGCAAAACAAAGATATTTTAGCATTTGAATTGTATTTTTTTCTTTTTAAATTTGGAACTGTTGTATTTAACAGCAAGCTGAAATAACTAATACGATCTAAAACTGCAAACAGAACTCCCAGTAGAAGGGAAATAATAACAGGGCTAATTATGAGGGAATGCGCGATTGGCCTCCCTTACTTGGCTAGTATAAAGTGTTTTGACGTGCGTTGCTTTTCCCCCAAGCATGGGATTTTGTTATTTCTTTCTACAGTTGTGCAGGCCATTTTGATTTGGCTTTATGTGTCTTTGAGTTTGTAAAACTTGATTTCAATCTTTAATTTTAGTTTGTTTTTTTTAATTTTTGTTCAAGCGCTGATGAAATGATAAATATTATGAATATTTTATTGTCATTGTTAACTTTTTAATTGTGTAAGTGGCATTATGAACATTGATTTAGATGACAATGACAATTGTATCTTACAAAGAAATACAGCATTAAACGAAGTGTGGAAATTTGGGGACATTGTAGGTGTTGTTTTTGTAGTGATGAAGTTTTATGTGTTTGTGTGGGTATAACTGCAGTGTTCATGTTTTTTTCTTACTGTGTCCAATATACATTGTCACAATCTTTGTTGCGTCACTCACGACTTCGTAGTTTCTGTAACAACTGAACAATTGCCGCTATTATTCGTTAGAAAAAAATTGTTACTAAATAAATTTATTGGGTCTGTATAGAGTGGTATTGATAATCAAAACTTTTACTGTGTAACATTCTTTTCTTCATTACAACATTTGCAGACGAAGTAAGCAAACTGAAGTGTGTTCACAAAAACAAAACGACTAAAAACTACTATCAGATATTTTATTTTAGAGGATAGAATATTTAGTTTACACACAATTACACATGCTCTCTCTCTCTCTCTCTCTCTCTCTCTCTCTCTCTCTCTCTCTCTCTCTCTCTCTCTCTCTCTCTCTCTCTCTCTCTCTCTCTCTCTCTCTCTCTCTCTCTCTCTCATACACACACAGACACACACACATCCATTCATACACACACGCCTATTGACACTATACCTAAAACCCATGAGCACCTACGCAGGTTTAACAGTCATTGAGCAGGTTCAACAGTCTTTGAACCACACAAAAATAATAGAAAGCCAAGAAACAATTTCACCTCACATGTTGTTGGCGTCATTTATTGTAAACAACTGTGCCAATATTATTTTTTCTGACACTTGACTTGGCCAGTGTTTTACACATACGGGACAAAAGTTTTTAGTAAAACCCAAAACTTGAAGTTTTACCAGCTTAAGTAAGAGTTGAGAGTTTTTTTTTTTTTAAATTTCTTCTTTTAATATTATTTTGACGTTGCATGGTGCTTTAACCTAAACAAACAATACTAAAAGGGGTTGCATATATTTTGAACTCGTTTCAACCTAGATCTCAATTTGATGACCATTTTAACACCATTGATTTATTGATATTTATTGTTTTTATATTGTATTTACTTTAATGTTACTGGTATTGACTAATTAACAGGTAACACTGGTGTTGACTAATTAACAGGTAACACTGGTATTGGCTAATTAACAGGCAACACTGGTATTGACTAATTAACAGGTAACAACATGCCCCACATTAATTCTGTATCTCTCTAAAATACATGTTTATTTGTATCGTAAATTTAATTCTTTTAAAACTGTATACAATATATAACATAATCAGACAATTTATTAAATATTAATTTATCCTGAAAACATAATGTACATAGTTAAAATTTGAATGCCTTCCCTCATAAATTGCCAAATGACCTCACAGTTAAGTTCCAAAACAAATTCACAGTTAAATTGCAAACTTTTACTTTACTTTAATGCCCTTCACCCCTGCCAGGGTATGGGCCGCCAACAACATTTCTCCAGAGTCCTCTGTCCTGTGCCATTCTTTCTAACTGACTCCAGGTGTAGCCCATCTTGGTAGTGTCGGCCTCGAGGTCGTGTCGCCAGGTGTTCCTTGGATGGCCTCTCTTTCGCTTTCCCTGGGGGTTCCACTTCAGCGCCTGCCGGGTGACGTTCGTCGCTGGTTTGCGTAGGGTATGCCATATCCAGCCCCATCTCCTTTTCCTGATTTCATCTTCAGCAGGGAGTTGGCGGGTCCTTTCCCAAAGGTTGGCGTTGCTGATGGTGTCAGGCCAGCGGATCTGGAGAATCCTTCTGAGGCAACTGTTGATGAAGGACTGGACTTTTTTGATGGTGGTCTTGGTTGTCCTCCATGTCTCTGCTCCATACAGTAAGACTGACTTCACATTGGAGTTCAATACCCGTATCTTGGTGGCCAAAGACAGCTCTCTGGAGGTCCAGATGTTCTTGAGCTGAATGAAGACAGCTCTTGCTTTGCCGATCCTAGCCTTGAAATCCGCATCTGTTAAATTGCAAAACCAATCTAAATTTACATTGCAAAATTAATGTATTTTAAATTTAAAGTGCAAAATTCATCTAAATTTAAAGTTCAAAATTCCCCTAAAGTAAAATTGCAATATGACCTCACAGTTAAAGTGCAAAATTCCCCTAAAGTTACATTGCAAAACCCCCGTTGGGGTGCCGGGGGTTTCAGTATAAATAGTATCCCCACTTTCTGGAAATTTAGTGCTTTAAATTCCCACTGTCGCTGTCTTTCTCATTTGCTCTTTCTCATTCCTGCTCTTTTCTATCAATCTGCTATACTATCATCTTCTTCGCTAGTCCAGTCTCCTACCTTTTTTCTTCAAAACTCTTCTGGGACAATACTCCTTGTTTGTGTATGAGGTCTGTTGGATCAGCTTTGGAATATTGGACGCTTTCTGCCAGGTGGTCACTAGGGCTTCCTATGATGTTATTATTTAGCAATGTAGGCATTTTGTTTGTATGTGTTTTGTTGATAATTTATAATGATGTTTGTATTCTATTTTGTTTTTGTAAACGGGGGTTCGATAAGTTGGGGTGAAGCCTCAGCCGTCCCCTGCGTGGGATGTCTTTATTGTAAAGTGACTGGCTGGTGGAGAGCTTTCGGTTTTACTACTAGGGTTGTTTCAGCAGATCTTTTATGCGGATCGGGGGTTGTCCGGTCCTGATTTGGCTCGGAAAAGTCCGCTGGACCTAAAGCAATAATAATGTAATGTAATGTAACATTGCAAAAACTGTCCCGTACAAAATATTCTAGAAGTTTTTGAGGTTAATAATGTCAGTACTTTTCACCCAAGGCTGCACTTTAGGCTGACTTTGAGAAAATAATAGTTGTGATAGTTCCTATGTTAAATCTGTTTTATCAGTGTCTGGTAATTTGTACATCCTTTAGTGCATATTAGGCTCATCTTGGGGAAATAACTATTGCTCATTAGTAGTTTTAATTAGGTCCACATCCATTTAATTTTGTTCCCTCGACTCTCGAGATTGCATTTTTATGCATCTGTTTGGAACTATTGTTTTGATTGTTTCAAATAGTTAAAATGTTATATTTTAAGACAACTATTTATTTGATGTGGTTACCCATTGGGGTCATGAGCAATCTTGCCACTGTAGATTGTTCTAAACTATAAAGGGAAAAGTGAAAGCCCCAGTTGAAAATTTGTCTTGCCTTTGTAGGCATGACTGATTCACTGCGGCAACAGTACCCCCGTTGGAGTGCCGGGGGTTTCAGTATAAATAGTATCCCCACTTTCTGGAAATTTAGTGCTTTAAATTCCCACTGTCGCTGTCTTCCTCATTTGCTCTTTCCCATTCGGATTCCTGATCTGTCCTATCACTCTGCTATACTATCTTCTTCTTCTTCGCTAGATCAATGACCTACCTTTTTTCTTGAAAACTCTTCCTGGACAAGACTCCTTGTTTGTGTATGAGGTCTGTTGGATCAGCTTGGGAGTGTTGGACGCTTTCTGCCGGGTGGTCACTAGGGCTTCCTATGATATTATTTAGCACTATAGGCATTTTATATGTATGTATTTTGTTGATGATTTATAATGATGTTTGTATTCTATTTTGTTTTTGTAACCGGGGGTTCGAGTAGTTGGGGTAAAGCCTCAGCCGTCCCCTGCGTGGGATGTCTTTATTGTAAAGTGACTGGCCGGTGGAGGGCATTCAATTTTCCCACTAGGGTTGTTTCAGCAGATCTTTTATGCGGATTGGGGGTTGTCCGGTCCTGATTTGGCTCGGAAGAGTCCGCTGGACCTAAAGCAACAATCAATCAATCAATCAATTTGATGTGGTTGTGTTTTAAGTGCAAGTGTAAGTAAAACTAGTATATAACCTAATGATTGGTATGACCCATGGGGGTGCCGGGAGTTTCTGTATAAATTGTATCCCCACTTTCTGGAAATGTAGTGATTTACATTCCCACTGTCGCTGTCTTTCTCATTTGCTCTTTCTCATTCCTACTCTTTTCTATTAACCTACTATACTATCTTCTTCTTTGCTAGACCTGTTTCATACCTTTTTTCTTGACAACTCTTCCGAGTGTGTGAGGTCTGTTGTATTAGCTTGGGAATATTGGACGCTTTCTGCCCAATGGTCACTAGGGCTTCCTATGATATTATTATTTAGCAATGTAGGCATTTTATATGCATCTGTTTTTGTTGATATTTTATAATGATGTTTGTATTCTATTTTGTTTTTGTAAACAGGGGTTCGATAAATGAGAGTATAGCCTCAGCGTCCCCTGCGTGGGATGTCTTTATTGTAAAGTAATCGGCTGGTGGAATGCCTTCAGTGTTACCATTGAGGCTGTTTCAGCAGATCTTTTATAAATGCAGATCAGGGGTGTGTCCTCTTTTAGCCAAGTTTTGGTCCTGATTCGGCTGTTTGCAGTCCGCTAGACTCTGTAAGCAATGAATAACTAACTAACTATGATAATGGTGTGTGTGTGTATAGACAGCCGGAAGTAACATTGTCTTCTCACTGAATACCTTATAAGTAAGTGAAGATGCTGCAGTGCTATTTGAGGCTGTGTACTTGTAACAGTAATGGTAGTGTAAATACTTCAGTAGGCACATTGAGTAAACACACAAGTATATCAACTAACAAGTTAGCATCTCTCTTCTATGTCTCTATCGACGTGCGCGTACAACCGATTGCTTCCCTTTACATGCTTTGTGCTCCATAGAGCGTCATCGGCCTGAAATAACTTTTTAGAAACTTCAAAATCCAGGGGAATTATGGGTAGAGAAATCCTTTTCTGAAATAACGTCGGCTAAATCCTTCTTTAGTTTCTTTGCTCGAGAAAAGGCAACTTCATAGGTATGGAGCACTTCGTCCATTATAACTCCATCGCTGATAATACTGCTGACAAGTTTCTGCCTTTGTTCACTACCAGAAATATGCAGTTCCTCTCTCAACTTTCGTTTCATTTCAGCGAGCACAACTTCGCGAGAACAGATTTCCCAGAATTCTCTATTCTATTTTTAGGTTTGGGATTTCCCCGTCTCAGCTTGTAGCTAAACGGGACCACCGCACGTCGACTAGGGGCAATACGAGATGCTAACTTGTTAGTTGATATACTTGTGGTAAACATTATTGTCAGCTTCAACCTAGTATCAGTACATTCATGTCCTGCCGTCAAAACATTATTTCCATGTATGTACTTGTACAATTTCACACAACTAGTCTGCTGGTCAGACAGCCCAGTAAATATTTCATTTCCATGGTAATGTAAAAGTGAAGAACTGGCGATCATTTTCAGATAACTCCTGTGTCCTTTCATCAGTCACAACTTCACTGGCTTGTCCGGCTTGAATTTTTTTACCGTGCCAATTTGTGAACGAACGCAACTGATTGTTCATTCACTTTCAAACATCTCTTCGCTCTTGTAAGTACCGGATCAAAGTGTACCGTGTTTTCGATTTTTTAAAGATATTTTTTAATGGTTTTGATACTTTACTGTTTCTTTGAAAATATTTGTTTGATGTAATTTCTTTCAAAATAGTTCATGTATAGTCTTTAAATAGTAGTGGTATAGTTTGAGCTTGTGAATCTCTTTATGTGACAGTCATATTGTAGCTAGTTTATAAGAATATATATAATAATATATAATATATGCCTTCCATTAAGTAGCACGAGAATCAGGATAGCTTTTGGATAGTAGCGTACACAATAAAATTGTAATAAACACAAAACACAAGAATTTTGTATATGTACTGAAATTTTGTCAGTATATTTTTAAATTACTATTTTTTTGGTGTATATATTATATCATATGTGTGGGTAGACTGTTAATAGAAATGTAATTGTTTCAAACAGCAATGACTTTAAACAAAATAAAGGAAAGTGACACTGTGAACTTGGGGTTGATTTGTATGAGCACATTTCCACTGTTTGAATGACTCACTTTGGTAAAAGGGTAAATAAAATCCAGTGTTTTAATGTAAACTATGTTTGGCCATTTTAGCTTGCAAGTAGTAAATGTTAAGACATGTTGTTTGATACTGGGGAAGCAAGAATAATGTTTTGTACACAGCTTTAGGTAAAAACCAGAGAAATGTTGCAACCTGTTTTAATGTATTAGATGGGATATATTGAGGTCACAGTGGCAGAAGCTTAAATGATGAATTTAAATATATTTAGTAACTGTTTATGGGTGTATAAGACTAACAGTATTTTTAATTTCAAGATATATAATACTTTAATGGTTCTAAATGAACATGTACGTTTATATATATATATATATATATATATATATATATATATATATATATATATATATATATATATATGATAAATTTTGTTTTGATGGTTGACATGTGACATACTGTTTGTCAAAACTTAGCAATGTTAGCAACGAACAGTCTTTGTCTGTCATTTGATGTGGCATGTGATAAATTATTACAGAAGCGTTTGTCATTCTGTGTGCCTGTGTATGTATAACTTGAGTTACTGGAATGTCTTGGCAGGTGATTTGGTAATATCATATGTGATTGGGCTTTCCTCTCTAAATATTTTTTGTTGTCATTCTTCAACATTGTATCCTCTTTACCATAGTAATATTAGACATCCCCCACCCTCACCCACCCACCAACACACACACACAATTAATTAATTAATTAAAATTGTAAAATGACACAACACTGAAGAATGACTAATTAAAATAAGCTATTAATAACAATACATTAATAAATTAAAGAACAGATAGAATACACACACTGAGACGGTGGGTCTATTGTTACTGGGCTCTGCACAATGGAATGCTATTACCCACTTGTCTAGGGATCAGCTAATGTAATCACCCTATGACTAATCTTAATACATTTATATGTTTAGCCTGGTCTGTGTGCGGATAAGGTTATAGAGAAAGGGAGAAAATGGTAAAAGATTCACTGGCACACTAGCTCTCGCACGGCTATGAACCATAGGTAGTCCAGCCACTTGCTAACAGTAAATATTACACATTTATTTCCTCTACTCTATACATAATTCTCTAAACACTCTATGAACTTAAATGTCCAAGTTAATTTTGGATAGTTCATTCCTTGATGAGTCTATGCTGCTACTGTTCTTGATATTTGCTACTGTCTCATCATTGGGCTATTTGTTGTGGTTGGCCTAATGTTCTTGTTTCTGGAGAGTGGACTACAGCACAGTCCTTTAGAGCAGTGTTTGTGCACGTCTTAAGTGTCACTTAACTGAATATTTGAGGTGTGGTGATGGTGTCTCCTCCTTGGTTGCTGACTATTGGGCTATCAGAGCTCAGTGCTCGATGTTCCCCTGCAGGCCGAATGTCAGGGTTGACTCTTAATGGTCTATTTCCTGCATCAGACCAACAAGTGTGCTCGTCTGCAAAACATAAGACGAGTTTCTGCAACACCTTGTTTACTAAGGGTGTGCAGAGCGTCTCACTGATGGCAGAAAAAGCCCTCAGTGATAGCTCCACTTATATACATAAGCGACAAGCAATCTTCTACGTCCGTGGTCCACTGGAATCTCCAACCTAATTCCTACACATCATGGCTAAAATAAACACTTGGAGAAGTAATTAATAAGATACACATTGTCCGGTACAGCCACTGGTCTGCAATAATACACATAGGAGAAACAACAGTTGGACAGTAGGGGCTACCTCATGGTGGCAAAAGCGGTCGCGTGCCCGCCACGTGGTCAAGCAAAGTTTGACTAACATTCACAATGATAAAACATGGCAAGACTTCACACACATAATCCAACAATATTATCAATAAAGCGCGATGAAACAAAAGATTGATCATTTACCTTTTTGACAATGTCAGGTTGTGGCTATACTGTGATGAATTGAATTTCACCCGTCACCTGCTAGTCTTCTTGCTAGAGAGATCTGTCAGAGCATTGCTCCATCTCACGTGAGGTTCAGACAAAGAATGACTACCTAGCCTTGTGGTTGACTTTCTATATAAATTGGTGGAGTATAATTATATGTACGTAAAAGCTTGCAAATAAGAAACCAAGAAATATTGTCCTCAGTTTTGTGTCCAAATGTGTGCATGTAATAGAGTATGGGTTGTTGTTGTTGTTGTGTTTATGAGGGCGTGAGGGATGAGGATTAGTTGAAAGTCACGTCTTTAAATGTAATTGCAATTATGATTAACACATCGCCTATATTTTATTGCTGGTACGATGTTTAGACTTTACATTTACCTGTATATATTGTATGCCCTTAGCTGTGATTTGAAGCTTGGTTGACTCATTTCATTTGTAATTCTTTGACAGTGTTCATTCGTTTAATTGAACTTGTGGGATTGCATATTTTCCGCTGCTATTTTAGTGTTGTGTTTTTGTTTGGGTTATGGTTGTATTGAGTCATCAGCTGCTGGTTGTATTACAGTTCTAAAGTATTAGTTACCTTATCTTGTTTGTTTTGCTTTACCCCCGTTGGGGTGCCGGGGGTTACAGTATAAATAGTATCCCCACTTTCTGGAAATGTAGTGCTTTAAATTCCCACTGTCGCTGTCTTTCTCATTTGCTCTTTCTCATTCCTGCTCTGTTCTATCAATCGGCTATACTATCTTCTTCTTCGCTAGACCAGTCATCTACCTTTTTTCTTGAGGTCTGTTGGATCAGCTTGGGAATATTGGACGCTTTCTGCCAGGTGGTCACTAGGGCTTCCTATGATGTTATTATTTAGCAATGTAGGCATTTTGTTTGTATGTGTTTTGTTGATAATTTATAATGATGTTTGTATTCTATTTTGTTTTTGTAAACGGGGGTTCGATAAATTAGAGTACAACCTCAGCGTCCCCTGCGTGGGATGTCTTTATTGTAAAGTGACTGGCTGGTGGAGAGCTTAGAGTTGTTTCAGCAGACCTTTTATGCGGATCAGGGGTTGTCCGGTCCTGATTTGACTCGGAAGAATCCGCTGGACCTAAAACAATAATCATGTAATGTAATGTAATGTTTAGCTTTGCTTCACATCTGACGTACAAATTTTAGTTTTGTTAACGTTAACAAATATTAAATATAAACATAAGCATTAAGTTTGTTTCAATAATATGTTGCTGTATTTTATTTTGGATAACAATGGGAAGTGCTGCCATGTATGATTTTAGAGAATGACATTGTATTGAGAATCCATCGGTGTAACTGCATGTACGCAAGTGGTGGATGAATAGTCCTGTACTTTGATTACACATCCTTTGTTCACGCTGCTGTTGTTGTTTTCTCACCTCCATTTGGTCTGTTCACGCTGCTGTTGTTGTTTTCTCACCTCCATTTGGTCTGTTCACGCTGCTGTTGTTGTTTTCTCACCTCCATTTGGTCTGTTCACGCTGCTGTTGTTGTTTTCTCACCTCCATTTGGTTTGTTCACGCTGCTGTTGTTGTTTTCTCACCTCCATTTGGCCTGTTCACGCTGCTGTTGTTGTGTCTGAAATATTTTAAATATGATAGTACTACGTAATGTAGAAATATAATACCTTTAACGATTATGGAAATATGACAATTTTATTAAATATGGACCTTGTTGACATTAGAATGGTGTTTTTTTTGACGACACGTGAACTTTTTAACTATGAAATTGAAAGTGAAAGTAGGACAACAAAAGGAAATACTACATAGTAGGTAGAATGAAGTTTTTAAACAGGGCTTTGAAAATTATTACTTATTCACTTTAAATGAATGTATTAATTTTTTTGTTTGTTGTCGTTGTTGTTGTACTTGTTGATAAGACTGGTGGGAACGATCGCATAGTTTAGTTGCTGTAACTCATTAGGTACTGTTGTGTGACGTATATTCAAACACTAGACTGAAACTGAAAACCTGCATTAGACTAAAACTGTTGTTGTTGTTGTTGTTGTTGTATCAATTTTTATTCATCAGATTAACGTAAGTTGTACTAATGTAACATAAACAATTTACAAAATCTACTATGCGCACGTAGATATTTTCCAAATTAATTAATTAATTAATCAAATCATAAAAATCATCTTACTACTGACATACACTACACATACACTTTTAACAACATACACGTTCCCTTTTAACAATTACTTCACATTAAGAAACAAAAAAAAGAAAGTAAAACAATTAACCTTTCAACTTCACCTGTGAAGAACGAAGTACTTATAAATACTACATAGATTTTATTTGACTAAAACTGAAAGCCTGTTGATATTAATGACCACACATGTACCTTTGAATGTTCATTCACCCGTTGTGTTTGGAGTCTTCTGGGAGTTCTGCTTTATAAAACAAAAACTTCTTTTTTTATTTTTTATTTTTTTAAAATCCCTTATACTTTTATGTGCTGCTTATGTGTGCTGTTTGTTTTGTATTTTAACGTGCGAGTGGATGTTGTGTGAGTGACGTTTTGGATGTAGTGACACTGAAAACAGTAAAGGGGACCGTGTCGTGTTTATGGTTTTTACCTTCAGTTGTTGACAGCTGTGTGGTGTTTTTTTTAAAAAAATGAATTGACTTTGGTTTTCTTTTGCAACAGTTGATCAACAGATTGAACATTCAATGTTGCTTTGTTGGTAAAGTCGGCTTTTCTGAATAAACACTTCACTGACAACAATACTGTTTGTTTTTGTGTTGATTGGTGGTTTTTATTAACTTTTATTTCCTTCTTCTTCTTCTTTTTCTTCTTCTTCTTCTTCTTCTTCTTCTTCTTCTTCTTCTTCTTCTTCTTCTTCTTCTTCTTCTTCTTCTTCTTCTTCTTCTTCTTCTTCTTCTTTCACCCCTTGGGGTCATGAGCAATCTTGCCACTGTAGATTGTTCTAACCTATAAAGGGAAAAGGGAAAGCCCCAGTTGAAAACCTGTCTTGACTTTGTAGGCATGACAGATTCACTGCGGCAACAGTACCCCCGTTGGAGTGCCGGGGGTTTTAGTATAAATAGTATTCCCACTTTCTGGAAATTTAGTGCTTTAAATTCCCACTGTCGCTGTCTTCCTCATTTGCTCTTTCCCATTCCTGATCTGTCCTATCACTCTGCTATAATATCTTCTTCTTCGCTAGATCAATGACCTACCTTTTTTCTTGAAAACTCTTCCTGGACAAGACTCCTTGTTTGTGTATGAGGTCTGTTGGATCAGCTTGGGAGTGTTGGACGCTTTCTGCCGGGTGGTCACTAGGGCTTCCTATGATTGTATTATTTAGCACTATAGGCATTTTATATGTATGTGTTTTGTTGATGATTTATAATGATGTTTGTATTCTATTTTGTTTTTGTAACCTGGGGTTCGAGTAGTTGGGGTAAAGCCTCAGCCGTCCCCTGCGTGGGATGTCTTTATTGTAAAGTGACTGGCCGGTGGAGGGCATTCAATTTTCCCACTAGGGTTGTTTCGGCAGATCTTTTATGCGGATTGGGGGTTGTCCGGTCCTGATTTGGCTCGGAAGAGTCCGCTGGACCTAAAGCAACAATCAATCAATCAATCAATCAATCTTCTCTTTTCTCTCTCTCCACTCACTCCACCCCCTCCTCTCTTTCTCTCTTTCTCTCACTCTCTCGTAATTTCCCCTATCATATTAAATATTTATTTCCTTCTTCTTCTTCTTCTTCTTCTTCTTCTTCTTCTTCTTCTTCTTCTTCTTCTTCTTCTTCTTCTGCTTCTGCTTCTGCTTCTTCTTCTGCTTCTCTTTTCTCTCTCTCCACTCTCTCCACCCCCTCCTCTCTCTCTCTCTTTCTCTCACTCTCTCGTAATTTCCCCTATCATATTAAAATAACCTAGGCGCACACAGCCAACAAGGTTTTTTCTTGCAAATAATCCGTGACCTTCGTTGCATTTTCTCATTGATTAAAAGAGAAAATGTTGAAGATTGAACACCAAAAGCTGAAACCACTTTCCCCTTTCGTTTTTCCCCCACCCACACCCATCATCAACCCCCACAACTCCCTCCCACCCATCACCCACAAGACCCGCCACCATCATCATCCCTGCGTCTGTCCCTCAACTCAGACATTGGGACAACCGGGCGCTTTTTTTCCCCTTCACCGTCTTTGAGGTTGATTGCAACGCTTTCCAATGCAGAAGACGTCAAAGCTCCAACCACCGTGTTGCAAGTTGCTGTCAAAACGTTTTGTCTCACGTCCTTAAAGGTTAACCTCAGTCTTCAAAGCGCCTTTAACCCTTCATTGCCTGTTTGAGCAAGGACACACACGAAAAGACCGGCCCTTTGTAACGATGCAAATTACATCAAGATACTAAGCTAACAAAATTTGGGTCGTCGCAATCATTAATATGTTATGTATATATATATTATGTCAGTATGCATGTAATTACCTACGTATATAGTTTTATATATATATATATATATATTAGTATATATATATATATATATAATATTATATATATATATATATATATATATATATATATATATATATATATATATATATATATATATTTATTTATTTTTAATAAATTTAATATAGCGCATAATATATCTTGTAGGTAAGAGCCCATTGCACGCTAAAAGTAAATCCTCTATAGCAAAGCGGTAGATAGCGTACACCGCTATGTATCGTCCAACTGAATGATCCTAGAGCCGTACGCTATCTGGCGCTTTGCTATGGAGGATGCAAGGTCAGAAATGAGTTACGCATGTTTTGTGTGGCGCAGTTAGCAACAGGACCAAGTGTGCTTGTAAGCTTACTAGTAACAATTCGTTACTGAAAATGGCATTACTATCCTATCCTATCCTATCCTATCCTGTCCTATCCTATCCTATCCTATCTTATCCTATTCTATCCCGTAACTCAAAGATCGTTGGGGCACCACAGATGATCGTTTAACCAGCGTACTCCATCTTTCTCTGTCTTCAGCAACCCTAATGGCTTAGTGCAGTGTTAAACCAGTCCATTCTCGAATGTTGTCCTCACACCTCTATTTCTGTCTCCCTCTTTTCTTCTGCCTCCTTGCACCGTGCCTTGCAGGATAGTTCACCTAATGCTCTGGTGACGTGTACATTACCTTTGCAGCTATCGGGCTGCGTTGGCATATCTGCCTGAAAACGACGCTGACCCCAATGTGAGTGTTAGAGGCTACAGCCTACACACAGCCTATACGCAGCCTACACACAGTCTACGCACAGCCTACACACAGCTTTCACTCAGCCTACACACTGCCTACACACTGCCTTCACACAGCCTACACACTGCCTACACACAGCCTATACGCTGCCTACCCACATCCTACGCACAGCCTCCACACTGCCTACACGAAGCCTATGCACAGCCTACGCATAGCCTACATACAGCCTACACACAGCCTTCACACAGCCTAAGCTTGATAGATCTCATACTCTGAGCCAGCGTCAAGGTCGCCTATTGAGTGGAAACCGACATGTTGGGCTACATTTATATAGCGCACAAACCAGACTGTGCAGTCTGCTGTAAGCACGTGCAGCCAGGTTGGATTGGAGCTGGTGGTCAGATATTTACCCCACAGAAGTTGTAATGACTCTTCAGACCATGTCTGACTCCCCCAGTCCCTCTCCTTGGTGTTGCTTCAACGGCTAATAGGACGTGATGATGTGTAAAGCAATAGAATAGCTAGGGCTAATAGGACGTGATGATTTGTAAAGCGATAGAATACCTAGGGCTAATAGGACGTGATGATGTGTAAAGCGATAGAATAGCTAGGGCTAATAGGACGTGATGATTTGTAAAGCGATAGAATACCTAGTGCTAATAGGACGTGATGATTTGTAAAGCGATAGAATACCTATGGCTAATAGGACGTGATGATTTGTAAAGCGATAGAATACCTAGGGCTCGATAGAATACCTATGGCTAATAGGACGTGATGATTTGTAAAGCGATAGAATACCTAGGGCTAATAGGACGTGATGATGTGTAAAGCGATAGAATAGCTAGGGCTAATAGGGCGTGATGATTTGTAAAGCAATAGAATATTTAGGGCTAATAGGACGTGACGATTTGTAAAGCGATAGAATAGCTAGGGCTAATAGGACGTGATGATGTGTAAAGCGATAGAATACCTAGGGCTAATAGGACGTGATTATTTGTAAAGCAATAGAATACCTAGGGCTAATAGGACGTGATGATTTGTAAAGCGATAGAATAGCTAGGGCTAATAGGACGTGATGATGTGTAAAGCAATAGAATACCTAGGGCTAATAGGACGTGATGATTTGTAAAGCGATAGAATAGCTAGGGCTAATAGGACGTGATTATGTGTAAAGTGATACAATAGCTAGGGCTAAAAGGACGTGATGATTTGTAAAGCGATACAATAGCTAGGGGTTAAATGAACTCGCATTACAGGAGCTTGTCCATCTGGATGCAGAGGGTAACAGGCGTGACGCAGTGCCGTGCTCAAGCTAGCAGCAAGTTGACGCCTTGGGCTGCTTGTGTTTGATATCCTGATTTCGGCCAGGCTCATTGAGCAGCTTTTTGAGCTGGTAAGTGCGATATTCAAGAATAATTTAATTTACTTTAGAGTAAGGGACAGGTTCAAACGAACGTCCAGGCGGATCAGTGTGAGTGTGTGTGTGGGTGGGTGTGTGTGCACGTGAATAAACGTACAAATGGGTAGCAGACCTTGTCTTTCTTAGTAACAAATGGGTTTATTTGCTTGGAACCCACTTTTTCCAGGACCCCACTTTTTTCTAAGTGCGCGGGAGTGCTCTTTTAGTGCATGGGAGTGCAGTTGTAGTGCATGAGAGTGTTTTAAGTGCACAGGAGTGCTCTATCCGGGACGGAGAAAATACAGTCAATTTTCGGAGAAATTTTGAATAAAATTCGACCTATTTCGTCGCCTATAGGAGACGAACTAGGTCAACTTTTTAGACAAGGGTTCGGGTAAGGGTTAGTTGAAGATCTAACCCTAGCCCTAACCCTTTTCTCTACAAAAGTCACTTTCCGATTCCTACTTTCTTAAATAAACCCATTTGTGATATATTGCAAATATGAGTGTGTGTGTGTGTGTGTGTGTATGTGGGTGAGCTTGTGTGTGCGTGTGTGTGATCGTCGTTCTTGATTTTGGGCAGACGTGTATGTGCACCATCAGTTGTGTAGTGTGCTTGTACTTACCTAATTACAAAGATGTATGACGCACCCCAAAGCTGATCGATGGTGAGTGTTAACTGGTTTTGTTTCAGTTGTTTTGATTGGTCGCGTCTGTTGATAGCGTATGCTTTAATAAGACTTTGGAGCACCTGGGATGAACAAACCCAAAAGATGAAAGGAGCGTCAGCAATGACGTTGATTAACAGTTTTTCATCCAAGATATAATAATAGACCACTTGGTAGTTTATCAAAGAGCTCGAACGGTTTCAAATTCCTCCCTGTCTTCATTGGAGAACAGGCCTCAAGGCCAAGTTGACAATACTCCTGTATACTAGTCTAGTTTGACAATACTTCTGTATACTAGTCTAGTTTGACAATACTCCTGTATACTTGTCTAGTTTGACAATACTCCTGTATACTTGTCTAGTTTGACAATACTCCTGTATACTAGTCTAGTTTGACAATACTCCTGTATACTAGTCTAGTTTGACAATACTCCTGTATACTAGTCTAGTTTGACAATACTGTATACTAGTCTAGTTTGACAATACTCCTGTATACTAGTCTAGTTTGACAATACTCCTGTATACTAGTCTAGTTTGACAATACTCCTGTATACTAGTCTAGTTTGACAATACTCCTGTATACTAGTCTAGTTTGACAATACTCCTTTATACTAGACTAGTTTGACAATGCTCCTGTATACTAGTCTAGCTTGACAAAACTCCTGTATACTAGTCTAGTTTGACAATGCTCCTGTATACTAGTCTAGTTTGACAATACTCCTGTATACTAGTCTAGTTTGACAATACTCCTTTATACTAGTCTAGTTTGACAATGCTCCTGTATACTAGTCTAGTTTGACAAAACTGTATACTTGTCTAGTTTGACAATACTCCTGTATACTAGTCTAGTTTGACAATACTCCTTTATACTAGTCTAGTTTGACAATGCTCCTGTATACTAGTCTAGATTGACAAAACTCCTGTATACTAGTCTAGTTTGACAATACTCCTGTATGCTTGTCTAATTTGACAATACTCCTGTATACTAGTCTAGTTTGACAATACTCCTTTATACTAGTCTAGTTTGACAATGCTCCTGTATACTAGTCTTGTTTGACAATACTCCTGTATACTAGTCTAATTTGACAATACTCCTGTATACTAGTCTAGTTTGACAATACTCCTGTATACTAGTCTAGTTTGACAATACTCCTATATACTAGTCTAGTTTGACAATACTCCTGTATACTTGTATAGTTTGACAATACTCCTGTATACTAGTCTAGTTTGACAATACTCCTGTATACTTGTCTAGTTTGACAATACTCCTGTATACTAGTCTTGTTTGACAATACTCCTGTATACTTGTCTAGTTTGACAATACTCCTGTATACCTGTCTAGTTTGACAATACTCCTGTATACTAGTCTAGTTTGACAATACCCCTGTATACTTGTCTAGGTTGACAATACTCCTGTATACTTGTCTAGTTTGACAATACTTCTGTATACTTGTCTAGTTTGACAATACTCCTGTATACTTGTCTAGTTTGACAATACTCCTGTATACTAGTCTAGTTTGACAATACTCCTGTATACTAGTCTAGTTTGACAATGCTCCTGTATACTAGTCTAGTTTGACAATGCTCCTGTATACTAGTCTAGTTTGACAATGCTCCTGTATACTAGTCTAGTTTGACAATGCTCCTGTATACTAGTCTAGTTTGACAAAACTCATGTATACTAGTCTAGTTTGGCAATACTCCTGTATACTAGTCTAGTTTGACAATACTCCTGTATACTAGTCTAGTTTGAAAATACTCCTGTATACTTGTCTAGTTTGACAATACTCCTGTATACTAGTCTAGTTTGACAATACTCCTGTATACTAGTCTAGTTTGACAATACTCCTTTATACTAGTCTAGTTTGACAATGCTCCTGTATACTAGTCTAGTTTGACAAAACTCCTGTATACTAGTCTAGTTTGACAATACTCCTGTATAGTAGTCTAATTTGACAATACTCCTGTATACTAGTCTAGTTTGACAATACTCCTGTATACTAGTCTAGTTTGACAATACTCCTGTGTACTTGTCTAGTTTGACAATACTCCTGTATACTAGTCTAGTTTGACAATACTCCTGTATACTAGTCTAGTTTGACAATACTCCTGTATACTAGTCTAGTTTGACAATACTCCTGTATACTAGTCTAGTTTGACAATACTCCTGTATACTAGTCTAGTTTGACAATACTCCTGTATACTAGTCTAGTTTGACAATACTCATGTATACTAGTCTAGTTTGACAATACTCCTGTATACTAGTCTAGTTTGACAATACTCCTGTATACTAGTCTAGTTTGACAATACTCCTGTATACTAGTCTAGTTTGACAATACTCCTGTATACTTGTCTAGTTTGACAATACTCCTGTATACTAGTCTAGTTTGACAATACCCCTGTATACTTGTCTAGTTTGACAATACTCCTGTATACTAGTCTAGTTTGACAATACTCCTGTATACTAGTCTAGTTTGACAATACTCCTGTATACTAGTCTAGTTTGACAATACTCCTGTATACTTGTCTAGTTTGACAATACTCCTGTATACTAGTCTAGTTTGACAATACTCCTCTATACTAGTCTAGTTTGACAATACTCCTCTATACTAGTCTAGTTTCGATGGACACTAGCCTGGTGCAGCACCGTCAGCAGTTCTTGAACGGGAAAATGGATATATACAAACCATTAAATAATATTTTATAATAATAATAATAATAATAATAATAATAATAATAATAATAATAAGAAGAAGAAGAAGAAGAAGAAGAAGAAGAAGAAGAAGAAGAAGAAGAAGAAGAAGAAGAAGAAGAAGAAGAAAAAGAAGAAGAAGAAGAAGAAGAAGAAGGAGAAGAAGAAGAAGAAGAAGAAGAAGAAGAAGAAGAAGAAGAAGAAGAAGAAGAAGAAGAAGAAGAAGAAAGAGATTAATGATATTAATGATAATAATGATAATAATAAAAATTATCATCATCATCATCATCATCATCATCATCATCATCATCATCATCATCATCATCATCATCATCATTAAAAGTAGCAGTAGTAGTAGTAGTAACAGTAATGGTCTCAAAGGTCGGTAAATTAACACGATCATCGTTACCGTCATCATCATCATCATCATCATCATCATCATCATCATCATCATCATCATCATCATCATCAAACTTGAATCACCTTTATTGTGTGGTATGTTGGCTGACAGTGGTGCTGACAGTGGTGCTGACAGTGGTGGGGAAACTCGCCTCAGTTAGCCACCATCCTTTGGAGCCTAGGGCTGTTTTTGATGTTGTACAAATAGTCTATTTAACCGCAAACCACCAAAAGACTGTTCAAAGGTACTGTAAAGAGTTAAGTCTTAGGAATACAAACAACTGTTTGGGGAGGGTGGGGTGGGAGGGGGGTCACATCATCATCATCATCATCATCATCATCATCATCATCATCATCATCATCATCATCATCATCATCATCATCATCATTCATCATCATAAAAATTGTTTTTTTTATAAAAAAGTGGATGCAATACGCAATTATTCTTAAATCAGACTCAAAGCGCGGGGATCTGTAACCAACATACATGGGAGGATGGTGGAGGGGGGGAGGGAGGGGGAGAGGGGCGAGCCTTTAGTCCTCACCCACCCATATATGTTAAATATCCAGTGTATCTGTGTGCTGTCCCTCATTGTAGCGCTCATGTACCAACGTACTCGTCACAAGGCGGAAATGGGTTTAAATCGGCCATATTTTATCTAAAAAAAAAAAAAAGAATTGTTTAAATAATACATGCATAATTGAATAAAACATAATAACATATGGCTGGGCAGGGACTTACGGGCCATCATTGTGCAGATACCCATGTTACCTATCCTATTCTATCCCGTAACTCGGAGGTCGTAGGGGCACTACAGATGATCGTTTAACCAGTGTACTCCATCTTTCCCTGTCCTCAGCAACTCTGATGGTTTCGCTCAGTGTCAAACCAGTCCATTCTCGAATGTTGTCCTCCCACCTTTTTTTCGGTCTCCCTCTTCCTCTACCTCCTTGCACAGTGCCTTGCAGGATGGTCTTTGGAAGACCTGATGATCTGGTGACGTGGCCATACAATCGGAGTTTCCGTTTTGTCCCCACTGTGAGCAGGTCATCGTGTTGTCCAATGGCTTGTGTGATGGTCTGTCGGACTTCGTCGTTGGTGATGTGCTGGGTATAGGAAATGCCCAGAAGTCTTCTGTAGCACTTCATCTCCATGCTGTGTATACTTCGTCGAAGATCTTCTGTGAGGGTCCATGTTTCGCAAGCGTATAGAAAGATGGGGATGACAAGGGAGGGCAGCAGTCTTACCTTGGAATGTAGGCTGATGGTCCTGTCTTTCCAAATGGGCTTCAACCTCACCAGGGCAGCAGTTGTTTATACGATCCTGGAGAGGACTTCATGTGGGGACCCAATGTCTGATACAATGGTTCCTAAATATTTGAAGCTATGCACTTTTTTGAGGGATTGGCCTTGGACTTTGATGTCCATGTTGATGCCATTGGTGTTGTTGGTCATCATTTTGGTCTTCTCAGCACTTATTTCCATTCCATAGGCTCTGGAGGTGGTGTCAAGCCTCTGTACCAGCTGCTCAAGTTCTTGTTCCTTTCCAGCCAATCCATCAATGTCATCCGGAAAACGAAGGTTAGAGATTGCTCTTCCCCCTATTTTGACTGTGCCTTCGTGATCTGCAAGAGCATCTGACATGATGCACTCTAGGAAGATGGTGAAGAGTTTTGGGAGAGAGTAGGCATCCCTGACGCACACCGATTGTTGTTCTGAACCAGTTTCCAATGGCGCTATTGTGGAGGACTGCACTGGTAGCCTTCTCATACAGGTTTTTGATGACCTCAATAATTTTAGGGCTGATGTTGTACACTCTCATGGTTGCCCACAGAGCTGCATGCCAGACTCGGTCAAATGCCTTTTTTGAAGTCTACGAACACATGATATAGATGTTGTTGGTACTGCATGTATTTCTCACAGATTATTCTGAGGTTGAAAATCTGTTCAGTGGTACTTCGCCCTGCCCTGAATCCTGCTTGTTCTTCAGCTGTGATTTGTTCAGCTTGGGGTTTTAACCTGTTGAGTATTATTTTCAGGAGGACCTTGCTGGGATGGCTGATGAGGCTGATGGTACGGTAATTTTCCCATTCCTGAAGGTTACCTTTTTGGGAAGAGTGATGACCCATATTACAGACACTCCTATACATACACAACAAACACACAGTCATCACTCAAACAGGTGGTGTACAGGCAAGTCGGAGGATAGGATATTGAAAGCAGTTTGGGGTAAGGACAGGTGCGAGTTTGGTGTTGTGTACAATGGTTTTGCATATTGTGCTGTTGGTCATTGTATGAGGAGCTCAAAATAGGGTTGGCCTGTACAAGTAGGGATGGCTATTTGGGTCAAAACTACACAACAATTGCGCTGTGTTGTTTACCCACCAAATGAGGTCTTGAGGGAGTCCAGTCCATTTAAATATTTCTCTCCCTTTAGTAAGGGTGTTGGCTTTGGAGGTCAAGGTTAAGGTCGAGGTTCAGGTCAAGATTGAGGTCGATGCTAAAGAATAGTTTTAATAATAGTGGTATTTTTGCTGTTGTTGTTGTTGATATTATTATTATTATTATTATTATTATTATTATTATTATTATTATTATTATTATTATTATTATTATTATTTTTATTATTATTATTTTACAGAATACAGAATCTTTATTGTCCCCACAAACACCTGCAAGGAAATTCTTAGTGCAGTGTCCATCTGCATATACAATCTCAAAGCAATAAAACCGTAACAAAACTAAACTGAAAGTAAATAATGATGATGACGATATCTAAAGTGATTAAGAACCATCAATTGTTGTTGTTGTTGTTGTTGTTGTTGTTGTTGTTGTTGTTGTTGTTGTTGCTGCTGCTGCAGCTGCTGCTGAGAATGATGTTGTTATTGTAAGTGTTGTTGATGTTAATGATGACAATGACGTCGATTTTGACGACGACCACGACGACGACGGCGGTGATGATGATGATGATGACGACGACGACGATGATGATGATGATGGTGATGATGATGATGATGATGATGATGATGATGATGATGATGATGATGATGATGATGATGATGATGATGATGATACTGATAACGACGACGATGATGATGATGATGATGATGATGATGATGATGATGATGATGATGATGATGATGATGATGATGATGACTAAAGAATAAGAAAATGTACAGTGTCCATTACGGACTTTATACAAGGGGAAGTACTCCGCATTAAACAGTGTAAACGAAGAGAAAGTGGGTACGATTACTTCCCTTCCACAAATCAAACGCGGCAGTTTCCCTGCACACAAACCCTGGAGTGATGTGCATGAAGCTTACATAAAAGTCATACTTTGCCCATATCTCCAAAATCGGCCATAGCTATGGGCGTTCTTAAACCAGCTACGGTACCATACCCTGTGTACACTTACCAAAGAACTTTTTTATGCGGTGCCCACTGACTCCAATCACTACGCCTTACTTAGTCTGTGTAATTGTTGCATTTTCAACCATCTTATTTCTATGCTTCTTTTCTTCTTCTTGCTGCTGTGGTTGTGGTTGTGGTTGTTCTTTCTTGTTGTTCTTCATCTTTTGTATTTTTTCTTTAAATTCTGAAGCTTTAGTGTGGGTGTTTTGTTTTGGTTTTTTGTTGGTTGCTTTAGATCTTGTACACAAAAGAAAAGAGTTCGAAGTAGAAAGATTTATTGTCTAAATTCCTTCTGCGACGTTTTTGTACAAAATACAAATTAGGGTGTTGTTGTTTTTTCGCCCACCCATGTAGTACATTTTAAAGAAAATCTGCTTTTATGTTTGGGGAGACCAGTTTAAGTCGCCATGTAGCGTGAGATATCTGCGCAAAATAAATTCTTGTCTTCTTCTTGTTCTTCTTCTTTTTCTTCTTCGTCACCCGATACACATTGGTCGAACGCTACCAGAAGCAGGCGTTTTTAGTCGCCTCAACAGGCGATAAAGCATGCTCCCATGCTTCAGAGCACTGTTTTCTATACGCTTCAAGCTCTATAGTCACGGAAAAAGCGCAATTGAACTCATGAAAATATAAAAATGTAAGTTTCGTCTCCTCTAGGGGACGAATTAGGTCAAACTGTATTAGTTTCTAGGTCAACTGTCTTTTACGAACCGTTTGACAATGTTTTTGAACCGTTTGTTGACGCCGGATAGTGTCCTCACTTGGTTTCATGCAATTTAAGAATCCAACAAGGCAATTGGGTTTTTGAGACGGAAAGAGCGGAATGTTGTAGAGCAACATTCTGTATATATTTACAGTGAAATTGCGCTTTTTCCGTAACTATAGCGCTTGAAGCGTGTAGGAAGCAGTGCTATGAAGCATGAGAGCATGCTTTATCGCCTGTTGAGGCGACTAGTAAAACATGCTTCTGGCAGCCTTCGAACAATGTGTACCGGGTGCTTCTTCTTCTTCTTCTTCTTCTTCTTCTTCTTCTTCTTCTTCTTCTTCTTCTTCTTCTTCTTCTTATTTATATCCTCCCTCTCTCTCTCTCTCTCTCTCTCTCTCTCTCTCTCTCTCTCTCTCTCTCTCTCTCTCTCTCTCTCCTCATCTCCACAACCCTCCTCCAGTTTATCTCGCCTTCAAACAGTGCATGACTGTGCAGGTTGAATGTCATTCAGAGTGTCAGAGAAGCCAAGACTTGAAAAAGAACCACGTGTAAGCCTCATCAGTTTCTGATACTCCAAGACCTAGATGTAAAGGATCAGCGACTCGCCTTCTGGGCACGTGATGTTTCACTTAAACACGGAGGCGAAGTTGGCTCGTGAGACGGCTATCTGAGAAGCACTGTTGCATATTGAGCAATGACCAGTGTAGGCAAAGAGTATTCCCAAGCTGGTTGGGTGGCATGCAGCACCGAAAGAAAACAAAGCATGACGCTGATGCACAGACAAGTGCCTCCTACTACTTCTGGAAGAGAGTATAAACCGAGGTCTAGTCTGTCAACGCACGCACGGACTTTAAAGGTCAACTTTTATCAATACTATTAGACTATAGGTGTGTCGGATAGCGCAGTGGTTGGAGCACTCGCTACTGTGTCGCAAGTTAAGCACCGTCCAGTGCGGTTAGCACTTGGATGGGTGACTCCAAAATGAGAAGCGACAAATAACAACGCCCCCAGTTGACTCAACTGTGACTGAGTACCTACTCTCTTAAGGGTGGGGAAGGTAAAGCAGCGAGGGAGAGAGATGGGCATCACCCTCATTACGCTGGCCCAAGATAAGTGTGATCTCCAACATCACGCTCCCCTACGGCCACAAGGCTATGGGACTACTTTTACCTTTACCTATTAGACTATAGCTTACCGGATGCAACAAGATACGGCGGTAATGGTGGTGGTGGTGGTGGTGGAGGTGGTGGTGATGATGATGATGATGATGATGATGATGATGATGATGATGATGATGATGATGATGATGATGATGATGATGATGATGACGACGAGTGTGAAGCTCATGTTGGAATGTGAGCCGATAGTCCATTGATGTTGCTTGGTGGTGTGGCCTTAGTCTAGGTTGGGGTCTGGCTTAGCTTAAAACCACTCTCTCCCAGTAGGAGGCGAGGAGTTGGGATTGTGCTGGTTGCTGTGGTCTGTTGTGATCGCTGTTGTTGCTTTGTCCTTTCGTTACAACCGTCTTCTGTACAACTACTTATGTACAACTACTTACGTTCAGCTGTGTTCGATACAACTGGTACGTTTTGTCTGAGCTTCGTTGTGTGAACTAAATACAGAGAGATGAAGGAAATGTGATGACCACTATTTGTGTGACACATTTGTATTTTGTTAAAACTTATTTGAATGAACTTTTAGGACTACTTACATTAAATAAATAAATTAATAATAATAATAATAATAATAATAATAATAATAATAATAATAATAATAATAATAATAATAATAATAATAATAATAATAATAATAAATTAAAAAAAATATTAATAATACATTTAAAAAATAACAAGAATAAATATTATTATTATTATTATTATTATTATTATTATTATTATTATTATTATTATTATTATTATTATTATATTTATTTATATTATCATTATTAAAGTTAAATAATTAATTTCGTGAAATAACCAAATCTCCTATTTAATTAAATGATTTAATTTGTTTTAAAGACAAAAAAGGTGTTGTTATGCAATAGGAATGATAATGATAAAGGAAACAAGTTGTTATGCAATAGGAATGATAATGATAAAGGAAACAAGTTGTTATGCAATAGGAATGATAGTGATAAAGGAAACACGTTGTTATGCAATAGGAATGATAATGATAAAGGAAACACGTTGTTATGCAACAGGAATGATAACGATAAAGGAAACAAGTTGTTATGCAATAGGAATGATAGTGATAAAGGAAACACGTTGTTATGCAATAGGAATGATAATGATAAAGGAAACACGTTGTTATGCAACAGGAATGATAACGATAAAGGAAACAAGTTGTTATGCAATAGGAATGATAATGATAAAGGAAACAAGTTGTTATGCAATAGGAATGATAATGATAAAGGAAACACGTTGTTATGCAATAGGAATGATAATGATAAAGGAAACACGTTGTTATGCAATAGGAATGATACTGATAAAGGAAACAAGTTGTTATGCAATAGGAATGATACTGATAAAGGAAACAAGTTGTTATGCAATAGGAATGATAATGATAAAGGAAACAAGTTGTTATGCAATAGGAATGATAATACTAAAGGAAACAAGTTGTTATGCAATAGGAATGATAATGATAAAGGAAACAAGTGTTAACGTTTGTCTTATGTATAGCGGAACATTATGTTTTTAATTTGTTTAATGATGTATTATCTGCGCTTGTTTTGGACTGAATAGGTGTTTGTGTATTTAGAATTGACCGACTGACATATCAGTATGGATGGGTGGAATTGTACGTGGATGCTCATATTGTTCTTTCTTCTCGCCCGTGATTGCAAAGGTAAGTAATAATGATAAACTGTTTTTCTTCGTCATAATGCTTCCACTGCCGACTTTGTTTCCTTCCAAATCGACAGTGAATTTAGGCTCTCATTTGCCAAACATTTCAAATAAGTGTGTGTGTGTCTGTGTGTGGGTGTCTCTGTGTGTGTGTGTGTATGTTTGCGTGCGTGAGTGCGCGTGTTTGTTTGTGTGTGTGTGTTTGTATGTGTGTGGAAGTATCTGCCTGAGTGTGCATGTGTGTGCGTGTGTGCTTATGTATGCGTGCGTGGGTGTTGGAAGACAAGAATGTCTGTTTAAACTATACTCCGAATGAAACTAACTTAAAGATTAAGGGCAAGCATACCAGGAGTTTTAACAACAGGGCAATCAGTTTGACTGGTTTGGATGTATAAATAAAATGTGAACATATACCACAGGCTTCCGGTACCCAGCAGTGGGCTGTCAGTTTCTGCCATAAAATGTGTTCCATATGCCGGAGAATAACAGCGTCGGCTCAGCGCTGCAGTGTCTGGGTCATAACAAAGTGCTGAGACTAAACAAAAGGGTTATTACCCATAATGCTTAATGTCTACGTCGCGACATACTACGTCCGGAGCTTGGGAGTGAGTGATGTAAAACTGCCACCTTTCCAGAGCAGATACAACCCAAACACCGTAGCCTTTTCCACCTATCCTATCCTATCCCATCCTATCCTATCCCATCCTATCGTATCCTATCCGATCCCGTAACTCGGAGGTCGTAGGGGCACCACAGATGATCGTTTAGCCAGCATACTCCATCTTTCCTCAGGCACCTAGGCTCTGGAGGCGGAGTCAAGCCTCTGTACCAGCTGTTCAAGTTCTTGTTCCTCTCCAGCCAATCCATCAATGTCATCCGCAAAACGAAGGTTGGAGATTGCTCTTCCCCCTATGCAGACTGTGCCTTCGTGATCTGCAAGGGCATCTGACAGGATGTTGAAGAGCGTTGGAGAGAGTAGGCATCCCTGACGCACACTGATTATTGTTCTGAATCAGTTTCCGATGGCGCTGTTGTGGAGGACTGCACTGGTAGCCTTGTCATACAGGCTTTTGATGACTTCAATAATTTTAGGGCCGATGTTGTACACTCTCATGGTTGCCCACAGAGCTGCATGCCAGACTCGGTCAAACGCCTTTTTGAAATCTACGAACACATGATATAGATGTTGTAGGTGCTGTAAGTATTTATCGCAGATTATTCTGAGGTTGAAAATCTGTTCAGTGGTACTTCGCGCTGCCCTGAATCCTGCTTGATCTTCATCTATGATTTGTTCAGCTTGGGGTTTCAACCTGTTGAATATTATTTTCAGGAGGACCTTGCTGGGATGGCTGATGAGGCTGATAGTACGGTAATTTTCACATTCCTGAAGGTTACCTTTTTTTGGGAAGAGTGATGACAAGCGACTGGGTCCATGGTGTAGGCCACTTCCCACTCTGCCAGATTTTGTTACAGATAATGGTGAGTGCGTCAATCATCGCTTCTCCTCCTGCTTGAAGCAGTTCCGTGGGTATGTTGTCCACTCCCGCTGACTTCCCCTTCTTCAGCGATTTCACTGCTGCCTCAAATTCTTCCCGGAGAATTGGGAGGATTTCTTCTTCTTCTCTGTTCTCAGGACATGCTAGAACTGATGGGTCTCCGTTTGGTGTATGGTTGTAAAGGTCAGAGCAGTACTCTGTCCATCTGTCCAAGACTTCTGGTTCTTCTGTAAGGCATATGCCAGACTTGCTTTGGATCGTGGAGACCTTGGGCTGTTTAACACTTGTCAGCCGCTTCACAGTCTGGTAGGCCTTCTTGCTGTTGTTCTTGTTCGGACTGTTCTCTATTTCCTGACATTGATCTTCTATCCAGTTCTCCTTTGCTGTGCGCATGCCTTTTCGGACGTCATTGTTGATTTTTCGGTAGGCATCAGCTCCTTGTGAGGTGTTCTTTTTCTTTTTCATTTCTCTTCGTTTATCACACAGATCCAAAAGTTCAGGTGTGATCCACAGCTTCTTCTTTGGCCGGTGCTTTCCAAGGATCTCCTTGGCGGCATCTGTCACAGCTGAGTTGAAGGTGGTGGTCATGGTGTTGACATCTACTTCACCAGCTCCCAAAATGAGCAGTGGTGCAAATTTCCCTCCAATTGTGGCCTGAAATATTTCCGCCACCTCCGGGTCTTCAAGTGGAGCCGGAAAGACATCATCACGAGATCGTGGTCACTTCCGATGTCTGCTCCTGGAAAAGTGCGTGTCCTGCCAATGTTGATGCTTGATCTGAAGCATTTCTTGACCATGATGTAGTCTATCTGATTGTGATGCTCCCCGCCAGGACTGTGCCATGTCCATTGGCTGGATTTTTTGTGGAGACCAAGCGTGTTTGCCAGTATCAGATTGTTGTATCTGGCAAACTCCAACAGTCGCAGACCCCTTTCATTTGTCTCGTTGTTGCAGTGGGGTCCATATGTGTCTCCCCAGTTGTGGTGCGCATCTTGGCCAACCTTGGCATTCCAGTCGTCTTCCACTATGACTATGTCCTTCTTCGGCACTTGGTCAAGAACAGCCTGTAGATTTTCATAGAAATCCTCCACTTCGCTGTCGTCATAGTCTGATGTTGGGGCATAGGCCTGGATGATGGTGATGTTGAAAGGGGTTGCTCTCAGACGGATGGTAATGAGTCTACTGGAGAATGGTCGGCAATCCATGACAGTGGCTAGGATGTTCTTGTGGACCAAGAATCCAACGCCGTGTTCGTGCCTGTCATCTCTATTGCTGAAATAAAGCTTGTGGCCTTTGTCGATCGTTGTTTCATCTATGCCTTTCCAGCGCAGTTCGCTGATCCCTAAAACGTTCCATCGATAGTGGTCCATCTCGTGGACCAGTTCTTCTAATTTTCCCTCCGCATTTAGGGTCCTGACATTCCAGGCTCCTATGACGATGTTATTTCAGGTGCGGATCTTGCTAAGTTGTCCATCAGTAGCACACTTATAACCTCCGTCCTGGTGGCCAACGGAAGGCGCGGTCCTTGTTGACCCGGGCGACGACCGATCCGGTATGGAGTAAATGGTTTTATTCATCATGGCAGTGTGTCTTGGGCAAGAAAGACCTGGCAGGGCCCAATCCTCTCCAGGCTGTTGGCCACAGCCGGTATCCACGAATACATTATGGCTCGCCGTGGCCCCGAGCACGTGGTCGTTGAACCTGTAGTAACATGAGGTTCCTCCGTCCTGGCCGGTGACTTCTGTGTAGAAGACTTTCGCCCCATTAATGCCGTGCTGACATCACCCCTGTTAGTCGCCTCTTACGACACGTCGGAAAACGTTGGGTCTATTTTAATCAGTGCCCAAACCCACCTCCCTATCAATATGTTAATCTTAGATCACCAAAATTCAAGATTTTTTTAATCGTGAATTTTGAATCAATTTACTGGGTTACGCTGTGAAGTAAATAAGCAATAGATCTACTCTGCTCGGTTAGGAAGCTGACCCTGAGAAAAGAGAGTTTCTTGACCTCTCTCGCCCTTACCACATTTATTTGTCATTGTCTCTTTCAACATATGCATTATCGGTAAACAAAAATGCACTCACTAAGGATCTTTCGTTTGGAACAATTGATGTATGATGCCCATCAGTGCTTTATATTTTAGTGTTTAGGCTCTTGAAAAATAATAGCAAAATACATTTGAGTACCACTATGTATTATAATATCATAATTTATCATTAATTTGTGTATATGCATCAATAACGTCTTCTGATTAAAAAAAAGTATCAGAATTCTTTGCCAAAAGTAGGCTATACAAACTTGGCAATACAAAATGTGGGTCAGCTGTGTTGTGAAATGTATGGATATATTCATAATGTTATCGAAGTTGTGATTAAAATACCTACTGTGTTGCGCTTGCTTGTGAACTGACACGTCAACACATTAATACGCAAATACACGCATATAAGCACACGGACACCACACTCTTATATATACACTCAAGCGAGAGAGAGAGAGAGAGAGAGAGAGAGAGAGGGGGGGGGGTAGTGAAGAATGAAAATAACCATACATATGATGATGATGATGATGATGATGATGATGATGATGATGATGATGATGGTGATGATGATGATGATGATGATGATGATGATGATGATGATGATGATGATGATGATGATGATGATGATGATGATGATGATGATGATGATGATGATGATGGTGATGATGAAGATGATGATGATGATGACGATGATGATGGTGATGATGAAGACGACGACGATTACTGGGCCAACGATTATACTATCTATGAAAACAGCGGCAGACGTCCGCCAATGAGGTCAGACATAAAAATTATTATTGTCTCCCTTGCAACGTAGACCATGGAGTTCAAAACAATGTTAGGAGATAGAACTACACAGACAGAACAGCCATAAACATCACAAACCGAGCGGCGAGCACCTGCTCACCTGTTTAGAACCATTGACGAGCCTTTGATGTTGGCGAAAACCTTATCTGTTGACAAGGGGAAACACTTTGTTTGTGTCTCATCTCCTATCTGCGTTGTTGTCAAAACAAATCTCCTTCCACATCACTCATTTTGTTTTCAGTGAAGAAAACCAAATGTCGCTATTTCTACCCCTGCTTATTTTCTGCAATGGAAAAAAAGGGCAGACAACTGCTGGAATTCAGCTCCTTCCGCAGATCTTCAGCTGGATGAAAGCTTTTTTTTTTAAACGAATAAATAAATAAATAATCAATAAATTTAAACTACCAGAAAGATAATTCAACTGTCTCTCAGCAGCAGCAGTAATAACAACAAAAAAACAACAACAAAATACTGCTGCTTACTAGACTAAGTGTAGGCGTGTTTGGGTGACCGAGCTGCGCAGTGGTTTGTGGCACACGCTTGGTAATGTTTCGTGAAGCAACGTCGGGAAAGGTTCGTAGAGATGCAGAGATGCTGCAACGAAATCACTTTCGCTGGTTGTACAACGTCACACGGTTTTTTGAAGGTCACGTGACATCCTCCTTCACGCGATGCCACTTTGGTGAAAAACCAAGATTACACGAACACCATTTCGTCATTATCGTGTAATGTTATCTTGCCAGTTAACAGCATCTTGTTCTGAGAAATACTTAGATTGATAGTTGGACTATTGATTCGCGCGTCTTAGGCTATTCAAAATGCTGTTATGAGATTGTAGGCATTTGCTGAGTGATGCATGTGTCGAAAGCCTTGGAATTGAGATATTCAAAATGGCGACAAGAGGAACCCCATCGATTGAAATTTTATTCCGGCTTGTTTGCTTTAAGGTGACATAACATTTACGTCTAAGTTGCTTTTACATGTAACTTATTGTGTTTTTTTATTTTATTATTGGGACGATTTATATATCTATATACTATTTTTTTAAAGGGGTAAATTAGGTCACACGGCTACGGTATTGATGTACCCTTAAAATAGGGGAAAGCATTCCCTGTCAGAACCAAAATGGAAAATTGAAACCTTATCTGTTGGTTAGAGCAACGAAAAGCCCACTTTATCATTGTTTAATGTAATAACAAAGCCCACTTTATCATTGTTTAATGCAATAACAAAACCCACTTTATAATTGTTTAATGTAATAACAAAGCCCACTTTATCATTGTTTAATGTAATAACAAAGCCCACTTTATCATTGTTTAATGTAATAACAAAGCCCACTTTATCATTGTTGAATGTAATAACAAAGCCCACTTTATCATTGTTGAATGTAATAACAAAGCCCACTTTATTATTGTTGAATGTAATAACAAAGCCCACTTTATCATTGTTGAATGTAATAACAAAGCCCACTTTATCATTGTTTAATGCAATAACAAAGCCCACTTTATCATTGTTTAATGCAATAACAAAGCCCACTTTATCATTGTTTAATGCAAGAACAAAGCCCACTTTATCATTGTTTAATGCAATAACAAAGCCCACTTATCATTGTTTAATGCAAGAACAAAGCCCACTTTTATCATTGTTTAATGCAATAACAAAGCCCACTTTATCATTGTTTAATGCAATTACAAAGCCCACTTTATCATTGTTTAATGCAAGAACAACGCAAATTTTAAATGAACCCCGTTCTCGCCAACAGCAAACAAAGCCTTTGAATTCGAGCTTTTTAAAGATTGAACTGACGTCGTCGATTTACACGAGAGTTGTGCGTCATAGACCACTGAACCAACTCCGTCCAAACACACATCATGGTAAAAGCTGTCCTGGCTGAGTGCTGTGCTGTAAAATTAATCTGGAATGAAATATTGCGTGCAGCTCTGCTAGTACATCGCAGGGGAAACTGATTCTTCGCAGTTCAAAATAATCATGAGGTTAACTTTGTTTGTTTTTTTGTTTATAATCAGGATCAAAGAAAATATGTTCAGTTTTTGTCACTGAGAGAGAGAGAGAGAGAGAGAGAGAGAGAGAGAGAGAGAGAGAGAGAGAGAGAGAGAGAGAGATGGAGAAAGAGAAACATTTGAAACTTCTTTTTTTTATTAGGGATAAAGATCTCCCAATATGTCCCTTAACAATTTAACACTCACACACACACACCTACACACACACACACACGCGCACACACACACCATCATCTTTGTCATTTTCTTTAAACACACACCCTCTCCCCATACCTCACCCTTATAATAAAAAAAAGTAATAATAAATAAATAAATAAATAAATAAATAAATACATGAAAGACTGTGTTATCACAATGTTATTATACATCGCTGTTATAATTAATTTTGCAGATGCCTACATATTTTATATTTGAAAGAAAATATTCCCTCGCAGTGTTTACACTCCAGAAGAAGAGAGTTCCATACAGCTGCTCCATTAAATGATAGGCTATTTTGTACAAATCAATGCAAGGTAGCGGTAGTTTATATTTATAAAGTCTATGCGGAACGGAAAACGATGCTTAACGTCCTATTGCATGAGCGTTAAGGACGATCACCACGTCGCCACCCTGACAACAATGACCATCATTTTTTTTTTTTTAAGTCTATGCCCATCAACTGGTTTAGTAAAAAATAAAAAAATGTATCAAAATATGCAGGTGTTTTTACCGTGTGTGATTTTGACCATAAGGATAGCTGAATTAAATATAAATTGTATTTGAAATGGTAATATTCAGAGTGTTACGTTTGAGACGTGCACGATAGATCCGATCGTTTTGTTTTGCAAAGCATGCAATAACAGAGTGTATTTATCTTCGGTTTTGTTTTGCCGCTGTTGTTGAAAGAAGCTTTGCATAATGTTAGTGATTTTTGTCGGTCGAGATTGTTGGAGAATTTTCTGGAGTTGCTTGTTTGCTATCGATCGAAGCATCTAGATAAATGTAGTAATAGCTAAGAGATTCTTCTAACCTAAATAAGGTTATATGACGTAGGACAGTGCATAGTTCCGGTGACGAGTTTTGTTTTGATTGGGTGTTGTTGCGTCATGCTGGAATGTTCGAACTTTCTCTCGATTAAAGAGAGACTAGATGGGTGGTGCACTGTGTCTGAGTGAAAGAAAAAAAGTGAAAAAGTGATTGATTGATGAAGATTTTCCATGATGATCTTTGAAGTGATTTTCAGAAAGCGATCTTGTATGCAGTTATTGATGTAAGCTGAATATAGTTGGAAAACTTCATACGACGACTCCTGCATTGTTGCTGAGTGAACAGGTTGCGTGGATAAACGAATCTGAGTTACAAGTATCAGGATTCAAGCATCGGGGCTGAAACAACAATTGATAAAATAACAACCGTTTAACACAGAGTTCCTTATATTTGTCATTAGTTGTAATATCCGTAAAGATATTATAAGATTTATCAAGTATCTTGATTACATTACATTACATTACATAATTGTTGCTTTAGGTCCAGCGGACTCTTTCGAGCCAAATCAGGACCGGACAACCCCCAAGCCGCATAAAAGATCTGCTGAAACAACCCTAGTGGGAAAACTGAATGCCCTCCACCAGCCAGTCACTTTACAATAAAGACATCCCACGCAGGGGACGGCTGAGGCTTCACCCCAACTTATCGAACCGCCGTTTACAAAAACAAAATAGAATACAAACATCATTATAAATTATCAACAAAACACATACATATAAAATGCCTACATTGCTAAATAATAACATCATAGGAAGCCCTAGTGACCACGTGGCAGAAAGCGTCCAATATTCCCATGCTGATCCAACAGACCTCATACACAAACAAGGAGTCTTATCCCGGAAGAGTATTCAAGAAAAAAGGTAGGAGACTGGTCTCGCGAAGAAGATAGTATAGCAGATTGATAGAACAGAGCAAAAATGAGAAAGAGCAAATGAGAAAGACAGCGACAGTGGGAATTTAAAGCACTAAATTTCCAGAAAGTGGGGATACTATTTATACTGAAACCCCCGGCACCCCAACGGGGGTAGTATCTTGATTGAGAGAGACAGAAGAGTGGGAGAGAGTGAGTGCAATATCCGTGCATGTGTGCATGAGATAAAGGGACCTGTTTAAATGTTTTTCTTGTTCGTTTCAAAATGGCTACACTCAAGTTGATTGCAGCATTATATTATAAATTATCATTTTAGTTGACGAGAGCGCAATAAGCGAGAATGAAAAGTTGAAATGGATGATCAAAATAAGT
>CM072526.1:52073277-52413277 GCA_036898135.1 Oncomelania hupensis | reverse complement strand
TTCGTCATCATCAACAGCAGCAGCAGCAACAAAAACGTCTTCATCGTCATCGTTGCCGTCGTCGTAAACGCCATCATCATCATTATCATCATCATCGTCGTCATCATCCTCAAAGTCCTCGGTTTCATTGTCGTCGTCAGTCCTCTTCCTTATCATCATTATCATGAAACTGAATGCTTGTGGAGTACACAACTACCAAATTAACAGAACAGGATGAATGGCCCAAAAAATGGCCGTACAGTAGAGTTAAACTATTGTATATGCTTATTGTTATTGTTGTTGTTATTTAATTGGTATTTAATATACTTAGTGATACTGCTTTTCAGACAAAACGCTGACGTTGTTAATGGCTGATCCTGACGTTCCGTTCCAAGCTTTTGGCAACCCTCGACTACCGTTCGTCCATTGGCTAGTTACCAACATCCGGGGCGGTGACGTCGCTGCCGGTCACGTGGTGGTAAATTATTTAGGTCCGGCGCCCCCGGATCCCAAACCCCATCGGTATTATTTTTTGCTGTTTATGCAAAATGATGACCTTGACCCCGACAAACTGGATTATTCCGCTGCCAACTGCAGCTGGGATTTTCGAGGAAGGTGAGAATATGATGGTGGTAGTAATGATAATAATGGTTACTTCATTGATTTATTTGATTGTCCGTCACAGGTTGGTTGTTTGGTTGATTCGTTGATTATTTGACGATCCGAGATGGCGGCTCCCATCAGGGCACAGATGCCTAGAATGTATGTTGGTAAGCCGGCTTACAATCGTAAAGTTTAGGTTTCTGCAGTCTGTTCTGATAATTTCTATTTTGTAGCTGGGGAAAAAAAGAATTCGGAGTCATCATCATAACAGCGACAGAGGCGATTATAATGATAATGGCGATATTGCTGACACTGACTGTCGATGATTACCAAATAACTTTAAGCCGTCCATGACTTGTTCTTTGTTCCAGGTGTCGCTTCGACGTTCTTCGCATGGTAGAACACAATAACTTGACTCTGGTCGGGGCCACATGGATGACGTCACAGTTTGACGACTTCGTGCGCGAAGTTTACGTCAGGGCGGGAATGAATCCGCGCTGCGCCGCTTGTCACGGAGTGCCCGGATATGCCGATCCGTGTCCCTCCCCTGTCAGCAGTGCGGCTGGTCCGTTGTCCAAACACACGCCCCGACTTCTGCTCCTCTTGATTGTGTGTTGGTGCGTTTTGAAAAAATGGTCTTTGGAGGAATGATTAACACTAATGGAAGGACATTTTGAAACACTGATCACCACAACAGCAAAAAGACTGCATTCACTCCCGTGCCTTCAAAACCGCTTGAATAATTTGTGTGTGGGGAAAATCCTGGCTCCAACAGCAACATTGTTACGTTGAGCCCAGCAAGTGTTACTCTACTTTCTAGGTTCACTACTTATAACATTTATCCATTCAAATCATCGAAGGTTCCAGAGATCTGTTGCACGGAGCAAAGTTAAACAAATTGTTCCTGATGACGGTATTTTCTCATCAACGTCGTCGTCGTCGTCATCGTCATCAATCATCATCATCATCATCATCATCATCATCATCATCATCATCATCATCATCATCATCATCATCGTCTTCTTCTTCTTCTTCTTCTTGTTCTTGTTCTTCTTCTTCTTGAGTTGAGTATGAAAAGTGAGTGACGTCTGGGTTCAGTGTTATACAGCGGAACAGTGACCATTTGGCAGAAAGCGTTCAATATCTCCGAAACTGACTCAACAGTACCCATACACACAAATGAGGAGTTTGGGGATAATTTTCAAGAAAAAATGTAGGTGACTCGTCTAGCGAAGAAGATAGTAGATTGATAGAACATATTAGGAATGAGAAAGAACAAAAAAGAAAGACGGTGACAGTGGGAATTTAAAGCACTACATTTCCCAAAAGAGGGGATACTATTATACGAAAAGTCGTATGACATGTTTCTTGTATTATTGTAATGCTTTTTTGATCGCTTGACTGAACCGGTCTTAATATAACAGCTAATATTGATGCTATAATAGCACGTGGTTATTATTTTAAAACTTTTTATCTTACGCACTATGTTTTCATATTGATGCAGCGTTTTCGTCGAACAGTATGGATTTTTTAAAAATTTTATTTCATTTTATTTTATTTACAATTTTCAAATCTTTTTTAATTGTGCGTTTTACTTTGACGTACATTGGGTAAATGCCATAATAAAATTGTGTAAAGATTTTAAAAAAATCATTATAATATCATGTCATATAAAATGTTACATATATTTTTAAAATACAAATAAAACGTAGATTTTTTTTAAAAGACCAACAAGCACCCTTCCACTCTCAACCCTAATAATTAAAAATCAAACACAACCAAAATATAATACAATACAAAACTACAGTTCAATGCAGACAATACAATATAAACAAAAACGTCAAACCTGTCTGAAAACTATAAAGGGAAACAAGCGTGCTTGCTCATTGATTGTCTCTTTCCTGTTTAGTGTTAGCTCCTTTAGTATAAACGAAAATCCCTAGCTATAAACATAAAATCATTGAGTTTATACATATTATATTACCGGCAATCCACTCAGTCGACCAGATGAAATAAACACGTAAGTTTAAGTAACACAAAAGCAATATTTACTTTTATCAATTAATAATGATAAATAAAAGATACTAGACTGACCACTCTAGACATTTCCATGAAAGTTAGTATCAAGGAAGACGACTTTCGCATGTTCTCCCCTTTTCCAATGATAAGCTTTAATTTTTTTTTTATTTTAAACATTACATAATTTACGCAGCTCGTCTTCATTAATTTAAAGAACAATTATTTAGTAATGTAGGCATTCTATATGTATGTGTTTTGTTAATATTTTATAATGATGTTTATATTTTTTTTTGGTTTTTTGTATAAATTATAGTACAGCCTCCGCGTCTCTTGCATGGGATGCCATTGTAAAATGGGATGCCATTATTATAAAGTGACCGGCTGATAGAGTGCCTTCGGTGTTACCATTAGGGTTGTTTCAGCAGATCTTTTATGCGGATCAGAAGTAAGCCTTCTTTCAACCAAGTTGTGGTCCTGATTCGGTTCTTTGCAGTCCGCTAGATCCTATAAACAGTGACTAACTAACCATAGGATTATAGGAACAAATAATGTATTTCACGTTATGAATGTCGCTAATGATGATAAGTGCACTTTTTGCAGGGTCGACAAGGAAAGCGTAGCACATCTTTTTTTGGCAATGTGATTATGTACTAAGAATTTGGACACAATTACAAACTGCTTTAAACGAACGTTGTATGACTGCATCAAACTCACAAGTAACGCTCACAGAAGACATTGTTTTATTGGGATGTGAAGCCAAATTTCGAGCAGACAAGGTATTTAATCGTATTTACTATCAAAGTTTTTCAGTTGTAAAAGAAGGATGGATAATAATAAACCGCTATTAGAAATATTTATTTAAAAAAACAACTTTTACAACGTTATAAAATAGAATATTATTCATCAATGCTATTAATGCGCTCCCATAGGTTTAACACAGAACGGATACAGTATAAGGCTATATTACGTGATACAATAATGTAGTTATAAACAAAGCTTTAATGTAATGTGTAAGGTGTTGCTTGGGTCCTTCCATGTAAAGGTACAACTTCAGTTTTACAGCGGTATCTTGAGATCTCCTTTTTGTTCTTCTATGTTTATGTAAGTTAGGCTATCACACTATCATCTATGTCTGTGTGCATGTTTGTGTGTGTATTGTATGCAAATGTGTAAGTGTGGATGTAAAAGTAGTACTATGAAAGTTCATTGACAATATATAAAACAATAACCTCTTGTATCCTATTGGGTCCCTTTGTATTTTATTGTCTTCACAAGTTAATCGTCATATACATGTACTGCCATGAAAAACCCCTTTATTTCAATGTATGATAATCAACTCTATGTTTTCGGGTTTTCTTCAAAAAGCACAATGTTGAAGAATGATTGAACGTAAATAGAGATAGTTGACTTTTTTTTTAACTTGAGCCTGAAGAAACTGTGGAATGGAAGAATGACAGATGCTAAAATAAAAACATGGACTTTACCAAACAAACAACAGCATGATAACGTTTGCTAAAATTGTAACAAAAACAGTAAGGGTGTTTCAAATTTTATTTGAAAGATTACAAATATACAATATATCTCCAAAATAACTAGTCTACATAGCAAACCTCATGCTACTTGTAATATAAAAATAAAATATACATTCTTACATATACATGGATATTGCGGCCAAAGTTTGAAAGAATAAAAACCACTGGAGCGACCCTTTTTTCTGTTGTGCACAAAATTAATGTTTTTAATTATAGATTTCATATATGTTTATATATATATATATATATATATATATATGTGTGTGTGTGGGTGTGTGTGTGGGTGCGTGTGTGTGTGCGCGCGCGTGTGTGTGTGTGTGTGTGTGTAAATCTGAAAGATGTTTCAAAACATCAATGAAATCAATAATACAATTCATCCTAATTGCACACAGATATTAACAATTATGTACCATTATGATAATACTCATAGCAATATAATACACAGCAACTCAGTTTGTCATGGTAACTTAATATTATAATGCAAAAACATCGTAAAATATGTTTCTGACATACCATCAAGCATTTTGCACTTTCACATACATAGTCCCACCCTACCCCTTGGACACACATAGACACTGGCTCTCTTCACGGAATTTCCTACCATGCTCTCTCTCTCTCTCTCTCTCTCTCTCTCTCTCTCTCTCTCTCTCTCTCTCTCTCTCTCTCTCTCTCTCTCTCTCTCTCTCTCTCTCCACCCCCAACCGCACCCTCTCTATCTATCTTTTTCTGATCCGTTACTGCCACAACCTATCCATCCACCCAGTCCAAAGTATTATAATTATATACATTATGACTGCACACAACACTTGGCCAACGCTAATTGAACACTTCATTGGACGGCTGGTGCATTGAGAAGCAGCTGATCCCAGTCAGGCCAATACTTGGCCTTGATCCGCTCACAGAAACGCTGAAGGTTGGGAAACCTCTCTGAAACAATGCAGAGAAAATATGTTACGTTGCCTTGTAACTACCTTTTCGTCTGTCAACGTAATGCCCGTCCATTTTCTGTCAGTCCGTTTCTCTGTCTGTCTATCAGTCAGTCAGTCAGTCAGTCAATATTTCTGTCTGTCTGTCTCTCTCTCTCTTTCTCTCTTACACCTACGTACACAGAGTCTCTGCATTATGTTGTGACATGAGGAATGAATGATTATTGAAGTTAACGTCCACACCACCAATAGCGTCATGGCAGACCGGGATAACTATCCCGTGGAAAATGGGGTAGGGAACTAAATCAACACTGAACCGCCAGAGTAAGCACACTGCTAAGATGCACACCCTGCTACCTTGGGTCATCGTGCTCTACCGATGGGTTGTGATATCACATTGAAAACCTACATCATAACTGATACGCCACAACACCTTGCATGTTAGCACTACCATGTTGGTTCCCAGTACCGTTCTGGGCACTGTAACTCAAAATGCTGCTGGCTTCGCAAACATTCATTTTGCGCAATAAGATGTAAACAATCTCTCTCTCTCTCTCTCTCTCTCTCTCTCTCTCTCTCTCTCTCTCTCTCTCTCTCTCTCTCTCTCTCTCTCTCTCTCTCTCTCTCTCTCTCTCTCTCTTTCTCTCTCTCTATCTCCCTCTCTCTCTCTTTCTCTCTCTCTCTCTCTCTCTCTCTCTCTCGCTCTAGCTTATAAGAATTATAGAATGTTTAAAGAAGTTTATCAGACTGAAGATTATCTTGATTTTATGCATATAAAATGTTTTAGAGATTGTTTAATTAAGCTCCGGCTTGGTGTTCTACCTTTGAAGGCTTTATTCTTTAGAGTTTTATGTTTAACGAAACAGAAGGAAATGCATTGTGTACATACTGCAATGTTGTGGAAAGCTAAGATCATTTTATTTCTGATTGTTCTCTGTATGATGACTTAAGAGCAAAGTATCTGACGTTTTCTGTCCAGTCTTTTCAACGTGTTTTGCAGACAGGATCAAAATTTTTTATGTGGCGATTAAGCCTTTTTGTTTTTCATGCACTAAAGTTACGAACCGAATATTACAAGAAGATGACATAATAGGATACACCATTATAATGATGACAGAATTATATGTGCATTGAACTTTTACCTACCACGTGACCAACCATTTTTTCTATGTAAACGGACGGTGTCCAAACGTCAATCTCTCTCTCTCTCTCTCTCTCTCTCTCTCTCTCTCTCTCTCTCTGTCTCTCTCTCTCTCTCTCTCTCTCTCTCTCTCTCTCTCTCTCTCTCTCTCTCTGTCTCTCTCTCTCTCTCTCTCTCTCTCTCTCTGTCTCTCTCTCTCTCTCTCTCTCTCTCTCTCTCTCTCTCTCTGTCTCTCTCTCTCTCTCTCTGTCTCTCTCTCTCTCTCTGTCTCTCTCTCTCTCTGTCTCTCTCTCTCTCTCTGTCTCTCTCTCTCTCTCTCTGTGTCTCTCTCTCTCTCTGTCTCTCTCTCTCTCTCTCTCTGTCTCTCTCTCTCTGTCTCTCTCTCTCTGTCTCTCTCTCTCTCTGTCTCTCTCTCTCTCTGTCTCTCTCTCTCTCTGTCTCTCTCTCTCTGTCTCTCTCTCTCTCTGTCTCTCTCTCTCTCTCTCTGTCTCTCTCTCTCTCTGTCTCTCTCTCTCTCTGTCTCTCTCTCTCTCTGTCTCTCTCTCTCTGTCTCTCTCTCTCTCTCTGTCTCTCTCTCTCTCTCTGTCTCTCTCTCTGTCTCTCTGTCTCTCTCTCTCTCTCTGTCTCTCTCTCTCTCTGTCTCTCTCTCTCTCTCTCTCTGTCTCTCTCTCTCTCTGTCTCTCTCTCTCTCTCTGTCTCTCTCTCTCTCTGTCTCTCTCTCTCTCTCTGTCTCTCTCTCTCTCTCTGTCTCTCTCTCTCTCTCTCTGTCTCTCTCTCTCTCTGTCTCTCTCTCTCTCTCTCTCTCTGTCTCTCTCTCTCTCTGTCTCTCTCTCTCTCTCTGTCTCTCTCTCTCTCTGTCTCTCTCTCTCTCTGTCTCTCTCTCTCTCTCTCTCTCTCTCTCTCTCTCTCTCTCTCTCTCTGTCTCTCTCTCTCTCTGTCTCTCTCTCTCTCTCTGTCTCTCTCTCTCTGTCTCTCTCTCTCTCTGTCTCTCTCTCTCTGTCTCTCTCTCTCTCTGTCTCTCTCTCTCTCTCTCTCTCTCTCTCTCTCTCTCTCTCTCTCTCTGTCTCTCTCTCTCTGTCTCTCTCTCTCTGTCTCTCTCTCTCTCTGTCTGTCTCTCTCTCTCTCTGTCTCTCTCTCTCTCTGTCTCTCTCTCTCTCTGTCTCTCTCTCTCTCTGTCTCTCTCTCTCTCTGTCTCTCTCTCTCTCTCTCTCTCTCTCTCTCTGTCTCTCTCTCTCTCTGTCTCTCTCTCTCTCTGTCTCTGTCTCTCTCTGTCTCTCTCTCTCTCTCTCTCTCTCTCTCTCTCTCTCTCTCTGTCTCTCTCTCTCTGTCTCTCTCTCTCTCTGTCTCTCTCTCTCTCTGTCTCTCTCTCTCTCTGTCTCTCTCTCTCTCTGTCTCTCTCTCTCTGTCTCTCTCTCTCTCTGTCTCTCTCTCTCTCTGTCTCTCTCTCTCTCTGTCTCTCTCTCTCTCTGTCTCTCTCTCTCTCTGTCTCTCTCTCTCTCTGTCTCTCTCTCTCTCTGTCTCTCTCTCTCTCTGTCTCTCTCTCTCTCTGTCTCTCTCTCTCTCTGTCTCTCTCTCTCTCTCTCTGTCTCTCTCTCTCTCTGTCTCTCTCTCTCTCTGTCTCTCTCTCTCTCTGTCTCTCTCTCTCTCTCTCTGTCACAGAAAACTGAAGTTTTAAAGGTGTTCCTGTAACCTTCGTCATTAGAAGGGAGACAGGCGTTTGAGGCCTATCTTTTCTCTGGGCCAGCGTATTGAAGGCTGTGCTCATTTCCACGTCCTCGCTGATTTCTTTACCTTCCCCCGGTCCTACACACAGCCAGCTACCCATCACAGCTGTCCTACACACAGCCAGCTACCCAATCACAGCTGTCCTACACACAGCCAACTACCCAATCACAGCTGTCCTACACACAGCCAGCTACCCAATCACAGCTGTCCTACACACAGCCAGCTACCCATCACAGCTGTCCTACACACAGCCAGCTACCCAATCACAGCTGTCCTACACACAGCCAGCTACCCAATCACAGCTGTCCTACACACAGCCAGCTACCCAATCACAGCTGTCCTACACACAGCCAGCTACCCAATCACAGCTGTCCTACACACAGCCAGCTACCCAATCACAGCTGTCCTACACACAGCCAGCTACCCAATCACAGCTGTCCTACACACAGCCAGCTACCCAATCACAGCTGTCCTACACACAGCCAGCTACCCAATCACAGCTGTCCTACACACAGCCAGCTACCCATCACAGCTGTCCTACACACAGCCAGCTACCCAATCACAGCTGTCCTACACAGCTAGCTACCCAATCACAGCTGTCCTACACACAGCCAGCTACCCAATCACAGCTGTCCTACACACAGCCAGCTACCCATCACAGCTGTCCTACACACAGCTAGCTACCCATCACAGCTGTCCTACACACAGCCAGCTACCCATCACAGCTGTCCTACACACAGCCAGCTACCCATCACAGCTGTCCTACACACAGCCAGCTACCCAATCACAGCTGTTCTACACACAGCCAGCTACCCAATCACAGCTGTTTTACACACAGCCAGCTACCCAATCACAGCTGTCCTACACAGCCAGCTACCCAATCACAGCTGTCCTACACACAGCCAGCTACCCAATCACAGCTGTCTTACACAGCCAGCTACCCAATCACAGCTGTCCTACACACAGCCAGCTACCCAATCACAGCTGTCCTACACACAGCCAGCTACCCAATCACAGCTGTCCTACACACAGCCAGCTACCCAATCACAGTTGTCCTACACACAGCCAGCTACCCAATCACAGCTGTCCTACACACAGCCAGCTACCCAATCACAGCTGTCCTACACACAGCCAGCTACCCAATCACAGCTGGGTGTGCTTGCTTCATTATTTTTTGTCGCCTTACAAGCATGGCCAACCATCCAAGTATTAACCTATCACGACGTTGCTTTATGTAACATTAGTGTGTGTCCACACCACTGCACCAATCAACCATCCAAGTTTGAAAGAGGATGGTATATTTTTTTTAAAAATTGAGGAGGAAGAGAAAATAAACGAAAGAAGGAAACACACCAACCTTGGATCAGTTTTTCACCAGGGGAGCGATGAGCTTGCCACACGAACTGACTCAGCTGCCCAAACAAGGCGCAGTCCACCTCCGTTGGGCTGTCCCCGAAAAAGTAGTCCTTCTCACCTGGTCATGCAAGCAGTCAAGATTTACAGGTTAGCACATAACAAAAATGTTCAGAATTGTGAACTACAAAATGGTGGACTACCTTGAAAAAGTTGTGATGAGATAAAACGATTTAACAATGTAGCCTATAGAAAATCTGGCTTTGACAGTTTGGAGAAAACTCGTTTTTTAACAATTGTATTTAATCGTCCTTATTTGGCGCTTTTCTAGCTCAAGAGCTGCTCAAGGCGCTGGCCGATACAGGATCTAACAGAAGCCACCCGAGGCGCCCACTTGCAACATTTGGGCGCGTAGTCTGACGCCCAGACGACTGAGCACAATCCAGGGCGACCGGAGATGGGGAGAAGGGACCTAGTGCATGCTGGGTGTATTTGTGTAGCCGGCACTCCCCCGTCAACGCGCACGGGACATTAGCGTCCGGATTATTGTCCCATTATTATATAATAGGCTTGCCACGTGACCTCTGTTCTCCTACCAAAGGACTCTCTTCGGGTCCACAATCATCAACTTTAACGTCTACACCCACCATTGGCGATATGGCAGACGGGGATTACCATCCCAAAAAGAAGGAAGTATGGATCTAAATTAACACTGAACCTCCAGAGCACTCATACTGCTAAGACGGACAGTGAACAACCGCCACTATAGCATCTCGCCCATTGCGGCATTTGAACCTGGGTCATCGGTGTGCCAGGCAAACCACTGAGCTGAGGGCACCAAATTCATAAATAACGACTTTCATCATCATCATCATCATCATCATCATCAATCATCAATCATCAATCATCATCATCATCATCATCATCATCATCATCAATCATCAATAATCATCATTGATCATCAATCATCATCATCATAATCATCATCATCACTGACATTCATATGATATGAGACAACATGAACAATAATGTATGCTTGTCATTGTGGTGTAACCAGAACTATCCCCATCAAAAATACGCCTACTGACCCAAAACACTGGATAGCGCTTGCAGGTCGGTCTCGGTGATCGTGGCTATTTCTCCTTCGGAGTGACGACCTATCCCATGGTGCCACGCGTCCGTCTTTGCCTTCCTCTCCAAGATCCACAGGTAGACCCAGTTCAGACCAACCGCCCTGAACGTCTCTTTGTCTGGGTCATGTACGGCGCGCCACAGACCAAGCTGACTGCAAATGACTACAACATTTTACAATGACAATAGAGTAATAATGATGATGATGATGAAGTTGATGAGGATGATTATGACGACGACGACGACGACGAAGACGATGATGATGATGATGATGATGATGGAGGTAATACACATTGCTGCGATCGGTAGAAAGTATCGCCAAAACTCCCGCTAGCAGCAGGTGAAAGTATTCCCTCCATCCTTTCAAAGTACACTTTGGGCTCGCTGCTAGCCGCGGAAGCGAACCGCAGTACTGTTTAAAAGTGACGGAAAGAGCGGAATATTGCTACAAGGGTTCGGGTAATGGTTAGTCGTAGATCTATCCATAGCCCTGGCCCTAACCCTTTTCTCTACAAAAATGCTCATTGTCCGTCCCAAAAACCCATTTGCCTTCTTGGAGTCTTAAATTGTATGAAACCAAGTGAGGACACTATCCGGCGTCAATAAACGGTTCGAAAAGATTCTCAAACGGTTGGTAAAAGACAGTTGACCTAGAAACAAATACAGCATGACCTACTTCGTCGCCAAGAGGAGACGAAACTTACTTTTCCGTTTCTAGTGTTTCAGCGACACAGTAACTGAGCAGGCTGCTAACCTCGCCAAAGTATCCCTTCAAGGGACAAGGGACATACTTTGGCCTGCTGCGCAGCGTGTGCCTGGAATATACTTTCTTTCGATCGTAGCTATGTGCAATGGGTGCATCATCATCATCATCATAAACATCATCATCATTATCATCATCATCATCATCATCATCATCATCATCATCCACCCATTGCACATAGCTACGATCGAAAGAAAGTATATTCCAGGCACACGCTGCGCAGCAGGCCAAAGTATGTCCCTTGTCCCTTGAAGGGATACTTTGGCGAGGTTAGCAGCCTGCTCAGTTACTGTGTCGCAATGTGTATTACCTCGATGATGATGATGATGATGATGATGATGATGATGATGATGATGATGATGATGATGATGATGATGATGATGATGATGATGATGATGAAGTTGATGATGCAATGTCGACAAGAACAAACGGGCAAAGTGTGAAAAGAAGCACTACTTCCAAATCAAATCCCAAACTGTCACTCACAAATATAAATTTTCCTCAGCCAATCGTTGCAGAGCTTTAGCCACGCCCTTTTCGTATGAAGTCAGTTTGGCGTCCATATTGACATTGAACTTGTTATTGAGGTAGCTGATGATAAAACTACTGTCTGGAATGACGTCACCGTTGTACTCTATCCACGGAGTCTTGCCCTTCGGTCCCATCTTGCGGTCATAGAGATTCTGGATGAGATAAATACGATATTAATAAAATAAATAAATACACATCATTAACATAACCTATTCTCATATTAATAAAAAATACTGTACAATAACACAACATAAAAATAACAAAGTAAACAATAAAACAACGTAAAATAAAATATTCGACACCGAAGAAAACAAGTCGATCGCTGTGACTTTGTCGTCCATGGCGTTTGGCAGTGCAACAGACGCCGAAAGTTGACGTCAAGAGTGATTTGAGTTACATTTGTTCCAACAACTCCTTGGGAAGCTCTTTATGCTGGCAAGTGCGCTATACAAGACCAATTACAAAGGTGGAAACAGCTGTCACACACTTAGCTGTCAAGCCACAGTGGTCCTCCAATAGAGAGTGGGAAAAGTAGTGCACAAAGACTGTCAGCTGACCTTCCCAAGTCTAAGGCAGTGTGAGATTGTACCCTTTGGCAGCAAATCTACATTGTGTACACGGAATTCTTCTTTTCTCTTTGTCTACAATTTCTGCGCTTTCAACAGTTGTTCTTAAGAACAGGCACTATACAAATACACTTGTTCTTCTTCTTCTTCTTTTTCTTCTTCTTCTTCTTCTTCTTCTTCTTCTTCTTCTTCTTCTTCTTCTTCTTCTTCTTCTTCTTCTTCTTCTTCTTCTTCTTCATATCAGTACAACTTATGTTAATCTGATGAATAAAAATTGATGCAACAACTTCTTCTTCTTCTTCTTCTTCTTCTTCTTCTTCTTCTTCTTCTTCTTCTTCTTATTATTATTATTATTATGTCACATTTTGCTGACCTTATAAGGGATTTTGTTGATTCTGAGGTAGGTCTCCACTTTGAGGACGAACGGCGATAGGCTGGGACAATCCACTCCATGACCTAACTGATGCAGCAGCACCGTGTCCTTGGGCGCGTCAGGGGTCAAGAAACTGCTACTGCAACACAAAGAAGGTCAAGGTCAATAGAAACTGTCAGGGGGCTGTTACACTCGATGTTGGTTTTTATCAGTAGTTGATTCAGCCCCAATGCTTGAATCCTCCTGATAAGTGTAACTCGGATTCGTTTATCCACGCAACCCGTTCAATCAGCAACAAGGCAGGAGTCGCCGTATGTAGTTTTCCAACTTTATTCAGCGAACATCAACAACTGCATACAATCGCCTTTTCCACTCTTAACTTTTTACTTTCAACACAACTTTCAACTCAACACTATTTTGAAACAGTGCGGCACTTATATAGTCTCTCTCTACTCCAGAGAAATAAAGAACGTTCGGGCAAGACACAGTTATAACCAATCAGAATCAACTTCGTCATCACTGTCTCACGTCATACAACCATAATTATTTAAGATGGAAGCGTCTCTAGTTACCACTAGAATTATCCACATGCTTCGATCGATAGTAAACAACCAACTCTAGAAAATTCTCAAATAATTACACAAAGCTTCTTCTAACAACAACGCAAAATCAAATCAAAGGTAAATACACTCTATTATTGCATGCTTTGCAAAATAAAATGATCAGATCTGTCGCACGCGTCCCTTTCGCACCGCCGCGCGAGTCTCAACGTAACAGGGGCTCATCTATCATACAAGAACCACCTGGTGTAAAGGCAAAGAGACCGCTATTAGAAGGAACAGAACTGGAATTGTAATTTCACTAAAGATTAAAGGGTAAAGAAAGGATAGTAATACACAATAAAATAAGGGCCAGGCAAGAAAGTCACGTCGTCAAAGTTTAAAGAGTTCACGGTCAGGGTATAATAAAGCAACTGTCAAGGTTCAACAAGCCAAGGTCAAGGTTGAACGCCTCAAAATGGTCAATGTCAAGGTTGTCAGTTCCGTATGTTAATGGTACGGCAAACATAAAAGTTAAGTCTGGCATCTTTTAGGACATTTGGGAGAGACATGTCTTGGAAATAACTTCTCCGGACCTGTTTCGTGAGCGCCGACGTTAATGTTATAAGATCTCTCTCTCTCTCTCTCTCTCTCTCTCTCTCTCTCTCTCTCGCTCTCTCTCTCTCTCGCTCTCTCTCTCTCCCTCTCTCTCTCCCTCTCTCTCTCCTTCCCTCTCTCTTTCTCTCTCTCTGTGCTTTATCTTTGCCTGTGCTCTGGGGAGTCAAGTACACATTCACAGCTTGGTGGACGTGGATTGTGGTGATGGATGTGCCTTGCTTCTATATATATATATATGTAACCAATTGGCCGTAGCCTTGGTTAATGAAAATGTTTGATCTATTTTGCTGTTCCCTGAAACACGCTACATCTAAATAAACGCAGACGTACGAGATATTAGGATGAAAATAGTTGTGATGCCAAGATAGTTAGTAGGGATTGAAAAATGTACAAAGTGTGAAATGAAGAGCGGAAGTTGTAGAAATAATAAATTTATTTTACACGCCACTCGCCGTGTGCCCCCACCCCCCTCCTTTCTCCGCCCCCACCCCCGTACCTCCTGTCCCCATCAAATGTTTGACCTGAGTCATCCAAATACGTCAATCATTTAGTAGCTACATTGTACGTGCGCGGTCAGAGTATTAAAGTTATAGTGTTGATACAAGTGACACTGATAGTTTGTATGAACAATGTTGGTTCCATGCCTGTATTTAGATTTTAATTTTGAGCATTTGTTGCATAAACTTGAGTATAGTAAGGTGATAATTATGAATGAATATTTATGTTTAGTTAGTAAGTTTAGAGTTTTGTTAATTAGCAGTTGATATATATTTTGGTTAGGAATATATATGTTAATTGACGCTTGAAGTGTTATGTTTATTGCTTTGGTATATTGTCTAATGTAATTATTGTGTGTGTTATGATTATGTAGAAATAACTTTAATAATGGTGAACGTTTGATTTCATTTGTGTTTTGTGTCAGACTAGTGCTGTCAACAGGCAGTGTCAAAGTTGAAATGTAGATGTATATTTTCTACGGAAGAGGATGTCAGCACGAAGGGTTCCATTGTTGTGTGGGAAACAATGTTTTGATTGACAGGAAGGGAGGAATAGTGTTAGGACCGATGGTCGAGTTTTGGAGCAAATTGCTCTTGGAATGATAATAATAAGGATAAGTGCAGGACAGGGATTCGTGGTAGTTAGAACAGATAGATAGAGAGAGAAGGAGATAGAAAGAGGGACGAGACTAGGACAGTACCAAGAGAAGATGGTTTAGTTTAGTTAGAGTTAGAATGGGAACTAAACTGTAGGGAAGTAGGAATCAACGTAGGACAATGTTGTAGAAGAGTGAAATATAGATTTGTGAACACTGTAAATGCTACTTGCTAAATGTTTTCTGTGTCTGTGTTCAGTAAAGTTGCTAAAACGCACACCTTCCAGCCTGCGTATTTTATTTCTGTTTGTGAATATATTTGTAAATTATGTGTGGTGTGACTCTGGACATTAACACCTAACACCATCACCGGACACGACCACCAACAACAACAAACCCCCATCACTACAAATGGCGCTGCGAGCAGGATTGGAAGGGTACTGAGTACAGGTTAGATAACAAGTGAGGAAGTTTGATGCAAGTAGGATTGGAAGATGCTGAACACAGGTTAGAGTGGTGAAGTTTGAATTAAGTAGTATAATTGTGTATAAACAATAATCACTTGTCGGACAATAAGTGAAGTTTGAATTAAGTAGTAGAATTGTGTATAAACAATAATTACGTGTCGGACAATAAGTGAAGTTTGAAGTAAGTAGTGAATTGTGCACTTCAACATTTAAGAGACACGATGGCAGACAATAATTATTTACCTGATTATGATGACGGCGAGGTAGCATTTAGAAATAGACATGTGACCCATCATCCAGTGCTACGTTTTCCCAGATACGCCGGCCAAAGAGAACAATTAGATTGGTTTTGTAAGGAAGTGGAACTTGTGTTATCATTCTCACATATGCACAACGATGCAGTCTGTACTTATTTGCTGGGTGCATTAGAAGGTGTAGCAAAAGAAAAGATTATAGATCTTCCTCGGGACAAGATAAACACTCCAAAGAAAATTTTAGAACAGTTAAAAGCTGAGTTTGGTGATACCCGGGACGCTCATGACATTAAAACTGCCTCCTATTCGCGTCATCAGCTGTCACGTGAACGGGTGGAAGAATACGCCAGGGCGCTTAAACATTTGCAGACACGAGCAAATACTGTGGAGCCTGGATCCATCGACGACAAAAGTGTATGGGTTCAGTTGGCTAGAGGACTCAAGAGTCGATTTATTCGTTTTGAACTTAACCGGTATATTGCCGCTCATCCTTTGATTCAGTTAGAAGATGTGATAGACAAAGTGAAAACATTTGTGCAAGAAGAGACGGAACTGCACGGAAATGAACAGGAGCACGAACTAGATCGTCTCACGGCCCGTGTGCATCAACTGGAGGTTGAGGCACAACAACACGCAGCGAAGCCCTCTTCGACCGCGCCAGACGTAGTTTGTTTCTGGTGTGACCGGCCAGGACATCGGGAGTCAGAGTGTGACGTTAAGCGACGTTACATTAACCGTCAGCAGGCCCAGCGTAGCGGTTGGAGAAACGGTAGCCGAGGCAGAGGCAGCGAGAACCCTCAAGATCGTTGGAGCCGCCCGTATTTAGGAAATGGCGCTCGCGGAGTTCCTCCACCAGACGGTAGAAGAGGAACCCATGTCGGGCGACATCACAACCGTGGGGCGTTCACAAACCGCGGAGGCCAGCAAAGGGGGGCGCACCAGACCAGCGTCCACAACAACCATGTCCGACCGGGAAACTAGAAACCCCCGTTGTCGGTAGCGTGGCAGCGGGGGGCGATGATCTTCAAGGACTGGTAGGACGGTGTCCAACCATGAACATCGTCATAAATGGAATCACGGTGGCCGCTCTTATCGACACGGGTAGTGAAGTGACGACGGTGACTGAGGGCTGGGCGAAACAGCACTACCATCAAGCGTTAAAACCATCCCACGTAAGATTACGAGCAGTGAATGGAGCTGTGGTCCCTTATTCCGGAATAATGGTTGTAGACATAGAAGTATTTGGACAACATCTTTCCAATGTCCCCGTGTTAGTGGTTAAGGACCCAACAGAACCAGGAATGCAAGAACGCAAGGAACGCCTTCCCGTCCTACTGGGTATGAATATTCTTGGTAGACTCAAAGAAAGCCCCGTCATCCCAACCTATACGCAGCAAGTCATCCGAGAAATGCGCCTTGATCAGTCCAAATCCATCAAGGGCCTGGCCCGGAACGCAATCTCCACCCATATCCCAGCCTTTTCTATGGCCACCATCAAAGTATCCAGTGGTCATCACGGTCAGCAATTGTGTACTTGTCCCTTACCCACTCCCCTTCTTGGAGGACTAATCATGATTCCCACCCTTGTGTCAGCGGACTCCAGAGAAAGGTACGTGCGAATTGCAAACTTGACTAACTGTGATTGCATTTTGCCCGCTCGTACAGCAATCGCTTCGTTGCAGGCAGTAGAAAGTGTAGAGACCCATGACAATGTGTATTATGATGCCAATGTGAACGAGTTAGTGGTGTCTTCCAGAAGTCAGAAGTTGGAAACTCCCGACCTGTCTTCAACCCCCTCACCAACTTCCATCCCTTCACCTTCCAACCCCATTCTTGTCCCCGAGTTCGACGGAACAAATAGTCAGAAGCAACGGCTCCAGGAAGTCCTGAGTAAACACGAGGGAGCGTTCATCAAAGACGCAAATGATCTTGGCTACACCGACACCGTATTCCATCGTCTTCGAACCAAAGACGACGAACCAGTAGCTCTCCCTTACAGGAGAATCCCTCCCCATGAACTGAAAGAGGTGCAAGAACACATCAAGAAACTTTTAGAGCAGAAGGTAATAGTTGAGAGCCAGAGCCCATACGCCGCACCCATTGTGGTCATCAGAAAGAAAGACGGCAGTTTACGTCTGTGTGTGGACTATCGCCGACTCAATGCCAAGACAATCGGAGAGGCCTACCCTCTACCGCGAATCCAAGAATCATTCGATGCGCTGGTAGGTGCTCAGTATTTTTCAACATTAGACTTAGCCAGTGGATACCATCAGATTGCAATGCATCCCGACGACCAGCACAAAACAGCATTTGTATCTCCCATGGGACTTTTTGAGTACACCCGTATGCCTATGGGGTTGGTGTCTGCACCTGCAACATTTCAAAGACTGATGCAGACGACCATGTCTGATTTCCTTTTCCAGTTCCTTCTGGTCTATTTAGACGACTTGCTGGTGTATTCCAAGACTTTTAGTGAACATTTAGAACAGTTAGATCGACTCCTCGGGCGCATTGAAGAGACTGGGCTGAAACTACGCATGGACAAGTGCCAATTCCTGCGGCGAGAAGTGACGTACCTTGGCCACACTATTTCAGCTGAAGGCATTAGCTGTGAGAAGGGCAAGGTTTCCGTAGTTCAGAACTGGCCAGTCCCCACGACTACCACCGAAGTTCGCAGTTTTCTGGGATTTGCAAGTTATTATCGGCGTTTTATTCACGGTTTCTCCAAGATGGCTGGTCCTCTCCACGACCTAGTTACCGAAGCCATGAGAGGATGCCGGAAAAAGAGTGTCGAGGTCACCAGTCTATGGACTTCGAAACATCAAGAGACATTTGACGCCATGAAGGACTCAATGACGTCAGCACCAGTCTTAGGGTACGCAGATTTCAACCTTCCTTTTATTCTCGAGACTGATGCCAGCAATCATGGTCTTGGAGCAATCCTGTCCCAAACACAAGAGGGAATGAAACGAGTCATCTCTTTTGCCAGTCGACGTCTGCGACCTACCGAAAAAAATGACCGAAACTATAGCAGCATGAAGCTGGAGTTTTTAGCGATGAAGTGGGCTATTGCCGAGAAGTTTCGACATTACCTGTTGGGAGCCAAGTTCGTCGTCTACACGGACAACAACCCACTGGTGCACTTCAAGACAGCGAAACTTGGTGCAGTAGAACAACGATGGGCTGCACAGTTGTCACAGTTCGATTTCACCGTAGAATACCGACCTGGGGTCTCTAATCCTGCAGATGCTCTGTCTCGTCTGCCCGAAACCTTGTTAGAACGGGCAAGTCAACTGATCGCCTCTCCTGTTTCAATTCCCCCGGAAATAGCGGAATCCTGTGAACTCATGTGTGAGGGACAATTTCTCGAAAGACAAGAACTTGATCCGTTGTCCCATGATCAAGCTACGGCCAAAGTAGTTGATCAATCCTACCTCACATCCCCCATACTCCCTTGCCTCACCACTACCGAACTTGAGACCTTGCAGCATGAGGACCCAGTTTTGCAGAATGTGCTCAATTCGTGGCCCGCGAAACCCCCTCCTTCACAAGAGCGACAGGCGCGCGCTCTACGACAGCAACACCGGAAACTGTTTCTGAAAGATGGGCTTTTACATCGGCGAATAATAGACAGTGTTTTGGGTGAATTGCATCAACTCGTTCTTCCAAGTACATTGAAACCTGATGTGTTGGTGATGGTCCATGATAAGATGGGTCATCAGGGTTTTGACAGAACTATCAACGTGCTGAAAACGCGTGTGTATTGGCCGGGTATGCATGAAGACGTCCGGGCGTACCTGGAGAACTGTGAGCGATGTATTTTTAATCGGCGACCAGAAAGACATCCTCCAAGTGCAAGTGGTCATCTCTTAGCAGAAAGACCGCTCGAAGTGCTAGCCATTGACTTTACCATGTTGGAGATGGCTAGCGACGGGAGAGAGAATGTGTTGGTGATGACTGACGTGTTCTCCAAGTTTACGCAGGCGATTCCAACCCGCAACCAAGAGGCAGTGACTGTGGCCAAAGTGCTGGTAAAAGAGTGGTTCCAGCGTTTTGGCGTTCCCCAACGCATCCACAGCGACCAAGGGCGCAACTTCGGAGCAGAGGTCATCGCAGAGCTGTGCAAGATCTACAACATCCAGAAGTCCCGAACAACACCCTATCATCCTGAACGCAACGGGCAATGTGAAAGATTCAACCGGTCCATGCACGATCTACTGAGAACCCTGCCCAGTGAACTTAAGAGACGGTGGCCTGAACATCTTCCCGAACTGGTGCAAGCCTACAACTACACGCCGCATGCTTCCACTGGGTTCGCTCCACACTTCCTCCTGTTTGGGCAGGAGCCCAGACTTCCAGTGGATGAGCTGTTGGGTCGTCCAGTGCCATCAGCCTGTGGTCCTGTAGACTGGGTGCGACAACATCGACACCGACTTCAAGAAGCGCATCACAAGGCTCTTCAACAACTGAAAGAAGCAGCCACGGAGAGAGCCCGCATCACCGACAAAACCGTAAGAGAAAAGCCGCTACAGGTAGGCGATTTTGTATATATCATTAACCGAGTGGTCGGACGAAATAAGATGCAAGACATTTGGAGGACAGAACTGTATGTGATTGTCAATCGACCTTATGGAGACTCTAGTTGTGTATACACGGTAAAACCTTACAAAGGTGGGCCAACAATGACTCTCAATAGAAAAGACCTGAAGCTGGCCAAACCGCCGCTTGATTTGCATGACATTGTGCTACCAGATAGGCCTGAGAGTAATGACTATAATACAGATAGTGAAGAAGACATTCGATACTACGCATTACCGGCCAAGAGACCTACCTTGAGCCTTAGATCGACGTCGAGTCCCGTAGTTCAGCGTAGATCAAAGCGCATTGCTGCTAGGCAGGCAAACCAAGATTAGAGACTCTTAAATGCAATGTGTTGCCTGAGAAATTAGGGAATTAGTATGTTGAATTCTTGACTTTGATACGATAGTTGCCCGAGAAATGTCGCTAGGAATGATTATTTGATAAGACGTTTTGATTAGAAACCATGTTAGTTTTGGTGTTTGAGATAGTTAGGAGTTTACACTCTTTTTGGAATGTGGTGTGGATTACGTCGTTTAGTCTGATTTCTTATTGAGTTTTTATTTTATTATGACTTATTATTAATATGGGTGCTAGACCCTATTTAATATAAGATAATCTCGCCCATTTGTTTGTTTTTGAGTTGAGAATATAATGTTGTCTTAATATTTTATTTGCAATAATAAATTTAGAGATTGAATTGTTAAGCGTTTTTTTTTTGTTTGTTTCTTTTTGTTTGTGAGTTTTTATTGTGTGACAATAGTAAATTTATTTCTTTAGATAAAATATTTAGGTTAATTGTGATGTTTGGTTACCTTTTATTTTTTTTTGTTTGTGACATAGGTATCATTTAATTTTGTGTTTATGGTTAAAACTTTTTTGAGAGTTAGTAATTTGTGACGTCGTACGTCTATTTTGTTGAAATGTGTGTATTAGGTAACTATCTACGTAAATTTTCGTAGTGTTTGTCGAATTTTTTTTTAATGTATTAATCATTACAGCGTGAAGTATATTTTATGTGCTAATCTTTTGCACGTTAATGTGTGGATATATGTTCGTCAATTGATTTTAGTGCACATGTGTGTAGCTCATGTTTTTAGGAGGTTTGAGTGCTTTAATATTTATGTTTTGTTTAAAACTACTTTGCGTATTAATGGTAGGAGTTTTGATGGGAAACCTGTCAAACGGATTAGATTTGTGGACAACAGTGGATAATGAAATATGTATTTTACTTTTAAAGACGGAGATTGTCTTTGGTCATTTTATTAGGATACAGATAGGATTGAAGATTTGTTTGAATTGAAGGATAATGGTTTTAGTTGCGTGAAGTTTGAGGGGAAACATTGTTGTAGAAAATAAATGAATTACTTTAGAAAAGCGAGGCTGAGGACTGCGATACATACGAATTTGTTTAACTGTTAGCGGAAATATAATGTGAAAAGGAAGAGAGACTTTTGTACGAATATAAAGAAAGTGCAAGTTGGATGATAAGTATGTGTAATAGTCACTTAACGTAATTCTTGTTCCCAACTTACAAAGTGGGCGAAAATCACTGTTAAAACTATTATATTTGAGGTGAGATAAATTGTTGTTTTGATGGCGATAAGATTATGCCAAGGGGATGATATTTGGTTTGAATTGTTCACGGAGTTTGTTTTTCTGGACAAGAGGACTAAGCCTTCTGCCACATGCATGCTTTTTCTATGTCTTGGTCAGTGAAGGCATCCTCAGAACGTTCGGATTTTATTGCATCCACTTAGTGTTAATAGATGTTTTGTTTTGAGTCAGTGCTATCAGCAAAGATTAAACTCTATGTCAAATACATGCTTTCTCTTTGTTGGGGCAATGCCCACACGGAATCTTAACAATGAGCGTTGTTTAGGCTAATATGTAAAATACATGTTAACCACAGGGATATAGTATTCGTTCCTAGTTACCTCACTTTTTGAGTGGAGGAATTTGGTGTCGTGTTTGTAGGAAGATAAACACGAACAGATGATTTATTATGGAATTGATCCCCTAATTGCATGGACAATCATAGGTGAAAAATTGGTGTGTCTGTCAAATACAGCCCTAATTATTTTCCTTGTCTTGTTCCAACGTTAGATCCCATATGTTAGTATACCAACGTTTGCATCAGCGAGGACGCTGATGGGATAACGGTTGGGGGGGATGTAACCAATTGGCCGTAGCCTTGGTTAATGAAAATGTTTGATCTATTTTGCTGTTCCCTGAAACACGCTACATCTAAATAAACGCAGACGTACGAGATATTAGGATGAAAATAGTTGTGATGCCAAGATAGTTAGTAGGGATTGAAAAATGTACAAAGTGTGAAATGAAGAGCGGAAGTTGTAGAAATAATAAATTTATTTTACACGCCACTCGCCGTGTGCCCCCACCCCCCTCCTTTCTCCGCCCCCACCCCCGTACCTCCTGTCCCCATCAAATGTTTGACCTGAGTCATCCAAATACGTCAATCATTTAGTAGCTACATTGTACGTGCGCGGTCAGAGTATTAAAGTTATAGTGTTGATACAAGTGACACTGATAGTTTGTATGAACAATGTTGGTTCCATGCCTGTATTTAGATTTTAATTTTGAGCATTTGTTGCATAAACTTGAGTATAGTAAGGTGATAATTATGAATGAATATTTATGTTTAGTTAGTAAGTTTAGAGTTTTGTTAATTAGCAGTTGATATATATTTTGGTTAGGAATATATATGTTAATTGACGCTTGAAGTGTTATGTTTATTGCTTTGGTATATTGTCTAATGTAATTATTGTGTGTGTTATGATTATGTAGAAATAACTTTAATAATGGTGAACGTTTGATTTCATTTGTGTTTTGTGTCAGACTAGTGCTGTCAACAGGCAGTGTCAAAGTTGAAATGTAGATGTATATTTTCTACGGAAGAGGATGTCAGCACGAAGGGTTCCATTGTTGTGTGGGAAACAATGTTTTGATTGACAGGAAGGGAGGAATAGTGTTAGGACCGATGGTCGAGTTTTGGAGCAAATTGCTCTTGGAATGATAATAATAAGGATAAGTGCAGGACAGGGATTCGTGGTAGTTAGAACAGATAGATAGAGAGAGAAGGAGATAGAAAGAGGGACGAGACTAGGACAGTACCAAGAGAAGATGGTTTAGTTTAGTTAGAGTTAGAATGGGAACTAAACTGTAGGGAAGTAGGAATCAACGTAGGACAATGTTGTAGAAGAGTGAAATATAGATTTGTGAACACTGTAAATGCTACTTGCTAAATGTTTTCTGTGTCTGTGTTCAGTAAAGTTGCTAAAACGCACACCTTCCAGCCTGCGTATTTTATTTCTGTTTGTGAATATATTTGTAAATTATGTGTGGTGTGACTCTGGACATTAACACCTAACACCATCACCGGACACGACCACCAACAACAACAAACCCCCATCACTACATATATATATTTTTTTTTTTAAACCCAACAAAACAACCACAACAAGCACACAGGCCACGGTCATATCAAGCAAAAACAAACAAAAAACAACACCAAAATAACAACAACAAACAAACAGCACCAAAATAATTTCTGGCAAAATCTGTCCATTAAAAAAAACACAAATAAATAAATAAATAAACAAATAAATAAATAAATAAACGTACAAAACAAATAAAATTCAAACACTTCGGATAAATTATGATCTGGGGTTGTTAGCTTAAAGGTAATTTAGATAGAAAAAAAATCATACAAAACAATTGTTAAAAAAAACGAAACCAAAATATTGTGGTCAAAATGTGTGGAGTTTAACGTCAACATCTGTACAGTGAGATGGTTTGTGCACGTCAGAAAGAGGATCGGGTATTGACTCTAATCTACCTACGTAACGTAACGTGAAACTTGGCGAGGATTACGTCCACCTTCAGGTAGAAAGGTGCTCGGTGTACTCAGTTACGTTGTGTGATTCCAAGGCAGACCCGTCCACGAGTCCTTAACCACTCGGCCACACCCATCCAACACTTCAACCCAAACGGGGCAGGTTTCCTTCTTATAATACTTTAATTCGCTGTGACGCCGAGGTCAGCAGCGACACGAAGGAAGACTCCCCACACGATAACGACAGCTAAGATAACACAGTGAGGTATTCGGTTTTACTTTCCAGTTCAACAACGCATTAAGGGTTATGGTTAATTTAAAGGGAGGATGGAGGGGAGGTAGAGAGGGAGATAGAGAGAAAAAGAGATAGAGTTCTCTCTTCTCTCGTAATGTCAGTTTAATAACATTCTGTTTGCGGCCATATTTAACAGGGATGCAGTTGGTTGGTTGGTTGTTTTATTAACGTCTTTTTTCATCGAGATGATAAAGACCATACATACAGATTCACGCATTTAAACAGACACATATGAACACATACATACACACAGGGACTAGTACGATCTATCTAACAGAACAATAACAATTTCAGTTAAATAAAACCAGCAACTGGAGAATCGATTAAAGCTTTTGCCAATCCCACACTTACTTCATTGCTAATGTTTTTAACTGATGTTATAGTATTTACTTCAATCGGCAAAAGAGGATGAATCTGAATACAATCAAATAATATATGTTTTAGAGGGCTGCAGTGCACTAACATAGGAGTCTCATTTTTTAACAGAACCTCACACACACATTGAAATACTGGTTTGCCTTGCACACCGCGGGTCGTTGTAGCCTTTCCTTCATTAAAAAAGAGCGTGCACATATTGCGCTGCCTTTCTTTTCATTTGTCGTCTGCTCATTCAACCGTGTTTTTTAATTGAAAACCCTCCACTGGCGTTTTCGCTACACTTTGGGTATAGCATGTCCTTTACAGCCAATGAATACCTTTCCGGACATGTACAGTGTTATCGTTATCATCAGTCCCGCAGCCTGTTAGGCCGTTGGGGAGACAAAGGGATGCTGACGCAGAGAGGTTTTGCCACTTTGGTCTGTCCACCGCTGTTGTTGTTGTTGTTGTTGTTGTTGTTGTTGTTGTTGTTGGGTAGACTTCTGTCCCCGGACACATTAGCGTAGAGGGGACATGTCTGCAGCTGTGGTAAGAGTGTTAGCAATGCAATAGGCAGTCTCCACTGAACAAGCGATGTTAACGCTAGCTGACTGTCAGAGATTGAGCGAGCTTAGGCAGTGTGTACACCTATGTCCTCACTCACATTGAGGTCAATGTCGCTTTCGGGCCCACTGTCTATTAAACCTTTACGGCGAAAGGTCTATTAGTCAAAATCTAGATTTATTTATTTATTTAATCGTCCTTATATAGCGCTTTTCCAGCTGAAGAGGTACTCAAGGCGCTGGTCGATACTGGATCTAGCTTAAGCCGCCCGAAGCGCCCACTATCGTATGTTTTCTGCATAACTGTGTGTCAGTGTTTGTACCTGCTGAGGTCATTTTATATGTCAAAACCTTCTCTTTTTTTTGGTTTACACTAGATAGTCATAGAAGACTTTCACACTATATATATGATCCTAGAAGAATTTCACACTAGATAGTATGATCGTAGCAGACTTTCACACTAGATAGTATGATATTAATCCACATCACGGAGGTGAAACTCCCCAAATACGCGTGCTCGCAGCTTTAAAAGAACGTTCGGTTCCTCGATAACGTCACCGCGCGAATCTAAGCAAAGGGCTCTTCCTTCTGTACAGTCACTGCGCGTCACCCTTTACAACAGGCCCAGAGCCTGTGGCCTAGAAATAGCCACAACAAAGCTTTCCAACACACGCTGGTAGCCCCGGTCACTCCACGTGTGAGCGGCTGTTTGGGAATTCTAAAGGCACAGGCACTTGTATCACGACACGCGAGCGCATATGCCTGTGACGCGTCTCCCTTTGGTTATCTACCTATAAGTGATCCAGTGTCGATCTACAGCACACGACCTTTTGAATGGTCGAAGTTTAGAGTAAATTTTCCAAAACAGTAGACACACAAAAACTGCATGAATATATAAGCAAATAGTCATGGTATAGCCTGCATTGCAAATTTCATAGTTCTTTTGCGCAATTTTGATCTCGCTGTCAGGCGCACTTTAAATTTCCACTTACAAGATCCTTTTAGGGAATTGATTAATGATTTGGTACCTGAACGACCCAGTGACACACCTGTTCCGTCTCCTACTTCTGTTTCAACAATCCCCTCCCCACCAACGCCCGCACCCCGGTCTTCATTCTTAGGAACAGCAACAACAACAACAACAACAACAACAACAACAACAACAACAACAACAACGAGGGTAGACGCCATAGTTAGTGAGAGTCAGTGCCTTGGTGTCCGGGACTAGTTTCGTACAAATAGGCCTACTCTCTGCTTTCGTTATCGGTCACATTATCATGTTATTATTTAATCGGTGCCTGTGTGTGGGTGTGCATGCGTTGGTGTGTGCGCGCTCTTGCGCGCATGTGTCAGCATAACACGAGGTTGAATGGAGGGCGTGTGCAAGCTGGATGGGTAGAATTTTAGCTATACGTGTGTGAGTGTGTGTGGGTGTGTGTGGGTGTGTGTGTGTGTGTGTGTGTGTGTGTATGTGTGTGTGTGTGTGTGTGTTTGTTTGTTGACAGGCAATTATTTGCACTTTTGGTACAGTTCATCGTTTTATCGCCTAATCTTGTTATCCTTTTATCGCCACTGTGCTGTCAGCTTGTTCACTATATGTTTCATGAGTGCTTTCTGGTTGTGTTGCAGCATTAACCACACGCATTTCTTGTGTATGTAGTCATCGGAGAGTTGCTACGTGGCTGCCGCAAGACTATACCGAGGGGCAGTCTCTGAGCTACATCAACAGTATTACAGAGAGCGACGAACGGGTGTCGCGTCTGCTTCAGCACAGGAGCGTATATATCAACACTATAGCGTGGTGCAGCGTCGCATACGACGAGGACAGCGGGGCCTCCGCCAGCAAAGGCGACTAGAGACAAGCAATAACGCTACTGCAGACAGCGTGCTGTTCTAGAAGATTCTAGAAGATGCAATACAGTCAAGAACTTTCCAGAAAAGCATCAAGATGGCTGACTTCTGGCAAAATGGAATTGAACTGAATCTAAAAGGCAAACAACTGACGGAGTGCGTCATGTCCCAGGAGAGAATAGTAGGCCTACCTGAAGAAAGAGAAGAACGGCCTCAAGAAAGAGAAGAGCAGCGTCGCCGAGAAGAAAGAGTACTAGAAAAGCAGCATCGCCGAGAAGAAAGAGAGTCCGAACTGAAGCGTATTGAAGCTGAGCTTCAGTCCCAGCTAGAATTGACGCGTATCCAACAACAGCAGAATGCGCCACACGTCATCAGCGATCAGAAGGCTCCAAAATTGCCAGCGTTCGTCGAGGGAAAGGACCAGATAGACAGTTATCTGGCGAGATTCGAAAAGCTCGCTGAAAGCTCTTACTGGCGAACTCAAGACTGGGCAATTGGACTCGGTGCACTTCTGATGGGGCAAGCACTCCAGGTTTACACCAGATTGTCCAACGCTGACGGAAAAGACTACGACGTCTTCAAAGAGTTGCAGTGCTACAGCTTTACAGAGAAAGGCTACCGTAAACGATTCCGTGAATGCCGGCCTCTGTCAGACGAAACGCCAAATCAGTTTGTGGAGCGCCTGTCGTCATATCTTCAGAAGTGGGTGGAATTATCAGGCAAAGAGGAGACTTACGATAGTTTTTATGACCTGATTGTGAAGAAGCAATTCCTTAATGCCTGGCCTAAGGACCTGGCGACTCACTTAGACATACAAAAGCTGCAGACGCTGAAAGATGCAACTGATTCTGCTGAAAGATAGCTCAAAGCTCACGGGAAGACCCTGGGGCCACCCAAGGCGACGAAACATTTTTAGAAGACTGGAAACCATGGGAACCAGAACCATACGAGACATGGACAGACGAAGTCCACGCCACCTTCTAGGGAAGGGCAACCAAGAGGCTGTTTCACCTGCAACGCCATAGACCACAGAGCTGCTAACTGTCCTCAACACAAAGGGAATGGATAGCAGGGCAATACGGACAATGCAGCGGCGGGCAGTCGACGGAGGCGTTTCTTCAACCGACGGCAAACCTCTGGACCGATGACAAACGTAACGGACGAGGGCATCGGTTCCGTGCGGATGAAAGAACATTGACAGCATCCAGACAGACTGAAATAAGTTCTGGACTTTGTGCTTTGCGTCTCAATGTTGCTGACAGAAATTAAGTAAATTGTTTTCTTGTGTAGGAGGTAATGTTACGACTGAGACGCGCACAATAGATTTGATCATTTTGTTTTGCAAAGCATGCAATGATAGCGTGTATTTACCTTTGATTTGATTTTGCACTGTTGCTAGAAGAAACTGTGTATAATGTTGATAATTTTCGTCGGACGATATTGTTTAGAATTTTCTGGTATCGTATGCAGTTGCTGATGTTTGCTGAATAAACTTATATGACGACTTCTGTCTTGTTGCTGAGTGAACAGGCTGCGTGGATAAACGAATTCGAGTTATGCATATCAAGATTCAAGCATCGGCGCTTAATCGACTATTGATAAATAACACGTAACATAAAAAATAGTAAAAGTTACATGATTGAGAAAAAGTTGAAACAGCCATCAATGCATAAAAATATCATGTAACAGTAAATGGGTCAGCAGTTTCCTTTATGTAAATCAGAGCAACACTATAAAAAATAATTTCATTATCAAAAGTCACTTACGAAAATTAGGTTATTTGGAAAGTTTAAGGCGGCTGCATCATTGAAGGATTAAAAGAGTATAAATAAACGTGTCGTCTTCGGTTTTCTTTTTGTCCTCAACATCACAGTCGTCACTGCCGCTATAGTTATAATGGTCGATATTGTCGACGACGTCCTCCTTGTCATCGTCGACAACAGCACAACAACAGCACCGCTATGATCACTTTGTCTAATGGTGAAGCGTTAAGCTGTTTGATAACGTAACAGCGGTATTCAGTAATAATTAACTGCTGTGCACTGAAGGACCTCACGCCCCGTCAGGAGTGTTAACGCACTAGGCCACCCCCGCCGCTGTCAACTGGTCAATGTATCAACAACAGGAGAAAGAGAAAGAGGGATTTATCGTGGACATGTCGACCACACAACGACATACACACATTCCTATATCCCCGAAACCAAAGCAGTCTCGCCACCCATCCCCCTCAACTTTCGCCCCGCCCCTTCTCCCAACCCACCCTCCCTTTCTAAAACAGCGGAGGCTTTTCTGCCACCCCCCCTAATTCCCCCAGCCGCCAAAATTCGTACAACAGAGCTTCTCCATTATTTTCTTCTTCCACCTCTCCTTAATCTACGTCGCTTCCCCGCCAAGGTAAAACACTGTACCCCCGCGTCCTGCCTCTCCCCAATATAAAAACCAACAACACAAACAGCCGTTTTGCAACTCAGACCCCCACTTCACCCCCCTTTCAAACTCAAACACAGTAGCTCGTATAGCCTATATACCTCCAACCCCATGGCATCCATCTCACACTGCCTCCGCCAACATAAAACACAATGCCGCCCACCCTATCCACCACTAAAACAATAATTATCTCCCCTACAAATCCCCACTCCCTTCCCAACCCACACAAAATATCTTCTCCCCTCCCTTCCTCCCTATCTCCTTCTTCCTTCCCTCCCTCCCATTTCCCCCCCCCCCCCCTCTCTCTCTCTCTCCCTCCCTTTTCAAATCTCCAGCGTCATCGGGGTTGGTGATCAGACCAAAGATTTTTTTATACCCTCTTTGATCAGACTATATGGATAACGACCAGTAACAGTGACGTTAGGCGGAAGAAAATGTCGTTGTTGACATCAACAGGCCTGTGGACTGTGTATATCAAGCATCTTTTACTGATAATTATACCTGACTAATGTTTGGATGTGTGAAGAACAACGACGATATGTGTGTGTGTGGGTGGGGGGGGTATGGGTGTGTCTGTCTGTGTGTGTGTGGGGGGGGGGTATGGGTGTGTCTGTCTGTGTGTGTGTGTGTGGGGGGGGGTATGGGTGTGTCTGTCTGTGTGTGTGTGTGTGGGGGGGGGGTAATGGGTGTGTCTGTCTGTGTGTGTGTGTGCGCTGAGGCTGCCGTGCTTTTGCCGAGAAAGTGGTACTAGGATTTTATTCACAACAACGAGCACAAACCCATCAACAAGTCACCCCTAGCAAGTCAACACTAGCAAGTCACCAGTCACCATTAGCAAGTCAGCTACATCTACGACTTCGGGGTTGTCATCGTCGTCAAAGTGCATATCTAGTAAGATGATATTGGCCTGTATCATAGTATACCGCCTTTCCTAGGTAGGTCTTTCTTTAAAGCCACACCTCTTGAAGAATGTTAAACACAGTCGTAACAAAACTACTGGATCCAACCCATTAAACCTAAAGCAAACGTCATCACAGACGGAAGAAAACAAGTTTCATTGTCGTCCTTGCACCCGTGCACCTATACACGCACACATACGCGCAAACACGCACAATCACGCCGCACCGCACACACCCGCATATACACGTAAGCACACACACTACCCACACACGCTTTTTCTTTCTCTCTCTCTCTCTCTCCCGCAAATTACTGGCTGTGCTAAGTCCTACCCCGGTGTCAGTTGGATTTGGCATTTGCAATGGATAAAAATAAAAGATACTAGTTTTGTGTTATATGATAGTAATGGTCTACTATCACAATGTGTACAGACCTTTTACTGAAATAAATGACATGAATGCATGGCTAAATGGGGACTTTAAGTGACAGCGGTGGATAGAGTGTAGACTTTCATGCAGTTAAAACGAAAGCTGAAATAGTCTCTAGTAAAATATTGCGACAGCGACCGCGCACGGTCATAAAAATACGGCTAAATGTAAGTCAGGGGCTGCATAACCCAACGTACACTTAAAGCTTCTAGTACTGTTTAAAATGTCCGCCAAACACTATAGACTTTGTCAATTAGCAAGCAAGTGCGATCTTGTCACCGTTTCCTGTAAGGCTTGGAATGCACGTTGTCTCGCTTACCACTACCCCTCTATACATGTTGCTACAGGAGAGCGCGTGCGCCGGTGCCTTTAACACTGACAAGTTCAATTTTCTGACTCGTTTCAAGAGCGTAGAGGAGGCACATTACCAAATTACCCCGCCTTGAAGGAGCGATGAAACGAGTGACAGGATGTTAAAGGGTTGCTTTTATGCACTATCAATGTAGTTTAGCCTTAAATGTGGTAATTCAGGCTTAAACGGGCTCAACAAACATCAAATACAAGCAGGCCTTTCTGTCAGGGCAAGCATTTACATTCAATTCCCAAATGTCAAATGCATTAACACCTGTTCGGCATCTACAAACATGCAGGTAAGGACATGTAAATTATACATTTTATAGTTCTTTTATAGAGCGCTTTTCCAGTTCAAGAGCTGCTTAAGGCGCTGGTCGATACAGGACTTAACTAAAATCTTCCAAGGCGCCAACTTGCTGCTTTTGCGCACCGTCTAACTCCACAGACTAAAAAAAACAACTGAGAAAGGTACACCCAGTTTCAAAACGCACGTAGTGCGCACTGAAAAATAACAACGCTGCAGACAGAGGAACACACACACATACACACACCACATGAAGCAGGCAGACACAGACACACAGATACATAGGCACACTACACACACGCACATGCACGAACGCACGCCACATAAAACACCTCTCTCTCTCTCAGACACACACACACACACACAAACCCCCCCACACACACATGAACACACACAGGCGCGCGCGCGCCTCACAAAGATGCGCGCAGTCACACTCCTCACGCTTCCCCCACCAACACTACCAACGCCACCAATGCCATCGACAACAACTTTGATAGCTGGGCGCTGATAAAGGAACAACAGTTTTACCACAATACCCCGAGCTAACAAGGCCCCAGTTCCAAGACTTTCAATTCCAAGTACTTCATTCCCAGTACATTACCGGTCTAGTATTTTCACCCAAATATTTCCCTCCACTAGTGATGATGATGATGATGATGATGATGATGATGATGATGATGATGATGATGATGATGACGATGATGCTGATGATGACGATGATGATGACGATGATGATGACGACGACGATGATGAAGGTGATGAAGATGATGATGATCGTGATGATGATGATGATGATCGTGATGAAGATGATGATGAAGATGATGATGATCGTGATGATGATGATGAAGATGAAGATGATGATGATGATGAAGAAGAAGTGTAACGTCTACACTCACCATTGGCAATACCACAGACGGGGATAACCATTGCAGGGAAAGAAGGGGCAGAGACCTAACTCAACACTGAACCACTAGAACACTCATACTGCTAAGACGGGCAGCGAAAAAGAAATAAAACTTTCATCTTGCCTCCCACGGGATTCCAACCTTGGTCATTGATAGGTCAGACGAACGCCATGGCGTTTGGGACCTTTACTCGTTTCTAATAAAACAATTGATGTGAAGCTTAACATTCTTAATCATTCTCAACATTTTGTTTAATGCTGTTAAATTGTTTTACTGCTGTATTTGGTTTTACTTGCAGCGTGTGTTTGACTCCATAACTTTATATGACTGATGTATGTTTAACACTGTGTTTACCTATCCTTTAGTGCTGTATACATGTTGTATGTCAATGAAGCGTATGACACGATGAATGCATGTGTGACTGTGCAAGAAATGATGTATTTCATTGTCGCAATGCCACACCAAAATCCTTGTAACGTTTTTACTTGGTGAATAAATATTCTTATCTTATCTTATCTTAAAACAGTAATAAGCTCCAAGATGATATCTTGGGTGCGAGTACGGTATTAAATACGCTCTACGCTATTCTCTAATCTGCTGGTTGAGGTTAACCGCTTGGCTGGTTTTCAAACAGTGACTAACGACGCTGATCACGTCACAATGAGAGCTGTCAGTTGCTAGCAGCTGCACCAACTACACACAAAAGGAATAAAAACAAGCTGTCCAAGGATGGAAAACGTTGTCTACAGGACTAAGGTACTGTTTCTAGTACACAGACAAGACATGCAGTCTAACACCCGCACACACGCACACACAAACAAACACCCGCACGCACGCAAACAAGCACACACACACACACACATACATACCATGGGTAATATAATACATGATTTATATTTTTTTAAAATAATAATAAATACGCGAAACAACAAGAAGAAATTTTTAATTTAAACTGCCAAAGTAATAAACCATTTCGGCAGAAAACAATATTCATCAACAATTGTGACAACTTATTTCATTAATAACAGGCTTCATCCATGATTATAAAAATACACTGCACGACAGTCAAACAGCGCTACTTACGTATCAACCTCACTGCGGCGACGAAGGAAATAGAAGACGGTGACGCTGATGACGACGACGACGACTGAAATCTTTTTGGGTTCCAACCACGAGCCGGAGGGCTTAGCTCCCGTGGGCGTCTGCTTTGGTGTAGACTTGGGCATGCTGTGATGTGTGCTCCAGTCCCTGCAAGAAAACATAGGAAGACAAGCATCTATAACATGGAACAAGGTTGTTGTGAAGAAGATGAAAGGGCCCCAAGCCTATCCTAACCTATCCCGTAACTGGAAAGTCATTGTGGCACCACAGATGATCGTTTAACCAGCGTACTCCATCTTTCTCCGTCCTCAGCAACTCTTGTGGCTTCACTCAGTGCCAAGCCAGTCCATTCTCGAATGTTGTCCTCTCACATTTTTTTTCTGTCTCCTTCTTCTTCTGCGTTCTTGCACCGTGCCTTTTGTGATGATGGGGTGTGGGAGGTTTGTTGGGGTGGTGTGTTGGTCGTGTTAGATGTTAAAGGTGGTTGGTTAGAGCATTGTCCGGAGTCACACCACACATTTCACCAAATACACTCACAAACATAAATAAAACACGCAGGCTGGAAGGTTGTGCGTTTTAGTCACTTTTACTGGACACAGGCACAGATTTCGAAAACACTCGTCACTAACTAAATTGACAGTCTTCACAAATATATATGTAACTCTTCTACAGTTCACACACTCTCTATTTTCTGACTACAACATTTGTTTCTACTTCCCTACAGTCTATGTTTCCGGTTTAACTAAACTCTAACTACACTCCATGTCTTCCCTCGGGACCGTCCTAGTCTTTGTATCTTTCTCTTCTGACCATCTCTCTATCTAATCCTTCTCTGACTACCTCTCTTCATAATTCTTTTCTGACTATCTACCCCTCTTCCTAATTCTGTTCTTTCTAGACTCCCTCGAATGGACTGGACTGGTATTAAATTAACGTCCCCAACACCAAAGCGTAAAGGGGACGACGCCCTCGAATCCTTCTTGCACCTTGTTTTATAATCATCTTTCAGGGCAGCTGGGTTCTAAGACCTCGACCATTGGTTGGTACACCAGCTCCCTCCTCCCCCCTCCCGTCATTCAAACTTTGTCTCTTCTAAATAATGTATTCTGTCAGACCCATCCATAAAGGCAATTCCCTCTCCCAGCTTTCCTTCCAGCTCCTCCCCCAACATTCCAAAACCCCGATTCCCATACACCCAAGTACACTTTCTCTAAAACAATAGCCCACTCGTTGACCGCGTCAACCTCCCAAACACAAACTGCCCTTGAGTCTGGCACCTGCAGATACCATTCCACTGCATACTTTCCCACTGGCTATTGTATCGTTTCTCTCCGCGGTTCTGACAGATCAGCTATGATACCCTCCCATGCTTCACATACTCTACTACAACTCTCCTCCCCCGACTGCACCCTATGACCTATATGTAACATGGATGACGACACTACAGACAAGTACAGCACTCCAAAATCACACACATAGTATACAGGGAGAAATGGACAGAAACCCATACTCTTAATAAGACACATGATAGATTCACCGAGAGAATACAGAATATGCATCACATCAACTACATTCATTATTTTTGGCAAAACAAATATAATATAAGTATCGAAAAACATCACTGGTCTCTGGCTCAAATTAGCACAAAGGAAGAGAGACTGAGATTGATACAATGGAAACTATTACACAACATCTATCCAACAAACATTCTTTTATGTAAAATGGGTATCAAAGACTCCAATAAATGTGACTTCTGTTTAGAACCTGATTTTATCGAACATTTTTTCTGGAAATGTAAAAAATTAAATATTTTTTGGCAATATGTAATGAAACAGATGTTTGCCTTTACTGGCGAAAATGTTGTATTGAAAGAAACGGACGTGTTGTTTGGTTACAAAGTAAATAATCTAAATTCAAATAAGATTAAAGTTGTTAATCATATATTATTGATTGCGAAAATGACCATCAGTAAATTCAGATACGGAGAAAAACTTAACCCAATATGTATTTTTGACAATGAAATGGTATTGAGGAAATACGTAGCTATATAATTATTTTATTTTATTGTATGTTATTATTATTATTATTATTACTATTATTTTTTTTTCTTCCCTTACCTTACCCTTCTTTTTCGTTTCGGGAAGGTTCGGTGCTGAGGGGTTGTTGTTGCTTGTGTCCCTGTTTGTGAAGTCCAAGTCACGCTGTTCTGTAATAGTGATTTTTTTTTTCTTCTTCTTCTTGTTTGCTTCTTTAGAAAAAGAGAAGAAAAGTTAAGACAGAAATATTAAAAACAAAAAGTATTAATTAAAAAAAAAAGAACCAATGAAGAAGATCTGAGAAACCCCTTTATTTGAAGAAAAAAAAACGGGAAAAAAAAGAAAAAAAAGAAAGAAAAAAGAAAGAAAAAAAAAGAAAGAAAAAAAGGAAGACTCGATCTGCATGCAACTGAGGTTCAAAAAAAAAAAAAACTACATTCATTATAATACAATATAGCTTGCACACATAATTCATAGCTTGCACAATGATTACATTCCTAACAAAAGAATATCAATTACTGGTTACAAGAACTCTATAAACTTACTAACTAAACATGTCTCTTCATTCATTATTATCATTCTATGGTTAAGTCTTGCACCGAATGCCCAGAGTGAGTCTAATGCGAACATCATTGTTGGTATGTACCATCTGTCAACTTTTATTTGCGGTACCGTAAGCTTGCCGTACGACGCCTTGCCATTTGACATTCTACAAACTCTCTGGACTTCCAGCTTCCACGGCAGCTGCTAATCTGCTGTCTACCTCTATTTACTGAAAGGGGACAGATAGGGTTGCACCAGTGCTACTCTCATTGTCTTCTTTGTCTTATAGCCCTTAGCAACTCCTGGTCAATTATCATCTACGGGACACTCCACTCGGATCCGCCCTGCAAACAGTCTATCCTAATATCTAACACAGTAAGGTTTATTTAAATGTAGGCTACGTAGCGTCTCAAGGAATAGCATCAGTGATAGAGCAAACATGCTTATTAATCAAGGCTAGGCCACTTGATTACATCTGCAAGATGGTTTTTACAAGGCCTGATGCTCTGGTGACGTGGCCATAGCATCGGAGTTTCCGCTTTTTCACCACTGTGAACATGTCATCGTGTTGTCCAATGGCTTGTGTGATGGTCTGTCGGACTTCGTCGTTGGTGATGTGCTGGGTATATGGAAAGCCCAGAAGACTTCTGTAGCACCTCATCTCCATGCTTTATATTCTTCATTGCAAGTCTTCTTTATATTCTTCATTGTAGGTCTGCTGTGAGGATCCATGTTTCTCAAAGGTAATGGAAGATGGAGATGACAGGGGAACGCATCAGCCTTACCTTGGAGTGTAGATTGATGGTCCTGTCTTTCCAAATGGGTTTCAATCTTAATACGCTCTACGATCTTAATACGCTCTACGACCTTAATACGCTCTACGATCTTCTAGATGCTATCGAAGAGGCCTTGGTCAAAGTGGGTCTGATAAGGAGTGATTTCCCTTGTTTAACGGTACACCAATACGTTCGCTACGCTATACGATCTACTGGATGATATTGAAGAGGCGTTGTCAAAGACGGCCCCTTTACCATACAGTACAACAGGGTGTAAATTGTAATGGTTGCAGTTAATTAAAAGTTGATTTTCAAAGCAAGGTAACAAAACGGTTTTGATCAATTACATCTGATGACTAAGACACATACACACACTAAAAGCTATGCCACTCAAAACCAGTAAAACCAGTAACAATATTCATCGTTATTCGTCTGCAGTTCGTCCAATAGCTACCTCTCTCTCTCTCTCTCTCTTTCTCTCTCTCTCTCTCTCTCTCTCTCTCTCTCTCTCTCTCTCTCTCTCTCTCTCTCTCTCACTCAAAACCCTTACGTACACACAAATACACTCACGCAATCTGTCCGTCAGTCTGTGTGGTGTGTGTATGCGTGTGAGTGCGCGCGCGCGTGTCTATCTCTCCCTCTGTCTCTGTGACTCTCTCCCCCTCGGTCTCTCTGTCTCTGTCTCTCTCTCTCTCTGTCTCTCTGTCTCTCTCTCTCTCTCTCTCTCTCTCTCTCTCTCTCTCTCTCTCTCTTCTTCTTCTTCTTCTTCTTCTTCTTCTTCTTCTTCTTCTCTCTCTCTCTCTCTCGCTTTCTTTCTCTCTCACTCTCTCTCTTCCCCCTCTCTCTGTCTCTCTCTCTGTCTCTCTCTCTATCGCTTTCTTTCTCTCTCACTCTCTCTCTCTTCCCCCTCTCTCTGTCTCTCCCATAAAGCATAGGGAAACTCACCTCCTACCAGGCCAGGGGGCTGTGTTGATAGCTGTCTTTCAACCTGGCCGGCAATAATTATAACCACTTGCTTTAAATGGACCCGCTTTGAACAGGCACCCTAAGTAGATCAGTTTACCAGTCACGGTGATTGTTGCCCCACTGACAAATACAGCTTGCAGCAACAACAAACAACCCCGCTCTTTTAAAAAGTGTAAGTGTATACCGCGCTTACCCTTCTTGACTATCCCCAGTAGATGCCGGCCATCTACTCTTCTTGACTATCCCCAGTAGATGCCGACCGTCTGCTCTTCTTGACTATCCCCAGTAGATGCCGGCCGTCTGCTCTTCTTGACTATCCCCAGTAGATGCCGGCCGCCTGCTCTTCTTGACTATCCCCAGTAGATGCCGGCCGTCTACTCTTTTTGTTCTTGACTATCCCCAGTAGATGCCGGCCGTCTGCTCTTCTTGACTATCCCCAGTAGATGCAGGCCGTCTACTCTTCTTGACTATCCCCAGTAGATGCCGGCCGTCTACTCTTCTTGACTATCCCCAGTAGATGCCGGCCGTCTACTCTTCTTGACTATCCCCAGTAGATACCGGCCGTCTACTCTTCTTGACTATCCCCATTAGATGCCGGCCGTCTACTCTTCTTGACTATCCCCATTAGATGCCGGCCGTCTACTCTTTTGGACTATCCCCAGTAGATCCCGGCCGTCTGTCTTGATACGATTCTCAGACTGTGATACTGTTTTCATATCTATGCAGATATATAAAATATATGTATCTTGTTTTCGAAAATATAAATTTCCGTATTATGTAGTTGGAGAGAGCAGATATGGGTATGTGTGAATGTGTGATTTTTAGCTTACCTTTTAGGAATTTTAATTTAATAGTGTTATGTATCTCCTTACCTTTTAATATGTGCCTGTTTGTATGTTGGGGTGTGTGTGTATATGTGTGTGTGTGTGTCGTGTATTAGAGTTTGTAATTATAGTATGACTGAGATATAGGATACACATATATGTCCATTTTTGTTATTTATGTCCATTGTGATTGTGCTTAATGTTGTTAACGTGTCTGTAGGCCTAAGTCCTTCAATTGAATTGTTAAGGGGTCTGTGGGGTGTGGTTGAGTGTGTGACTGTTTTACCAACATCGGGGTAATTTTCTTGTGCAATGTACAACTTGTATGTTGTCACCTGGCTGAATAAGTTCTGAATCTGAATCTGAATCTGAAATCAATACATCCCTTATAGGTCTTGTGCTTATTAGAAGCCACCGCTAGCTGCTACCCTGTTAGCGCCAAAAATAGCATCTCGTGGATAGTAGAGCGCGTTGGTGTACCGTTAAACAAGGGAGATCACTCCCTGCCACACCACAACAGGAAACGTCAAACTTTAGCGATTGGTTTGAGACGCTTTATCATTGTTAGCTGCAATAGCAATGCGAGGTTTAGGCTACACTCCTTTTCCTCAACAGTAAAGAAAGCCAGGGAATTGGGTCCCTTTAAAACTAGGTGCTGGGTATCACTGTGCGCAGGGAACCACTGAAGCAGAACAAAAATGTCAGTCATTTTACAATCCGGTGGCGTCTACGTCGTGGGAATTTAATTATTGTTTACCTCTTCCATTTGATTGCTTGGTATGATAGCGGATAGGTACATAGCAAAGTAATTGAAATTTTCGCCAAGAAGTTTTTGACTTCTCGATGTGTGAAACGTACGTAGCACTGACCTACCGATCTGCGTCTTCAATGCTAGCATGTAGCGGCCTCCAAAGACCCCAACACACGAGGGCCTTATTATAATAGGACGACGTTAGGTTATATAGAACGTCGAACTAAGGGACCAATGATTTCGGGGTATTTCAATAGTATAAAGGACACGATGATTATGAATAGACTTTTTAAATGTCTAGATCAGGTATACACATATCTATAGAAACACTGATTAGCTTTGACGAACTTTATCGTATGGCACTAGTGTAAGAGAGAAGAAGAGAGAAGAGAGTCGTTTCACCTCTACTTACTATTCCCCATTACTTAAGTTTGGCGCCGGTAGTTGGGACTCGATAGCAAAGTGATACCACAAGAGGGTGGGGAGTGGAGGAGGGGGAGACAAAAAGTCTAAAGGTATCTCGCCTAAAGAGTTAGAACTGGAGTTTATTGATAACACCCTGGATATAATCCTTGTTAGAAGTTATCCTCCCTGGAATGAGAGTTAGGGTAGAGTTATCTCCCCTTCTCTGCTGCCAATGTTTTTTTTTTTTTGTATTTGTGGATTTGGTGCCATAGATACAGTTGGCCATTTGGCTGTGTGCTCATCTCGTCACTGTATCAACTGGGATTACTGAAAACCACTTGACTGACTTTCCAAAGCATAAGAAAATACCTGAATGAAGTGCTCAGGAAAAATATCTTCATGAGAGAAAATTAAAAAAACCCACAGTTTGATTGGTTGGCAACCAAGATAAGAATGAACCTAACTTTTTGACAGGGAATTCATGGCCTAAAGTAGTTGTTAAACAAAACACCAAACCATACCGCTGTGCCATGGAGGAACTTGAGTAATTGCCCCTGTGCTATTCCGCGGGTGAATAGAAATGGGAGGTAACTTGTCTTTGTGTTTAGTTTTAGGTTGCGCAAAGTTATCCGGGCGAACTTCTCGTCACAGAACACTATGAAAGCTACCCGAGCTTCAAGCTTTTCTTCGGGAAAGGGGTGTGATGGTTGGCTGGCAGTGCAAGGTCGAACTAGCGGAGCAAGCTAGGACACTGTAGGCGGAAAAAAAAACTGTGTTCGTTTGTAAAGAATGTCCGCCTAAACGTTAGACAACTCTGGCGCATCATGCTGGCAACCCGGCCAAAGTGGTTTCCCCTCGTATTTCCGAGCATGGTATATTCTACACAAAATTCAAATACACACAGGAACGTCTGACCTACAAGGATGACGACACAGACCAAAGTGATGGAAACACCTAGAGATGTAAACATGCAGCTATAGTCAAGTGCCTACGGAATTAAACATTTAAACATTGCGCTATGTATATATAACATCAGAGAGGGTGAGAGAGAGACAGAGACAGAGACAGATAGGGACAGAAACAGAGAGAGAGAGACAGAGAGAGAGACAGAGAGACACAAGGTAGGAAGGTAGAGGAGAGAGAGAGCTAGAGAGAGAGAGAGAGAGAGAGAGAGAGAGAGAGAGAGAGAGAGAGAGAGAGAGAGAGAGAGAGAGAGAGAGAGAGAGAGAGAGAAAGAGAGAGACATAAAGATTATAGTAACGGTTTTTGTTGTTATTGTTGTTGTTGTTGTTGGTGGTGGTGGTGGTGGTGGTGGTGATGGTGGAGGTGGTTTCAGTAATAGCTTGAACATTGTCAGTGATATAACACGGAGGAAAATACCTGCCGCTTTGCCGCTGTAGTCCTCATTCTCACCCTTACCTTTCCTCTCTTACCGCCCACTCCCTCCTCACCCCCTCCCCACCCACACATACACCCAAACACACCCTCTATATCCACCCAAAAAGTGTTTTGTCTAAGAAACACGGAAAATCTATAACGCCGTTGTGCGCAGGCAGGTGAGAAATTATTTCGGTAATACTACTTTTAGTTCCCACTCACCCCTTTTTAATCTGTAATATTAAAATTGAGAAAACTAACACTTTTATTGAAGAAGAAGAAGAAGAAGAAGAAGAAGAAGAAGAAGAAGAAGAAGAAGAAGAAGAAACCAGAAAAAAGAACAAGGAGGCTAAAGAACAGAGAAATCGAGAAGTAGCAGATTACCAGGAAAACAAAGTTACCTTACTCTCTGTAAAATCCAAGAATCACCGTCACGAAACGTCAACTGCCAACCACGCTAACACAAACCGAAAAAGGAATAAATAGGTGATCCTTTCTGTTGCCGATGATTATTCTTTTTCATGAATAATTTATCAATACACAGTAGGCCCACTTCCATTGAGGGTTGAGCGTCGTCTGCTCAGCTCATGAAATTTGCACGCTTCTTCCGCCCTGACTCGGAACCGGGTAGCGAACGCTGTGTTCATTTCGATTCTGCGTCCTTTTCCAGTGATTGTTGCAGAATGTATTCAGCCAAATGACAGTCTACATTGCATATGAAAATTGTTCCGATTTGGATAGTCAATCACACACACACACACACACATACATATTCTTATTTATTTCTTCTCCCTTCAACCACACCTATATACCAAAAACATTTTATATCAATAATAGGCTGTGTAAGTATGTGTCTGTCAAAATTGGTGTTCTATACACAATACTGTTGTCAATCGTACTTTAAAGCTTAGTACTATCTTTTTTTTAGTATTTACAGGCTTATCTGGAAATTTGTATCTGGGACGTAAGCTTATATTGGAAATACTTTCAAATAATCCAGAATCAGAAGGAGCTAAACTGTCCACGGTCAAGCGGTCCTCAAAGATGTAAATTGGATGCGAAAAGAACTACGAAAACAACATTATATAAAACGAATAGAATGTTGTTGTTTTTAATTTTGTCGTTCTTATATATCTTGACCCCCTCCTCCTCCCCTCCCCCTCCACCCCTCAATCTAACAGTTGATATACAGATATGAGATGACGTTGCTCAGCGGCTGCCTTGCTTTAACAGAAATGGCAAACCGTATTTCCTCCCATCCCATCCTAGCTTACCCCACTCTCCCACCCACCCCCACCCTTACACCCCAAATAAAATGTATTAGCTCAAATCTCAATAACCGAGTACGAAATGCAGTCAATAACCTTTGACCTCTTTCCACTAAAAAATTCCCCGTTATTTGGGGAACTGTTTTCTACGACCAAAAAGACGGACATAACAACAATGCATTTCTAGGTTACTGAAACTCAGCATACCTTCATTTTTTAAATAAGTCACCGTACCTGAATACATCCTATCCTATCCTATCCTATCCCATAACTCGGAGGTCGTAGGGGCACCACAGATGATCGTTTAACCAGCGTACTCCATCTTTCTCTGTCCTCAGCAACCCTGATTGTTTCGCTCAGCGTCAAACCAGTCCATTCTCGAATGTTGTCCTCCCACCTCTTTTTCGGTCTCCCTCTTATTCTACCTCCTTGCACTGTGCCTTGCAGGATGGTCTTTGCAAGACCTGATGATCTGGTGACGTGGCCATACCATCGGAGTTTACGTTTTTTCACCACTGAAAACCTGAATACAATTGCCATACAAATAAGGTTTTCTAGAATTCCTCACCTCACCTCGGATCCGTAACCCATCAAGTCTTTGGGTAAGCTGGGTATGTAATTCACTGTAGTCTCACACCTATCTGGGGGAATTACTTTAAAACCGTCGCAGTGAATCAGAACGAGCCAAATTTGGGTCTATCGGTCTGCCCGCCCGTCCGTTCACCGGTCCGTTGTGGAAGCCAAATCTCAAGAAGCACTGAACGGATTTTGACTAAACTTTATAGGAACTTTACCTACGTTAATAATAGCCTGTCTTCAGTGCCATCGAATCACTGAGTCAAGAGTCACTGGACTCATTTTGTTGCAAAACTCATTTTACTCAATATCTCAAAAACGGCTGAAGATTTTGCGAAGTTTGGGTATACAGATACTTCAAATCATTGGCCATCTTTCAGTATAGCAATCCATTGTCTCTCCGAATTTCTTTTTTTTTTTGTTCGAAACACACTTTTGCATTATCTGAAAAATGGTTCACACACACAATTTTTTTTAAACACACACAAATTGACAAGCATGCTTTACAGGATTGGCAACAAACGAAACATGAAGTCAGAAACGAAAATCAACAAAAAGAAACGAAAGTTCATTGCAAAAGCTAGAACAACGTACTGTACACTACAAAACGGTAATGCTTACTCTTTGTTGTGTGTGTGTGTGTGTGTGTGTGTGTGTGTGTGTGTGGGTGTGTGTGTGTGTGTGTGTGTGTGCGTGTGTGTGCGTTTGTAAGTGTGAGGGACAGCACGCAAGGGAACTTTGCTCGCGTTAGAGTCCAGCACTTGTTGTTGTTGTTGTTATTATTATTGTTGTTGTTATTGTTGTATATAATAAGCCCACACTCACTTAGTGCAATGTGTAAAAGGTAGTATAATTGTCTTCAGTTCAGTTCAGTCTTTTATTTAAAGTCTATTCATTTGTTCAATGATTTTAGACAGTCACGAAATTACAAACACGTAATCAAAAGCAAACTCGCACACACACAAACAAACACACCCACACATACACATACATACATACATACATATATAGACACATGTACACACATATGCACACATAAATGTTAAAAAATTGTTTCTTAAATCAGGGCTAAGAATAATGCTCGCTATTTTTTCTATTATTATGTTGTTGTACAATTTATTATTAATTTCATCAGTGTTATTTAGCATTACTTCTTTTTCTGTGTATAATGGCAACAATGATGAACTCTCAAATAATAAACGATTTATATTAATTGGTTGCTGGCATATACAAGTAATGCCTTTTACATATTTTGTAATCCACGAATCCAAGCGCATTTTGTATATAACTCTTGAAATATTTCTTGAACAGGACATAACATTTTGCTTATTTACCAATTTTTAAAAACATCTTTCCACTAATGCAATGAGTTTGTGACTAAATAATTTAAGATTAGAATTGTTTATTGATTTGACCTTTGTAGCTCCTCTTTTTGCAAGTTTGTCTGACTGTTCATTCCAGTACAATCCAGAATGAGATGGAACCCAACAAAAATCAACACCAATCCCTTTGCTAATAATATCATGTATTAAGTATCTAATCTCAAATACTAAATCTGATCTAGTATAAGTCTCCCAATTTTGTAAGGACTGTAGAACCGATTTTGAATCAACACAAACTAATATGTTAAAGAAGTCCATAGATGTCTCAACAATGTCTCAATGCCATTAAAACAGCATATAATTCACAAGTAAAAATTGAAAATCCTTTTCCAATGTAATAAGATTTTTCTACTTTTATGTCTGGTATGACAAATTCTTATCCACTGTCAAATGACTTAAGTACTAGCCCATCTGTAAATATTGTTAGATGAAATGGATATTTTTGTTCTAAGTGTTCTTTTACTTCACTTACAAAAACATTATTATTTTCCCCTTTAGTCAATGTAGAATAATTTATATCAAGCTTTGCGGATAAATGTTCCCAAAATGGTATATGAGGAATTAGTGGTAAAATAGGTCTATTTAAAATATCAATGTTACATTCAGTCATTGTTTGATTTACAACATGTTTAATTGGCTGAATGTAAGGAATATTTTCTGAACGTTTTGGATGTTCCTTAAAGGCAAACAAGATTTCATTAGATGTTGAATTATTCACTGATAAACTTCGAATTACATATTTTGTATAATTGTCTTTTCTGTACATTTTAACTATCGGGGCCTGGCATAATTAATTATTTTTTTACATGTTTCATTCAAGTGACCTGCTCACAGTGGTGAAGAAACGGAACCTCCGATGGTATGGCCACGTCACCAGATCATCAGGCCTTGCAAAGACCATTCTGCAAGGCACAGGGCACGGAGGTAGAAGAAGAGGGAGACCGAAAAAGAGGTGGGAGGACAACATTCGAAAATGGACTGGTTTGACACTGAGCGAAGCCATCAGGGTTGCTGAGGACAGAGAAAGACGGAGTATGCTGGTTAAACAATCATCTGTGGTGCCCCTACGACCTCCCAGTTACGGGACAGGATAGGATAGGATAGGATAGGATTCATTCAAGTAGCATTATAACCAGATTGTGTGTGTTTATTATTCGTGAAAATGTGCTGGTCTTAGAGTTTTCAATGTTATTACCTTTAAAAAAGATGCAGTGAGTCCTTGCACAAGCCCACCACTGAACTTTGCTGTTACGGTTTGGTTCCCATGGTAAATAAACAAATACTTTTTAGATTTTAGATTTTAGATTTAGATTTTAATGCTTTATTGTTCCTTTTTATCGGGAAATTCTGGGTCGCCTCCCCTGTGGAAGCCGTAGTCGCAGCCTATGGCGCGCCCAAACCCAACCTAAGGTAAAAAGTAAACATTAGTTGTGATTTTTGAAATTTAGACATTCTTTACAATTTTTGAAATTTTTTGAAATTTTGCTGGGGGAGCAAACCGGAGTACCCGGAGAAAACCCCCGAGACGTTGCCCAAGTCGAAAGTAAATAATATTCGGAGAAACATAACGCCCCAATACAGGATCGAACCCACACCTGTCAGGCGCCATTGGTTTCTGGCCTGTGGACAAGGCAAGTTAGTCCCGCCTTAGCCCACTTGGCCACAACGCTCGCTTTTACGGTTTACGACCGCGGCAAGGGAAACAAGTGACTGTGCTCACAACATATAGAAAAATGTCTTGTGCTAAATTTAGAAACTTTTTGATTCGTGCAGCCCATGAAATTTGCTTATTTATCTAAAAAGTACTTTTTAAAGAAGTTACTTTGGGTTTCAGCTTTGTTTTAAAGAGGGGACAACATTTAATGTGAATTTTACAAAGATATGTGACATTGCATAGTTTAAAACCTGATCATCTTTGCAGAAATCACTATGAACAGTTATGTTTTTAAATGCTGAAACCACAAGGAAAACTGAATACGGAATTACCCTTTTTCCATTGAATATAAATATTTGGCAGTTTGTTGTATAAATATTTTTGGTCAAGTTATTTGTTCTTTTCTTCTTGTACTTTGTTGTGTCATAAATTTGGATGTACGCTTTTTTAAAACTTTATTTTTTTCCTTTTGTTGTATGTATGCATGTATTTTTTTGTAATTTAGCCCCAGGATTTATCCAGTTTTAAAGTTACAGTTTGTAAACAAAGCATTTAAAAATGATATGTAAGTTTGGGAGCAGCTTTTAGTAATTGATAATAAATGTGAAACCGAAAAAATTGCTATCATTAAAATGTCACTAGAAATATTGTCCACTTTGTCTTGTTATGAAATCCAAACAGCTGAAGTTGATTTTAAATGGTTGGTAATAAATGGTTTTCAGTTTTAACACAGTCATTAAAACTGTTGGGTAACATTATCATCAACGAGAGTGTGTACATATCTTCCCAAAGGCTAGTGACTAGTGACGTTACCTTGGGTCTGTGTTCCCCTGACCAAGACGTAACCAGCCAACCATCTCTCTTATAATAATTGCTTCAACTATAGCGCAGAGATTTGTGCTCCAATATAGCACAGAGGTACACACAAACATCTTCCTCCTCCTCCTGTCTTCTTCTTCCTCCTCCTCCTCCTCATGCCTCTCTCTCTCTCTCTCTCTCTCTCTCTCTGATTATTTAAAAGTACTTTTTTTTTTTTTTTAGCAAACCTTCATCTCGTTATTCAATTTTCAGACATAATTTATCCTTGCCACAGCCACGCTTAGACATATTTAAAACATCTCTGTCATATTCTGGTCCAAGTATGTGGAATTCTCTCCCACAAGAGATCAAGGAAAGTAAATCATTATCATTGTTTAAAATTAGACTCCACCCATTTCTATTTTCCCTTGCTCCTAATATTTAATACACTTTTGTATACATTTTGTTCTTTCTTATCTTGCGACAGTTTAATTTGTTCATGTGTGAATTAGCTTGTGTATGTGTGTGGTTGTGGTGGAGGGGGTGGGGAGAGTGGGAGTAGAAAAGGGGTATTGGAGGGAGGTGGGTGGAGGGAGTATGTGTATTTCGGTACATTAATTTTCTTAGTAATTGTTTAATTCTTACCATTGTTAAGGTTAGTGTTAGTTTGCAATCAATTCAATTTTATGTTAATTATTTTGTTTGTTCTGAATTTTTTTTCTTTACAATTTTATTAAGGACTAGCTGTAAGACAGGTCCATAGGACCTAATGCTATTATCCCGGTTTTGACTTCGACTTCGACTTCGACTTCGACTTCTCTCTCTCTCTCTCTCTCTCTCTCTCTCTCTCTCTCTCTCTCTCTCTCTCTCTCTCTCTCTCTCTCTCTCTATCTCTCTCTCTCTATTTATCTCTCTCGCATGGTTTTGCGCTTTCACGGTCTGTCTGCCTGTCTCTCAACAACTTAGGTGAATAAATAAATACATAAAAATATTGAGAGTGGTGCGAGTGGGCGTGGAACTGGTAAGGTAAGATCTATTGATTATGAAAGGGACGCAATTTGTATGCCGGGATATTGCAGTTTTGTACTGGTTATCTCCCTTCTCTTTAAAAATTCAATAGTTGTTCATCAGTCCCCTATTCGCTATTGTGACGTGGGACTTTAATTTATCTAAACGAAACTAAACGAATCGTAAAAAAAACAGTTCCTCTGATCAGTAAAAAACGAAATAGGAGCTTGGGTTTTTTGCTTTTAATGACAATCTGACCTGGTAGTTTTAGGATAGATAGATAGATATTCAGTGCTTATAGGGTCCTTGTAGTTGTTTTAGGAGCTGAAAAACCTTGTAAAAGACAAAAATATAGAAGTTTGGTAACTATTTGTCTCTAGACTGTTGCTCTTCATTTTTTATCAAGTAAAAAATAAATTAACGAATGAGTTGACATAAATAGCTACATAAATAAATAAATAAGTAAATAAATACAGAGTGTTTGCTTTTTTTTTTTTTACAATGGCAGGGGAAAAAACCTCGGGCTTGGTTGAACGCCTGCATCTTTTTTGCAGAGTTACTTCCCTTTCAACTTTGCAGCAATGTTGGTCTAGGCCTACTGAACCTTAGACTACATAAATGTACGGGAACATTCTCACCACTGACCTGTATTCTAAGAATACAGGTCAGTGTGTTCTCACCATTTCACAAGGGGCCGGGTAGCTCAGCTGGTAGAGCGTTTTACTAGTAACCGAAAGGTACCTGGTTCGAATCCCGGATTGGTCAATGAGTGACCATATTATTTTCCCCTTACCATCAACTGGTTCGCTGGTGTCAGAATAATATGACCAGTAGTCGCCTATACGCTTCGGTGTCGTGTGACTATAATCTACAGTTACATCATGTCACTCATCTCCCTTATAAACGAAAATAATAATAAATTAATAAAGTCAAAATTATAAGCTATTTAAGGTACTTAAAATCAACAAAAACTTTATTTTAAAAAAAAACACACCAACTCTTTTGAATAGTAAATACATGTATTATAATTGAAGAATATACTTTAATTTTACCACTACACTCCAAATGGAGACTCCTCAGTCCTAGCAGGTCCCTGGAACAGAGACTCGGAAGAAATCCTCCCAATTCTCCGAGAAGAAGTTGAGGCAGCAGAGCAATCACTGATGAAGAAGGCAAAGTCAGCGGGAGGGGACAACACACCCGCAGAATTGCTTCAAGTAGGACGAGAAGCGATGATTGACGCTCTCGCCATTATCTGTAAGAAGATCTGGCAGAGTGGGGAGTGGTCTACACCTTGGACTCAGTCGCATATCATCGCTCTTCCCAAAAAGGGTAACCTTCAGGAGTGTCAAAACGACCGCACCATCAGCCTCATCAGCCATCCCATCAAAGTCCTGAAAATAATATTCAACAGGTTGAAACTCCAAGCTGAACAAATCATAGCTGAAGAACAAGCAGGATTCAGGGCAGGCCAAAGTACGACTGGGCATATTTTAAACCACAGAATAATCTGCGAGAAATACCTACAGCACCAACATCTATATCATGTGTTAGTAGACTTCAAGAAAGCGTTTTACCGAGTCTGGCATGCAGCTCTATGGGCAACCATGAGATTGTACAACATCGGCCCTAACATTCCTATCCTATCGTATCCTATCCCGTAATTCGAAGGTAGTTGGGGCACCAACCAACCAACGTACTCCATCTTTCTCTGTCCTCAGCAACCCTCATGGCTTCGCACAGTGTCAAGCCAGTCCATTCTCGAATGTTGTCCTCCCACCTCTTTTTCTGTCTCCCTCATCTTCTGCCTCCTTGCACCGTGCATTGCAGGATGATCTTTGCAAGGCCTGATGATCTGGTGACGCGGCCATACCATCGGAGTTTCCGTTTCTTCACCACTGTGAGCATGTCACCCTGTTGTCCAATGGCTTGTGGGATGGCCTGTCGGACTTCGTCGCTGGTGATATTTTTGGGTATAGGAAATGCCCAGAAGTCTTCTGTAGCACCTCTTCTCCATGCTTTGCATATCAGCATCCTCCACATCAGCGCAATCAGGAACTGGTTCCGAACAACAATCGGCGTGCGCCAAAAACGCATTTTAATCTGATGAAGGGTTCTTTAAAAAAAATTTTAGTTTTGTTTTTCATCTCTTTTATAAATGAAAAGGTGGAGTGATGGAGTGAGAAAGGAAGGGGTAGGGGATTATGGGGGAAGAAGTAATAAAACAACAGACAGAAATTGTCACGCGACTCGGATTTAAAAAAAAACTAAACAAAACAAAACAAAACAAAACAGACGGTATATTATGATAGACGTGTTTACTTAAACCCACTTTATTAAGGTGAAAGCTCTCAAATTCCCTTTTTAACGTATTCTCTCTATATAATTGAGTAGCTTCGTATGTGTGTGACTCCTTCAGTCACGTGTCAACCTCAACAGATACAACAGGCTAAGAGCCATGCTGTATAATAGATTAAAAACCACAGCAAGGCCCTCCAAAGTCCTACCGCGGTAGCTCAGTGGTAGAGTATGGGAGGCGAGATATAGCAAACGCGCGAGCATTTGCACGAGCAAATGCGCGAACCTCGCGCACTTGCTCGCGCATTTGCTCCTGCAAGTGTTCGAGCAAATGCGCGAGCAAGTGTGCGATCATTTGCTCGAGCGGTTGCTACGCCCGTTTCTATAAGGGTTTTGCTGAAAAATGTCAACGGAAAGGAACTGAAAATGAACACATGATTTTTTGTAGATTTCAGAGCGTTCGCCTGGCACACCGATGTCCCAGGCTCGCAACCCGTGGTGGGCGAAATTAAAGTGGACATTTTTTACTGCCCATTTTAGCAGTATGATTGCTATTGTGGTTCAGTGTTGATTTAGGTCCCTACCCCTTGTTTCCCCGATGGTTATCCCCGTCTGCCATATCGCCAATGGTGGATGTAGATGTTAAACCTCAATGTTCATTCAAAGCCCTCTACATACACGTTGATACTGTATAAGCGTTGTTGAGTCGCGCCAAGTGGTATTAAGTCCATGTTTTTTGCGCATGCTTAGGTATCCTAAGAGAGTTAGGTCACTTAAATAACAACTAATAGTGTCTATAGCAGTTCACCATTTGAACGGTCAGCCACAAAGTTTAGGTTCAATTTTCGCAAATTAGACACGCATACACACACGCATACACACAAGCGCGCGCACACACACATATGCACACACACACATGTATGAATAGACCAATATACGCAAATAGTCATCTCCAAATTAACGCGAATTAAACATTTTCAGGCCAGATCATCAGGCCTTGCAAAGACTATTCTGCAAGGCACAGTACAAGGAGGTGGAGGAGGAGGGGGACCGAAAGGGAGGTGAGAGGACGGCATTCGAGGGTGGACTGGTTTGACACTGAGCGAAGCCATCAGGCCTGCTGAGGACAGAGAAAGATGGAGTATGCTGGTTAAATGATCATCTGTGGAGCCCCTACGACCTTCGGGTTACGGGACAGGATAGGATAGGATAGGAAACATTTTATAAGTTTTTGCACATTTTTTAATCTCGACCTCAGACGCACTTTAAACACGTACGAAATACATGTACTTGTGTTTAGTTAAAATGTAGACCGATCATACAATGTTTATTTCATATTTATTTAATTTGGGTCACTCCTGTAGCAGATACAACAAAAACTGCTTCCGGTTGTAACATACCGACAAAACTCGGTTGTAATAAAATTAATTTTATGCGCCACAGAATCTCCGTGTTTGTAATTTTAGACGCCGGCCGGTACAACTCCCTTTCGTCTGCTCCGGGGGATACCTGACATTCCATTCTCCCGGTCACGTGACGTGCATCAGCGGAAGAATTCGTGCTACCTGCTAGTAGGGCATGATGGACTTGCGTATGACGTCACACTTGGAGTACAAATCCTACGGCACCATGATTCGAATCATCGCAATGGATTGCGATACTGCTTGATTTTGTGTTTGTGTCACCTTGTTGTTCGTGTCTTCGCGTCTGGATCGTACTGGAGTATCTTGTGGATGATTCGATCGGCTGCTGAGGGGTGATTCTGCAGCCATGTTGAAGTGTATTCCCCTGTTTCGAGCCTGCAATCAGCAGGTCGAGTCAGTGGACAGACGACATTGGGGATTGACATCGATTCCTGATGATGTTTTGCGTTATGCCAGGAGCTTAGAAGAACTGTTTCTCGACGCCAACCAAATCAAGGACCTCCCTAGAGTATGTATTATTTATTCGATCGGTTTGTTTCGACGCGAAACATTCGCGATCGTCTGTGATGTGGTCTAACCTATCCCCATTTTCCTCCATTTTCAGGGATTTTTTCGGCTCACTCAGCTGCGAAAACTTAGCCTGAGCGACAATGAAATCGGCAGATTGCCACCAGAGATCCAACAATTCGTCAACCTCATGGAACTGGATATCAGTAAAAATGGTAAGTTGTTTTTATTGCATTCGAGTAGCTGCAAAACTGACGGGACAGGTGTGAGATTTGGAAAAAAGCAAGTATGAAGGCGGCCATTTTGGATGTTCCGCGCATGTGTCAGACGAGTCAATAGGACGTTCAGTGACCGCTCCGCCTCTTTGAGGTGGTTGTTTTGGGAATGAGGGAATGGATTGTACTCGGCGGGCATAATTCGGGGGCACCCTATTGTTGAACGCGGCTGCGATTGGGCGTGTGAGCGCGATGCAACCTAATACAATCATTCGCAAATTCTCCCATGTATTTATTTGTTTATCAAGCACTAATTATGAGTTGCTTATATAATTTACACGTTGCAGAAGGAAGTTAAAAACTACAACAACAAAGAAATGCTTTGTACTGCAGCTTATTTGCACATAATCATTCACCCTCTGCTACCACCCAAAGACAAACAGGGTGTTTGTAGAGGGTGTAAACAAAGCCTTCCTGTCTGCTATGACAAGAAAGAACGGTGTCAGTGAGGGCACAAGCATGCTGAGTTTGCATGTAACATGTTTAAATTGGAAATAAGGAGCAGATTATTTGCCCCCAAAATATTTCGGGAAACATTTATTTGCTGACTGCCTACATTCCTAAATCTGTTTAGGTATGGGGCCAACATTAGAATAATGTTGTGTGTGCAAAGACAGTAATCATCGTTATGGCTAAAATTTTGAAAGTTTACTCCCTAACATTTGCCAGTTGTAAATCTAACTTCATCTTCATGACAAGGTCTAGCTAAGAGACTTATAAAACAGCTAATTTACCTTGTGGCCCCTTGCATTACTGGGTTTACCTTTCCTGTGCTGTAGTTTGTGATGTGAATTCTTCACATATATGTTAGCCGATGCATGGTGGCCACAGGTCGTCCGGTCACTCAGTAGTTCTTCCTGATGACAGAATTCTGACCTAGTATCCAAGTGTTTAAAAAAAATTCTCACCTAGTATGCTTTTATATCAATGAATGAATGAAGGACAATTTGTACAGCACATAAAAATGTATGAGTGTGATAAGGAATTCTCACCAGAAAGTATTCTGTTAGCTCAGTGGTGTATGCAGTGTACTGGAATTTCAGGCATTGCAGCCTGTTCAGGAAGTTGTTCAAACCCCGTGAAAGGCCTGGGGTATTAAAAAGCCCACAAAAAAAACAAACAAACTGAGACTCTGCGCTCCTACTTCATTGGATGAGAGTATAAACCGAGGTCTAGTCCGTGCACACACACATTCCATTGCAAGTACTTTAAAGATCCTGACACTCATGTGCCATATAAATGTGATTAACTAATTTATATAAAATATCTAACTAGTCTATTATAAAATATCAAATGATGCACTAATTTGTGTTGTTAAGCAGTTTTTCTGCTGTAAATGGTCAGATGCTTGAGCTGTGCGCCACATATTAAAAGCCAGTCCTTCAGATTACACTGTGCAGTCGAGGGCAAAATGGAGTATCAGATTATAGTTGTTATCTCAATATCTGCATAACTAGCTGCTTGTTGAACAAATGTTTATCACTATCAGTGAAGAACAAAACATTTGTATGCTTTGATTGTTTGCTGTGACATTATAGAGTTCTACAAAATGGCAGTCAAGGTAGTACATCTGGGCATAACAAAAGGAGTACTCAGACACTGACAGTACTAGTATTTTTTTCTAGTCAAAGAAATATTTTTCTCTCTAGTCAAAGTAAACCAGAGAGTACTTATTTTCCTTCTATTTTTCCCTGGAGAAGAAGATTTTTTAGCATCTAATCGAAATTCAAATTGTATTTTGGGAGTGACACTGACAGTACACATAATAACAAATGGAAGGACTGCCTCAGTGCCTGCAAACAAAATTGGTCAAGTTAAAATGATATGAGATTGATAGTGTTGGATTGAGTTCACATCATTATTTCAATATCTGTAAAGACTGTATCGAGTTTCATTGTCATTTTTTTGTTTGTTTAGTTTTTCATTTTTCAATCACACTTTATATTTATATTGTTTTTAATTTGAAAGTTTAATATTCATCTTGATGTTGTTAATTTGGATTGTTGTGTTCTGGCACACATGTATTTGATGAATGATTCATGATTGATACTTATCTATTTTCTTTGCGATACAGAAATTACTGAAATACCAGACTCTATCCGCCTGTGTAAAAATCTCCAGGTTGTTGACTTCAGCAGTAATCCACTCAACAGGTATGTTGCCACAAGGCCATTCATATGACAGTCCAACACAAATCAATACAATTGAATAAACTTTTTTGTCCAACTTTCACACTGTTGACATAAAAGTGGAATTTTCTTTGATGTGGGTGCAAAACTTTATTTAAAATGAATAAACGAACAATACATAATGAACGATAAAGTGTCCACAATACTATCATGGATGCATTTGTCATAGGCCCGGCTGAGACACTCTCTGTTTAGATAGATCTCTCTGTCTGTCTGCCTCTCTCCTTCTCTCTCTCCCCCCCCCCCCCCCCTCCATCTTTCACTCTCTCTTCATCTCTCGCCCTCTTTTTCACTTTCTACCTCTTTCTTTCCCTCTCTGCCCTTCCTCCACCCTCCATCTTTCTCTCATCTCTGATCTCCCCCTCCCCCCACTCTCTTGCTGTGTTGCAATAGGCCCTAACCGGAGAATCAGGGAGGAAAAAGATTAGCACTTGGTGTACATGTGTAGGAGAGTGAATTAAGATCCTGCCCAGGGGCTTGGTATGCGATGGCTGTTCCCAAAGTTAGTCAGTCTGTAGGCCCTCTGCTGGAGACCAAAATACTAATAGCCACTGTCTTTGTGTTGTTAATTAGTTAAATTGTAAACCTTCCTGCTTCCTTTATTGACTGGTCTGCGTAGTTATCTTTACTATATCCCTTCCTCACCTATTGTCAATAGTCAGCAGTCTCCTGTGTTTTCTCTCCTCCCCATATTCCCCCCCTTCCTCCCTTCACACACATAAACACAATTGAACTCTCCCCATTTCTGATTTTTTTTTAACAATCCTTTTTCCAATTTCGTCCTCTTTTTATTTTTTATTTTTTCCAATTTCTTTTTCTTTTTCTGATTTCTTCTTCTTTTGTGGTTTCTTATCCTTTTCCTTCTTCAAGTTCTTGTCCTCTTTCTGCTTTATTTTGTTGTAAGACATTTGAAGCTTTACTTTAATCTCTCCTTTAGTCCTAACTTGAGCACTGTACTAAACTTCTTTGTGCCCTTCCATTTTTTTTTCATTCGAGAATTCTTTTTCTGACTTCAGTTGCTTCTCACCCTCTCCTGCTCCTCTCCTCTCTTCCCCTTCATCATCATCATCATCCACACCTTTTCTTGTATCAATAATATATGTTGTGTCATCGTTTCTTATTTTGTTAAGTATCCTCCACTCTTGGTTACATACAGTTGGGCAATAGTCATACTCATAGTGTAGGCCAGGGCAGAGTTGATATATCTCCATAGATTACTTCATCACTCGACATCAGCTATTAAACTAAAGTAAAAGTCAGTTTTGAAACTGAAAGTCACAGGTGATCTAATCAAGTTTACCGTCCTTTGTAAGTATTTCACTGGGGATTATTTGAAAACTTAATTGGGTTGTAACTTGTTTATCTAAGATGTTCATGCATTACTTAATATTGTAATCAGTGGGGATTGTACATGTATACATTTGTAGACTTTGAATGTTGGCTGTTTAGTACAGCTGTGTTTAAGCATTTCATTGATTGTAAGTTCAACGATTGTAAGTTCAATCAGTCTCCCAACGTTTATTTAAAGTTTCAAGTCTTTTCAAAATTCAAGTTTTAGCCCAAACATTAGGAAATGGCTGGGAATTGTTCTTGTGGCCTTTAGGCTTTACATGTATGTTGTTTAATATTAATATCTATCTATCCCTTTGGAGGAGAGCATAAACCAAGGTCCAGTCTGTGCACTCGCTCATTCCATTGCACAGATTTTAAAGATCCTGGCGCTCATGTTTCTTTAGTTGCCTACATAACTATGCCCAGTTCTCTTCTCCTCCATCCTTACCTTGGTTGCTCAGTATTGTGCCCAGTTGTCTGGGGGGTCAGTCGATGCATCAAAGGCTGCAGGTGGGCACCTTGGGCGACTTGAGTTAGATCCGGTATCAGCCAGCCCCTTCAGCTCATCTTGATCTGGACAAACACTATAACTTATAAGAACAATACTAAATCTATCTTCGACATTTAAACTTACGGCATTGATGGTTCAAGCAGATAAAATTTTCAATATGAAAAAAGGCAGAATCAGCATAAATTTGTTTTCTTCCAAGCAATATTGGTAATTCTACCCCACACACACACCCACACCCCATTTGTTCAAGCTATTTAAAATAATAATTCAAGTACGGGATCCTCTAGTTGGTGAGCATACTTTGAGTTTGTCACCAACTTTTTCTTGCCCTTTGGAATATTCAGACCTGTTGGTGTGGTAGTAATAGTAACAGTACCAGATTATAACAAAAGTATAGGTGTTACTGTTACTTATGCTGTCATAGCATCGGCCAATAGGTTTTACATAATTTGTAATCCATTGCAGATTACCGGATGGTTTACTTCAGCTGAGAAACCTGACTCACCTGGGCTTGAATGATGTCTCCTTGCCTCAGCTTCCTTATGATATTTCAAGGTAGGTTTTGATGTGGCCTCAAGGAGGGTGATGATGAATAGGATGATTTGTGATTGTGGAGGATGAAGATGATGACAAAGATGATGATGATGATGATGATGATAATAATGATGAATAGGGTGAGGATGATTTGAGTGTGTTGTTGAGTTAATGAAAGAATTATGAGGAGTATTGTTATGATGTAAAGAATGTAGGAGAATTTCTGCTAACCTCCTTTACTTACGTGCAGTGGGGTGAAGTGCTGTGTGTGTGGTTGTTGACTGATATTACCTTATACAGTTATAGTGTGTAATTCTCCACACTACAGTCAACATTGCATTGCCCTTCACTAGCTATATATACATTTAACCGTCCTGTGAAGAAAACTACCCATATCACACAAAGAACAAAACATTCACATTAGTACGTCGTGTGAGGAAAACTACCCATAATTAACTAGCGCCTATAACGCGGTAATGCGCGCCTCGCCCGTAACCCTGAAGCGTGGTGATGCGCGCCTCGTTAGCGCACCTTTTAATCATGACATCACATGAAATAAGAACTCTCCAGTGCGTGAGAGAAGGTTTAGTCAACTTTTGGAAAGGTTCACGTGTGTTTTCCGCTAGCGTTTTTGCAAGTTTTAAGTGGTTTTGTGTACGTTTTTAAAACAATTTTGTTTGAGGTTTGAGTTTGCGAAATTTTCGACCATGATGGCAGGGGATAGCTTCGACAGTGCAGGAGTGAGATTTAGTGGTCGCCCGAGGCGACTTAAAACCTGCTTGGGGGACCTCACTTTATAATTGAGCCTGGCGACCTAAAAAAAAAAAGATAAGATTTTAGGTCACTGTCTGCTACGAGTATGAAGCATACGCGAGCGTTATTTCCCTTTGCCTACTTCCCTTTCGCGCCAAGCGTGCTTATTGCTTTGTTTGTGAAAAAAGATACTCGCTACAAATTACGTTTATTGTCAAAATTTGTGTTTTATATGTGAACGATTGTTGGGCTGCCTAAAAATAATGCAGGCTACCTCACTTTATTTACTATCTAGCCCGGCGGGCTAGTTAGTCTCCTGGGTTAAATCTCACCCCTGCAGTGATAGTGAGTTTGGTAACCTTATCGATCAGCTTATTGCTGAAAGAGCACAAGGGCTTGGTGTAGGCAACCAGAGTGATATTTCAGTCTCATCTGTACACATAAGTGATTTGAGCGATTGTGAAAGTGTATCTTCCGACGATGTTGATGGCGATGCTGAGTGGTAAAATACCTGTAATTATGAATTAATTACAAGATTCCAACAGGTAAAAATAGTACTAAAGTCAATATGGTTCTTTTGGTACATAAAATAGCCATTTTGTAAACATGTATTCTAAAATATGAAGTCAGTGTGACAATAAATAAATTTTTTGCTTTTTTTTTCAAATTCATAACCCAAATTTATTGCAATAAACTTGAAATCCTTACAAGACATAGGTACAAATGTACAGAAAACCTTATGGGTCACCAAGAGTTAAAACGTGAAGGAGGAGAGTCCAAAAACTGTGCAGCGGTCTCTCTCTGTCACTTGTGTGTGTGAGAGAGAGAAAAAGAGAGAGAGATTGCCGGGTAGACTACACACACATGTAGACTGTAGGCATACAATTCAACTAATCATTTTATTAACTTTTATAGGATTTCTAGAACATCTTTTGCAGGACTTCTGGACGTTCTTGTTATTTTAATGCTATAGCTTTACTCTGACGCTAGTAACACTAAAAGTGATAAATAAATGAAAATATGAATATGCGTGTTAGTCACAAATATAATATGAAATTAATGTTATAACCAATTGCAGTAAATGCAGTACAGAGATTCAGTTATTTCAAATAGGGATTTCTATACTATCGATTCCCTCATCCCTATCCCCTTGAACACAGTCACTCAAAACACAAGTATGCTTTGGGTGTTGTTGTCATCAACGTCACAGCTTGTAGTGCCTGGTAAGACAGAGGGCACTGATAAGAAGCGATCGGGGTGCCATGTCATTCAAAAATGCTGCACCTACCCTCTTGAATACGATACCAGAGGATATTAAATCGGCAACATATGTCCACTTTTTTCACCAGAAGCTCCAGACTTAAACTCTTTTGACGACAGTAACTGGTACATTTTTCCTTGCGCCCTGAGCATGTCTCTGCAACGTGGAGTTGTGCGATATACAAGTGGACATAGGATTGAATTGGATTGGTTTCAGTCACAAGCAGATAATAGCACAAGAATAGCATGTGCCAGAATATGTGGCCTGATGCAGCATTGTAAAAGACACAGCGCAGTCACACACATACAAAGCTACTTAATTATATAGAGAGAAGATTGATTTAAAAATGAACGAATCATTTTACTTGGGCAAGAATATATCTGATGCTGTCTCAAAAGGTCAACCTAGAAATGTGACATTGCAGCAAAAAATTGAAAAGTGACTGAGACTTGCAGTTTTGATGTTAATGTGTGGTCTTAAGCTTAAATTTCATAAAAATAACATTTTAAACAAAATGTCTTTTCTGTTTACAGAGATATGCTTGGTAATAGGGGTGAAGGTGGCATGTGTCGCGTGTGACAGTGGACAAAAGAAAATTTTTAATAAATTAAAGAAAATAACAGCTAAGCAATTTCCAAACACAGCCCAAGTAAGCATATTACTATTGAAGAAAAAGTATTAATTTACTTTTAGTATAAAGCATTTCCCAGTACAAAATTTTGAAATGATAACTTTGTCCTGTCACACGTGACCAAACCATGAAGTTTATTTTTTCAAGAAAACAATCAAAACAACTTTAATAAATACCATCCATAGTTTATTTGCCAGTTTACATCTCAAGAAATAAGATATTTTACTATAAATTACTAAGTTCTATTTTAATAAGCATGTACCATCCCTATATTTATATATTTTGTCTTTGTCACAACCGACAAGTCACAACCAATGAACACTGAAATCATGAATTTACTTGTAAAAAGATGGTCATGGAAGAAAAAAGTAATTGCAGCATAAAAAAGTAAACAAAAAAGGACAATGCTTTTAAAGAAAATGTATAAATTTATTTCAAGTACATCATTATCAGTATAAAAGGGTAAAGTGAAAATGTTGTCCTGTCGCACGCGACCAAACCATGAAGTATATTTTTTTCAAGAAAACAATCAAAACAACTTTAATAAATACCATCCATAGTTTATTTGCCAGTTTACATCTCAAGAAATAAGATATTTTACTATAAATGAATAAAATCTATTTTAATAAGCATTTACCATCCATATACTCTTTTTTTTTTGTCTAAAGTCGGTTGTGACAACTTTGTCTTTAGTAAAGACAAAGTTGTCACAACCGACATGTCACATCCAATGAACACTGAAATCATGATTAACTAGTAGAATTTTAAAAAAGTAAATTGAGTAGAACACAAAAAAAGGTGAATGGCATATTTACTCATTTGCATATAGCACAAGAAAGATTTAAATAAACCCTGCAAAACAAAGCAGTCAAGGAATCACTTCGTCTTTTATCACTAAAAGTAAAAAACGAAAGCAAATTTAAAAGCACGTGTTTTCATCAGTGCATCAAGTGCGAAAAATGAAAAATAGCATCTGTAATTTAATTTTTAACATAGAATAAACCAGTTTATGTTAAGATAAAAATATTTTCTTACAATATTGATAGACTCTTTGATTGGTCGTAACATGTGGTCGGTCGTGACAAGGAAAAAACAAAATCGATAGAGAAACACCAACCTGGTCTTTTCAAAGCATCCATCTTGGAATGAAAACTTTGGATCGGAAATCTCAAGAGACTTTCGCTGTAACTATTTCCGTGTGAAAAGGTACTAATCGTCATCAATTTGTTAAATTTTCGGATTGGAAATGATGGTTACCGAAAGACAAAGGAATTACTTACGTTCAATTTACGATAAATTTACTATGAAAGAATTATTATTTTCCTACAAAAAAAACATAAATTAGTGAGGATAAGTAATGTTTAATCTGTCAATGATTTTTTTTCTTATTTAATCAGCATGGATGTTTAGCTATCTAAGAAGAAAGGCAAGCAACGTTGAGACAAAGTACGTCACGACCGATCACGTCATTTTTACAAACCCCCTAAACATAAATAAAAATGTTTTGCAAAGCTGAAAGACATTTAAAGTTAAAAATTAACATTAATGCAACACATCAAACATAAAAAGTTCATTTGTTTCACTCAATTTTATTGAAAAGGAGATGGAGTTTTTTCAGGTCACACAGAATGTCACATTCGCGCCAACAACATTTTGTAAATTTTTAGTGGAAAAATAGCAATAAAAAACTTCTTTCAACCTTTGTGTGTTTAATGTTGATATATGTTAGTACCTAGTTATATTGCTTTTTTATAAATGCAAAGAAAAAGCTTTAATACATGACCGAAATATTTTTTTTTATGGTTCAAAGACTGCATGCTTCCTTTTGGTCACCTTTTGAGACAGCATCATCTATATTTACAGCCGAACTGATAGCAATCTTAATGGCACTAAGAAACATATCCAGTCTTCAGATCAGTAGTTTTCAAATAGTTATATGTGTTGATTCAATGTCAGTGCTAGAAGCGTTACAATCTCAAAATAATAAAAATAGAAGAGATTTAATAATAGAAATTAGACATATTATTCACAGCTTAATCATTAATGGCACAAACATCTCTTTCTGCTGGTTACCATCACATTGTGTTTTTTTCTATAATGAATTAGCAGATAACTCATAAAGGGGCTAAACAAGGTGCTTTACAATTAAATTCTCGATACATTGAAGTTATGAAATCTTCAAAAGAAATTCAAAATGAAATTGAAAGTATAATGAAAAGTACTCTTGACTTTAAGAAACAAGACAATCCATTAAATGGTTACTCAAGAGCTGTGCTTACGATGACTAACAGAATTTTGCTCAATGCCATTAAAACTAAGCACTGTAAAGATGTAAAGTGTGTTTGTGATGCATCCATCTCATTACATTTACAGCATGTTTTATTTGAATGTGATCAAATTAAGCCTTTACTGCCATATGAATTGCAAGGGAAGGTCAGTTTCAGTGATGTAGATTTTCAACTCGGAATCAAACTGTCCAAAGTATTGCTGGACTCTCCTGTTGGTAATCTAATCTAACAATTTTTTTTTAAATGTCTTATCAGCTTGCTGGAAAAGACAATAAACAAACAGAACAGATTGGCAACTGAGAATCCTCTTCAAAGAGAATTTGCAGTGAAAGATATGTGCAAAATCCAATATTATTATTAATATACACCTTTAACAACACATAACATTAACAGAAATTGAAAAAAAGAAAAGAGAATCTCTCTCTCTCTCTCTCTCTCTCTCTCTCTCTCTCTCTCTCTCTCTCTCTCTCTCTCTCTCTCTCTCTCTCTCTCTCTCTCTCTCTCTCTCTCTCTCTCTCTCTCTGTGGAGTTGTGCTATAGAAAGGAAGTAATTAACATACTGTAAAATTACTTATCTTTCTAACACCGTTTGAACTCATCAAGCAATTACATGTAATGGCAAGAATTTCCAGCATTGTATTTTAATGTCTTATTTCCCAAAATAAAGTAAATCCATTGCTAAGTTGTAATGTGATTATGAAAGTATGGGGTAAATTATTTATGAATAACAGTGCAATGAATACTCCTTTCATAAGAATGCAGTATAGAATTAGAAAACCTTACTTGACCACATGTAATGATTCAGAAAGCCAGAATGTTTGGCATAGTGACAATATTTTCATACCTAGCGCATGTGTTCGTCCCAAAATAAAATTGTTAAATACACAGGAGACTGGTCAGTGTATGTACGCAAATTTTCGAATAAATCCATTGATCAGTTTAAAAGATATTTGTCTTGCCGTTTGCAATAAAAGTATACTGTGCAAAACAACTGTCATGGCGGCAAATGCGAAAAAAATGGTTTGGTTGACGATATTTTAATTTCTCATTGTTGCGTTTGAGTTGAGCTAAATACATAATTGGTAAAAACATTGTTGAGTGGAATCTGTCATTGTACATAGTTGTCAAAGTAAATTGATGCTGCATTTTAAAAGATATAGCAGACACACACTGTACCCGCATACTCTGTCACAAAGTAACCTAATTATAAATATAGATTGTTTACACCCATGTGGCCAGATTGAAAACAAAAATATTATTACGTTACTAGAGCCTCTCTGACAACAGACAGGTTAATTAACACACATACACACACACACGCACACACATGCCCACACAGACACACACACAAATGCTTACCCTGCCTTTGCAAACACTCTCTTGATCAAATTGTTTGTTATCTTCCATCTTGGTCATAATTATGAATTGCGAGATTTTTTTACATCAAAATGTATAAGAGAAGTTTTCTACACACAACGAACTAATGGGAATATTTCTCTTCTTATCATGACATGGGTAGTTTTCTGCCCATAACATCTAAATAAGGATACAGAAATCTACACCTTAATAACTCTTTATTATAGTAAACTGTGATTATTAAAAATGGACAGGTGTTTCCTTGTATCATTACTAGGGCATTGATGTAAGTTTGAGAAAAATATTCGAACAAAACAAAGAATTGACAGATAAAAATGTGACGCTCTGTGAAGTTTCTGACCACAAAGCAAAGGTTAAACATTACTCTACAGTCAAAATCCATTTACACTGCAATCAAAACAACTACCCAATAGTCAAAAACTTACCCTACAATCAGACTGACCACAGTTGAAATGCATACAATATAACAAAATGCAATTCAACTTTAATCATCTCGAATTGAGCAATTTTAACAATTATCTTACAATCAAAACAGCATCACCATATAGTTTTAAAAAAACAACAACATTACTTTCAAAAATCAGTTTTCCATAGTCAACAGTAATTTCTCTACAGTCAAAAAACATTGTCCTACATGTATATATACATATATGTCAAAAAAAAGGAATTACCTCAAAGTCAAAAAACTTTACTGTACAGTCAAAAACATTATCCCACAGTGGGAAAGTATTTGTGTTCAGTACTTGCTCAGCTAGTTTGGCATAACAGCCAAAGTCCAGGGATAAGCTAATAATAAGTAGAGGTCTCCTAGTAGTTAAGAAAACAGCTCCTGTTTAAAATAGCTCCTGTTTGTGTGGAAAGCAGTATAGGTATTCTTGCAGGTGGAAGGAATTGAGATGATACCAGGGGAAAGTTTTCCTCGCGTTTAATTAATTTATTACACTATAAAATTTAGAAAAGACACTGCAGCATATAGTCTTGGACTATACCTGGGAACGAAGTCATGCACTTTGAACTGAGGTAACTGATATTGTCTAGGACTTACTTCCGACTGATCCTTGCATCTGACTTTGGATGATTTTAAATCTGTTGTTTCTTGGTCCCAAACTTATAACTTTATGATTCTAATAACTTTATGATTAAAATGTTTGAACGCCGAAAGTTGGTGCTGATGATATGATTACATACAAATTGCACCAGAAAACATATTTTTACACAAAAGACGCAATATGATATTTTTACTTTGAAGACTTGTTACTGTTGATTTAAATGAGAGTGACTAACATTTAGTTTTAACTGAAGTAGTTGATCATAAAGTGGGCAGAAGTTGTTGCTGCCTAGCATTCTTGCTTTCTTTGATGTGTGTGCTTATTTGCTCTATCCTGTCTTCCACACCTATGAACTAATGAAGTGATCTTGTGTGCCAGAGGCCACATTTCAAAGCCTGCAAACTGATCCCAAACTGATCTCTACTGGTGACCTCGGGGCGTAGTGGGTTAGTCACTAGTTTCCTATGCCGAAGGTCGAGGGTTTGATTCCCACTAGGGGGCAAACTTATGTGACTTAGGTACGAGGCTATTGAGGTCACCGATGGGTTTTGTCTGGGTACTCTGGTTTCCTCCCTCCCTTCAATAATGGTATTAGATGCAGTCAATTTAAAATTTCAAAATACAATTTGATTTCCTTTCTGTCTTCTAATATCGATCTCTCTGAATTTACACCACATGTTTGAGTGATAGATGTGTTTGTTGTGTGTTTGAGAAAGTGGGTAGAACATGTGAGCGTGTATGGTGGTACAGATCGCCGCGCTTTGGGCCTGATTGATGATTTGGGAAAAAGCATGCATTATTATTATTATTATTATTATTATTATTATTATTATTATTATTATTACTGAACTGATTTATGACTGAACTCACAGTCATACTCTCCTTCCACCCCAAACTCAGATGAGCCTATCTCCCTTCCCCTCCCCCTCTCCCACCTACCCCACCACCACCACTCAGCTCATTCTGCTCCTTTCCCCATCTTTAAACTCAATTGAGCTGACCTGAACTCAACTTCCTGCAGTAGTGTTTGCCTGCTTCAGCTTTCCACAAGTCTAGTGGGGGGGAAATATGTAGGCCTATTGATGTAACAGTGATGAGCAAAGTGTTAACAGTGAGTGATGAGCAGAGAGGGTTAAGTGGTGTGTTGATGAGTAGTTGACTCTTGAAGATGAGTCAATGAGTTGAGCGAGGGGTGTGGTGAGTTTAGGGAAGTGTTCAAAGTCTGAGGTTAGGGTCAGGCATTTCAGACACTGTCGGCTCAAGTGGTTTTTATTGATGCCACTAGTGCTAACTGCAGTCAGATATTTACTGTTTGTACTGCAGTGCTGCTAGGGCTGATTACTGTATGGCATCTGCTTTAATGAAGCTTCTTCTTCTTGGGTTGAGCAGCCACAATCAATATGTTGATTAATTTGCTTCGTTTGCTTCCCTCTTGCAAACAATACAACAGATATGTGTTGGTATTACGCCTAGCTTTAGATCTTTACTGTTGCTATTACTGCAGTGCTGCTGCTGCTACTACTACTACTGCTGCTACTACTACTGCCTCTACTACTTTAGTTTAACTTAATTGCTTCCATCATTAAGAGAACATAACATACATCAACCAGTAATGGAATCTGTTTTCTATTCAGTATTCTGAATGCAGGATGTACAAACAAAATCAAAACAGGGTTGGGGATGGAAGGGGAGGTCACTCAGGAGTAGAGGTAAGGGGTGTGGTGTAAAATAGGGGAATGGGTAGTTTTTGTTTTTGTTTTGTGTTAATAAGAAAAAAAGGGAGGGAGTGGTATGATATATAGCAAACAGCATACACTACAACAAAAACAAGCAGTTACCATCTGCCAGTGTCTTATTGCTTCTCAGCGTGTGTGTTTCCTTAAAATAATCCTCAGTTATTACTCCACAGTAGAGAAACACAGATCTTCAAGTCTGTTGATATTCAAATACTGTGAGTTTCCCTCTCCATACTCCCCCACCTCCATCTCCCTTCCTTCCCCCTCCCCCTTTCACTCTTACCTTGATCCTGGTTGAGGTTTGAGGGGTTCTCTGTTGCCATTTCTACTGCAATGCCCACCTCTCTCCTCCACCCTAACCACCCCTGATTCCATCTGTAACTGCACTGGAATATTATTATTATTATTATTATTATTATGGCTATTGACGCCTAATCTAAACAAAGCCCTAGGCGTTTACAAAGTCAAAAATTTACAACTAATCAAAAAGAAAACATACAAAACAAGAAAAGAAGATAATTTTTTCAATGATAACCACCTTCTGCAAAACACACACACACACACACACACACACGCACGCTCACATAATCACTTCTATAATAAAGAAAACAAACAAATCAATTAAATTAGTCACTGTGAGAAGCTAAGCACACCAAACATACTCAAAGACAATCAAAATTAAAGACTATGATGGAAATAAATAAGTTTTGAGATGTTTTTTGAAGGTTGGCAGGGAGGGTGAATGACGGATGAAGTGGGGGAGCTGGTTCCAGGTAACAGGGGCTTGATAAGAGAAAGACCTTTGGCCAAAAGTTTTTGTCCTGACAGTGGGGATCGTAAAGATACGAGAGTCTGCAGAAGAGCGAAGCTGACGGGATGGGGTGTAGAGATGGAGTAGGTCAGATATATATTGTGGGCCATAAGCATCAAGGGACCTATAGCAGAGTGTGGCAGTCTTGTGAGAAATTCTCTGTTGAACAGGAAGCCAGTGGAGAGAGTGTAGGAGAGGGGAGATGTGGTCAAATTTAGAAGAGCGAAAGACAAGCCTAGCAGCATGGTTCTGGACCCTTTGGAGCTTAGAAATAAGATAGTTAGGGCAGCCTGAAAGAATAGCATTGCAGTAATCTAAATGAGACAGTACGAAGGCACAGAGAAGAGTCTTAGTTGAATCTTCAGTAAGTAAATGACGGATGGATGAGATTCTACGAATTTCGTAGAAGCAGATTTTACAAATATTAGCTACATGCGTCTGAAAAGAGAGGGTTTGATCAATGGTGACACCGAGATTGCGGACAGAGGTTGATAGAGAAATGTCGGTGTCGCAGAGTGAAACAGAACAAGGTAAGGAAGAAGATGAAAAGATTTTTTGAGGAGCAATGATGATAAGTTCAGTTTTATCCTCGTTAAGTTTGAGCTTGTTCTGCGTCATCCAAACCTTAAGCTCAGAGACGCAGGCCTGAGTGGAAGAAATAAGAACAATAAGATTGGTGAGGGGTCCAGAAGCATACAGCTAGTTGTCATCCGAGAAACTGTGATGGGAGAGAGAATGACGTTGTACAATAGAAGCAATGGGTTGAATATAGAGAACGAAAAGGATCGGCCCCAGGACAGAGCCTTGGGGCACACCAAAACGTAGTGGAGAAGGATCGGAAGACAGGCCACAGACCGAAACGGAGCAAGAGCGATCAAAGAGATAGTGAAACCATGAGAGGGCATAAACCATATTCTACAGGTTGTTTCATGTTCATTCATTTTTGTAATACAATTCTGACATGACCATTTCTTTTATCTCACTGCAAAAACGACCATGTCTATGTTAGGAGGATTTGGGGAAAAGTTGGTTGACCGGAGTAATTGGCGGACATCCGCATACACGCATGTAAACAGTTGTAACACACACACACACTCTTCAGAGAATGATTGTTTGGCTTCCACTGGCATGCATGATGCACATTCATCTATTACTTGTTTCTGATGAAGTGGTGCGAGTGTGCAGAGAGGAAAAAGGAAACAAAATGCGTGAAACAGGTGAACCTGTGGATTATCCCAACTCTGTGCAACATTTGGTGGGTCCCGTCTTCTCGATGGGTTGAGATTACTACTACTACTACTACTACTAGTAATATTATTGTTAAAATAACCTAACTGCATTTGTTGCTTTTAGCCTCACCAACTTGCAGTCTTTGGAGCTGCGAGATAACATGTTGCGACAGCTTCCTGCCTCTCTCTCCAGCCTCACCAAGCTGCGCATCCTTGACCTTGGCAGTAATGACATTGAAGAACTGGTCAGTTGATCTTGACAGATTTTTTTTGTGTTTCCATTGTTATAATGGAGGGTGGGTGTTTTTGTGTGCATGCTGCATTATTTTGTTATGTCCATAAAGTGTGTTATGTTCCAATATTATTTCTAAATTTAAAAAAAAAATAATTTTGACCTTGACTTTATCAATTGCTTCAAAATTATGGCCTTGACCTGGTGACAATGAACCACTACTGAGAAGACCCTTTCAGATGAGTTTAGGTGAATTTATGTGGACTGTGTTCACATACCATAGTATTTTGTTTGGTTACAAGTACAAGTAAACAAATACCTTGTTTTATTGCAGCCCACAAGTATTGGATCATTGCTGTCGTTGGAAGAGTTGTGGCTGGATTGTAATCTACTGGCAGAAATTCCGCTGGTAAGATAGCAGCAAGCTCCACAGTTTTCTGGTTTTATGTCCATGTATTCTATATCTTTTTTAAGTTGTTAATAAACATACAGTAGCTGCTTTATCTCAGGCTGCTAGAGGTAACAGTCGTTGGGGGATATTGGTTGTTTGGTTTATTGTTAGTGGTTGTTTCAATTGGGTTAGTTGGTTGATTAATGGATTAGTGATGACCACAATGACGTTGGTTCTTGTTAGGATGATGATTGTTACTGTATATTTCTATTATTGCCAATCAGTGCAATCAGCTCCAGGCTATTTTAGGGCAATCGTAGGTGGACAGGCTAATGACCGCAACAAAACAAAGCAAAATTAAATAAAGCTTCTAGTTTGCTTCTTCCCATTACAAAGCCTATGCATAGTAAAATGTACCATATATGTGAATTCTAAGTAGCATCATGTAGTTGTTATGATGCAGAGGAGAGAATGATTGCAATCCGTAGCACATGATATAGTTTAGTTTCCCATTTCAACAAATATTCTGTATGAAAGCTTTTAGGTTTGCAAGAAATTTGGTATCTTAAAAATGTTGTAGAGGTGTTTAAACGGCTGGATGAAATTAGATAAAACCTTTGGAGGAAACTCATTCAGTTGGCTAATGTGTTGGCAGATAAAAGGTTAACAGACGAATCTTCTAGCTCTGCTTTCTCCTACAAAGTGTGCTTAGGGCAGATTGAACTGTATATATTTAGTTCTGAGTAGCACAAAGTAGTTATTTGAGGCAGAAGAGGGAATTGCAACAAATATCCATTACACAAAAACAGATCACCGTTCTTGTTATTTTATTTTGCCTTTTCCTTAGTTGACACCCAATAACACAGGGAACCGTATATTTAATGCAACAACTATAAACAATCTAACAATCAAACTTCCAAAGAGTGTACAACAAGGAATGACATGATTATTAATATTACGTATTGATAATGACGTATTATTTTTATTATGACTAATAATACAAAACTCAGATCTGTTTCCTGTAACTTCTATGATTGCCATCAGTAGATAATGACTAATAATACAAAACTCAGATCTGTTTCCTGTAACTTCTATGATTGCCATCAGTAGATAATGGTATCGTTTTGTTTGCCATTTCAATAAATATTCTTTTGTTGTTGTTTTTTTTACACAAGTACAAAAGCTTCCACCGTTTTCCTTCGTTCTCCTTACGATGACTATATGTTGTAGATTGTACTGCATATAGCTATTTTTGTTTGTTTATATATCTTATAGTTTTGAGAGTAGCACCATGTAATTATTTTGAGCTAAATGAGAGAATGGTTTTCCTTATTAGAAAATTGTATCGTTTAGTTCACCATTTCAACAGATATATTTATTTATTTGCATATATATTTTATTATTATTATTATTATTTATTTTTTAATTAACATAAATACAGAAGATTTTAGTTTTAGATTTACTGCTTTCTCTTCTCCTTACAAATCCTGTGTTGTAGATTGTACTGTGTATAGTAGCTCTTAGTAACTAATGTAATTATTTTGAAGCAGGGGAGAGAATGATTGCCATCAGTAGGTAATGGTATAGTCTAGCTCTCCATTTGATCAAACATTGTGTATGATTGTGTTTGTGTTTACACAAGTGCAAAAGCTTGTAGACTGTCACCAGACCTTCAAAGTACAGGGCAATGTGATACTGTCCACTTTGAAAAGAAATCTTCGTTCATTTTGTGAACACTTGATTTATTAGATCATGTTGATGTTCAGTGTGTTGCTTTTGCCTTACAAATCCTGTGTATTTACACTTGTACTATTTATATTAGCTCTGAGTAGCGCCATGTGGCTGTCTTGAGCTAGGTTACAGACTGATGGCTGTTACTAGGTAGTGGGTTAGCTTGAAGTTCCTTGCTTGAACAAACATTCTTGTGCAACACCCAGAATCAAAGAATACTAAACAAAAAGAATACTAATTTAGATTAAAAAATACATTAAGTTTTTAAAAAGACAAACCTGCACAATGATTGGGTTTAAGGACGCACATGTTTCTCGCTGTTGTAAAGTTTGGAAGCAAGCGGTTCTCTGTTTTATTGCACTTTCAGGAGGTTGTATTATTAATGTGTTGAGCTTTGTGTGTGTTTTGCAGGAGGTAGGGAACCTGCGCAAGTTGTCCATACTGGACGTGTCAGAGAACCAGCTGGAACTGCTGCCAGAGGAGATCAGCGGGCTGGTGTCCCTCACTGACCTCTGCCTCTCCCAGAACAGACTTGAGCAACTCCCTGATGGCATAGGTCAGTCCTTTTTTTTTTTCCTCGCCCTCTAACCTTGAAATGTATGATGTTAGTTTTAGCTTTATACCGGCCCAAAACACGGATCAATCACTGTAAAGTCCCCAGAGATGCCGGACACCTTTATTTGTTGAGCCTGTTGCTTTCCCTTCTTAACACCGGGCTTGTAATTTCCCAAGGTTCAGCAGATTTTTGCTGTTGTAAAAAATATTTCTGCAGAAAAACAGTAAGGTTTTCTGCGGAGCACAAAAGTTTGACAACGATTTTTCTACATTGAAAAAGTGTTTAGTGCGTGTCCTCAAGTCAAACGGAAAAATTGAACTGCTCATGTGTGTATCCAAATCATAACCGGTAAAATGGATCAACATATTGTTCTGCGTGGTGAGGCAGTTGATGATAAAGGCATGGAAAATGCATAGAAGTGGGAAGTGATGGATAAAAAAGTGGGTGATGAACGACTAGCATAACATTTGATTAAGATGTCAAGAAATGGAACAGCCTTTTGTACAGTGTGCCAGTCGCAAATCAAATACGAGCATTGGAGAATTTGCTATCTGAGGCACAGGCTCTCAGCTCTCTCCTTGTGTCTTTTTAAACTCGTAGCCCTCTGACATACTATACATACAGGAGGACTAGGAGTCTGCCTTCTACATATATAGTATGTAGGAGACCTATGAGTTTAACATTTTAAACTATTCATGTAGGAGATCCACGAGTTTACAAAGACGAAAGAAGAGACTTCACAGCCTGTGTTTGAGGCTAAAAAATGCTAAGGAGTCTCATGCAACTGTGAGGCAAGTGTGCAGCACTCAACCTTCAACCAGTGTTGCTGATGAATAATCTGTGAAGTCAGTGTGCATCTTTCAAATTTCAGTCAGTGTTGCTGATGCACAATCTGTGAAGCCAAGTGTGCTGCACCCAGTATTCAGTCTTTGTTGATAAAGCACCTCAAGATCCTGTTTAAAAAAACTGCTGTCACAAACAAACCAGTCTCTCCAAATTCTTCAAACATACCAACTAAACCATTGCCAGTGAAAACACTGTTTCAAGATTTGGGTTGTGCATCAAAATGTATGAACATTTTAAAACTAAATTTGGACTTTATTGATGAATAGGGAGTATCAGCTGGGCACCAGAGTGTGTTTAAACTTACATATGTAGTTGGACTTTGTTGGCAAGTAATAACTGTTAGCTTGCATCGATAAAGACAGGCTATTTCAAGAGTTTAGCTGTGTGTAAGCAAGCGAGTCTTTCCTTCACCATGTTATGTTTTTTGGTAATCAAAAATGCAGGAATAGAATGCAACAATTTGAATTTGCCAGGGAGTGTGTGAGATAGGGAGAGAGTGGGGCGGGAGAGAGGGGAGGCATTTTCCTGCACTCTCTACCAGCGCCTAGGCGGCCCGTGGACTCAGGCCAATTTCCTCTTTTTTAACTCCAGACCATTACAAACCATGTTAACAGCATGACCAGAGTCTTTCAACAAAAGGGGGAAGTGAATCGCCGTATAAAGAATCATTACAGACAGTTAACGCCAGTGAGATTACAAGTTTGAGGTTGTTGTGCATGCCAAGAGAGTGCTTTACCAATGTACCAAACCATTGGGCTACGTTGCTACAAAGTTCTCAACATTGTGGACTTTGTGTTACAGGTTTCCTGAAGAAGCTGACCATCCTGAAGGTGGATCTCAACAGACTGCTGACCCTCACGCCTCACATTGGCAGGTAAAACGGCATAAGAGACATCAGAAGACATCAGACGTTTATTAGTCCAAAGGTTTCCTTTGGAAAAGTTGTTTCCTGGCCGTGCCAAAGCAAAACTTAATAAATATAAAAATAATAACATCACAGTGGTGCCAAACATATGATGATGATGATGGTGCCTACAATGACAATAATGAGACGTAATGATTGTATGGTGACGACTTCAATAATGATGATGAGGAGGAGGAGGATGGTGATATTTTTTTTTAATTGCATGTTTGGTACAAACATTTATTTCTTGTTAGGAATGAAATAATGTCTGCATTTAGGTCTTCATTATTAATTATTTCCATGATAGCTTAGAATAAAGAATAGTTAGAACGAAGCCATCAGGGTTGCTGAGAATAGAGAAGGAGTAAGCTGGTTAAACGATCATCTGTGGTGCCCCAACCACCTTGAGTTACAGGATAGGATAGGATAGGATGATAGCTTACAAAGAAGAGTCATGGTAAGTGCATTTGATAACCACCGCTTGTGAAACATGGACCCTCGCAGCAGATCTACAACGAAGAATACAAAGCATGGAGATGAGGTGCTATTGAAGACTTCCTATATCCAGCACATCACCAACGACGAAGTCCGACTGACCATCACACAAGCCATTGGACAACACAATGACATGCTCACAGTGGTGAAGAAACGGAAACTCCGATGGTATGGCCACGTCACCAGATCATCAGGTCTTGCAAAGACTATCCTGCAAGGAGGCAGAAGAAGAGGGAGACCGAAAAAAAGGTGGGAGGACAACATTCGAGAATGGACTGGCTTGACATAGAGCGAAGCCATCAGGGTTGCTGAAGACATAGAAAGATGGAATACGCTGGTTAAACGATCACCTGTGGTGCCCCAACGAGTTACGGGATAGGATAGGATAGGAAATAGATATTTAGAGCAACTGTGGAGTTTATAGCTTTGCATTATATCTGTTGTCTTGTATTTCAGTTGTGAGGCTATGCAGGAGCTGATTTTGACAGAAAACCTCTTATCGGTGAGTTTTATTTGTGTATTTGTTGTTATATAGCATTTTTTTACCTTGAGAGCGGCATAAGGGTTGGCAGATACAGGCTGTTACTCAAGCCCTCCCAGGCCCCAGCTTTTTTCAACAAAATACCTACAACTAACGTTTTTAGTCTGTCTCTGTTTTAGATTCTTCATGTCTGTCTATCTCTCTGTCTTTTCTTCGTTATTGTGTCTCTTTCCTGCCTTTTTGTCTCTCTGTATCTCTGTCTCTTTCTCTCTTTCTCTCTCTCTCCCAATTCTCTTTTTGTCTGTTTGTCTCTCTCACTCGCTGGATCTCTTGTTTCTCTCTCCCCATCCCTCCCTCCTTATTTCTCTCTCTTTTCTCAAGAAAAGTCTTGACAATTGTGTTAAGGTGTAGGAATACAGTACTTGCTGGCTTTGTTGTACCTTTGTTGAAAAGTCCTATATTTGTTGAGCTGTGCACACTCGTTGCGATCATGTCTATTTGTACTATGGTTTGTACTATGGTTTGTACTATGGTTTCAGGAACTGCCCACCACTATAGGGAAGCTGAAGAACCTTCACAACCTTAATGTAGACAGGAACCGTCTCACTGAAATACCTGTAGAGGTAAAATTATCCATTCAGTCTTTCTTGATACTTTAGTTTGTTTTATTGATCAGCTAGAACTTGTGGGGTATCAATCACCAAGTTGATGATATCGTTGGTTGACATCACTGTTTTCCTATCTTGCTGAGAAGGAGATGCATTCTGTCTTTTGAAGATGTTTTTTGTTGTAATGATCTTAAAATGGTTCCATTTCCCTAGATGTAGTAAAACACTATGTCTCTGTTTCAACTGTTTGGGCATAATAAGTAACCCAAAGTTATTAATGGTTGAAAGATCTCGCCTCAAATCATGGTAAGGCTCCAAAGACGGCACTTCAAAGTCATGATGTCGAGGTCCAAAGATGCCATTTCAAAGTCACAGTTTCAGGAATTAAAAATGTCATTTCACAGTCATGGTTTCAGGACTCAAAGATGTCATTTCAAAGTCATGGTTTCAGGACTCAAAGATGTCATTTCAAAGTCATGCTTTCAGGAATCAAAGACGTCATTTCAAAGTCATGGTTTCAGGACTCAAAGACGTCATTTCAAAGTCATGGTTTCAGGACTCAAAGACGTCATTTCAAAGTCATGCTTTCAGGACTCAAAGATGTCATTTCAAAGTCATGCTTTCAGGAATCAAAGACGTCATTTCAAAGTCCTGATTTCAGGATCCAAAAACTGTTAGTCAAAAGCAAAGCACAAAATAAATAATGATATTTAGAATAAGCAACACCCCTGTTGTTGTGTTGTGAGCAATGACACACATGTACAAAAGGACTGAAGTGTTTGCACAGTGCTGTGCTTGTTTCAGATCGGCAAGTGCAGTAAGCTGGGGGTGCTGTCCATGCGAGACAACCGCCTGTTGCGTTTGCCGCAGGAGTTGGGTGTCCTCAACCGTCTGCAGGTGCTGGATGTCTCAGGAAATAGGTATGGGTCTACAGTAGCAGGATGGCTTAGTGGTCAAATCGTTGAAGGGTCTTGTTAAGCTTTATGTATTACAGGGTTGCCAACCACTACGGAATTTCCGTAGTTTACTCCGGAAATGAATACGCGGCTACGGAGCTACGCAAATCGAAAATTTACTACGGAAAGTCAATTTTCGATGATAGTATTACAGTTTTAACGAGTTTTATTGAACGCCTGTGCCTCCCGTAGCACCTCAAGGTCACAGTCATTCGGTTTACATGCACGGTGTAATAGATCACGCTCCCAGTGCATGTTAGGAAATTCGACCAATCACCGTGAAGTGGTTTTGCAAACGGCCAATCGGTGCACAAAACCTCGACCTTTCTGTGACACTTTCATTTCCGGGTCACGTTCTACAGCGCGAGAAGAAAAGTTTGTGTGCCGCGTATTTTGAATCCATGATGCCAAAAAGAAAGAAAACTAGCGATGGAAGCCAAGAAAAAAAAAGAAGAGGACAGCAAATCAAGAGTACAGGAAAGAGTATTCTGAAAAATTTCCGTGCATCACTGCTCATCGAGATCAAAACACAGCGTGTATTGCACAGTGTGCTTGGCAGATTTTAGCATTCAACATGGCGGCTTCCACGAAGTGACGCGACACGTGAATGGCAACCGTCACAAAAGTCGTTGCCCTGATCCAGAAAAGTTAGTCCCTGTTCAGTCGGTAGCCACCTTCTTCAAGCCCGATATGGATCTCTCAATAATTCGTGCGGAAACACTCTTCACGATCTTCGTTGCAGACTGTGTATGCATGTCTTCATAAAAAAAAAAATGCGAGGACGTATGGCTACTGAAAATGTCATAAAACTACTGAAATTCGGAATTTTTACTACTGAAAACTTTTTGGGGGGTTGGCAACTCTGGTATTATTTCAAGTGAACTCACTCATGCAGTGTCAAGTGATGGGCCATTGTAGGCGGCTCTCATCACACTGAGATGAAATCTGAGATCAGTATTTGAATTCCTACCGCTGTAACCATCGCAATACACTTCCTTTGGTGCTAATGCTGTACTATTTAACCAAGTTATCACACATTTTAAATGGGGACTTTTCAACCACTGTGTAGTTTGCCTTTAGCCTTTAACAGTATGCTACTGTAGCATGGAGAAAAGGATGTATAGAAGTGATCAGCGTCATGTTTGATACGCCGTTTCCTTTCCTTTTGTGTCGTGTTGTTGCATACTGACGTGTGTCGTTGCAGGTTAGAATATCTGCCCATGACGGTCGCCAACCTAGACCTGAAGGCCCTGTGGTTGTCGGAGAACCAGGCACAGCCGTTACTGAAGTTCCAGACGGACTATGATGAGAGGACGGGACAAAAAGTGCTGACATGCTTCCTCTTGCCTCAGCAGGGCTTCCACACTGAGAGTATGGGTAAGTGGTCAGGAGATTTCAGCTACGGCTTTCCAAATCCGATGAACGTGGATAGACTTCTGCTTTAGCGTTGAGGTTAACAGTGACTTACTGTAACTCTGAGGTCAGAATGTTACAGTGTAAATGAGTCAACAAGACGTAATCTATAGAAACTGGTTTTTTTTGTGAGCAAAGTCATGGATGGAATGAAACATCTTACCTGCAGAACAAGCTTCTGTCAGTCACAGTGGATCACATGGGGTATCGACAGTTGTTCCATGACAATTGTTCCCCAACAGTTGCTCAGCGACTATTACTCTTTCACAAATTTCTCCTTGACTAATTGCTCCTCAGACAATGACTATTTAACTAATTGCCCCTTAGACAGTTGCGTGCACATCATAAAGTCTTGTATTATTATTATTACTGTATTAGTTTTTACATTGGAGGTCCAGACAGTTCATCAGTAAGCAGGTTGTATTACAGTTTGGTCACACATCTTGTGCATGTCTGTGGTAGAAAACCTACTGAAGGGCAGCATAGGCACAGAGGCTGAAAGTCGCAAGAGCTGGTCAGACAGAGAAGACAAACGAGACAGGCCGCGAGACAGCGTGGTACAGTTCCCTGACGGCTTTGACTCTGAGAAAGACTCTGATGAAGATGTGAGTTTTAAAAATGCACTCCTGGTTCTTTATGTTCTGTTACTCTCCCCACCATTTCTCCACATTACCCATCCCACCTGTGTGTGTGTGTGTGTGAGTGTAGGTACATGTGTGTGTGTGCGAGTCTGTGTATATGTGTGCACTGGCGTGTGAATGTTGATGTGTGTGTGTGAACAGTTAAAGTTGTATGTGTATATATATATATGTGTGTGTGTGTGAATATATACAGGCTTGTTTGTTGTTGTTTCATATGCGACTATGGCTGTGATGTTAAATCTATGGTTTACAAGACTGTACAGTCATTGATGTGGTATCTCTCTCTGCCTTTACGCCACTGGCTTGAATGATGAATGCGTGTGTGTTGTGTATGTAAGAGTGTGTGGAAATTGTGAGGGGTTTTTGGTTACAGATTATTTAGGACAAAAGCTGGACTGCTTATGACATTCACTATGATGATGATGATAATGATAGTAGTTTTGAACACACTTCCTCAGAATAACCTGTCCATTAACTATAGGATTTATTGAAAAAGCTCCGACTTTGCTGGTTTTCTCTCTCTCTTTCTCTCTGAGTCTCCATCTTATCATATCACCAATGGTGGGTATGGGCATCAAACTTCATTGTTCTTTCATTCTCTGTCTTTCTGTCTCGCTCTGTCTCACTCTCCCTCTCTGTGTTTTTCTGCACCATGTCGATTGTTGCAAATACCACTTGTTAATTCTTCTTTCACTTTTGTTTGTTGTGAAATTTGAATTCAAAGTCGTATTCTGTCAGTTTAAGTAGAGAGAAAGAACAATAACAATTCTTTGTAAAACTCACTCCAGGAAGAAGAAAAAAAGCACCTTGTATAGTCTCATTGGCTAAAATAATTTTTGCCCTATTTCTTCTGCTTCTTGCTGTAGACTGTTGCCTTCTTTGTGCAAATCGAGTAGACTTTATTCAGATTATTCTGTCTGTTCTATAACTCATTCCATCCCAAGCACAGATAAATCCATACAGCGCAACCTAGTCATAACTGACCAAGCACCCATTTATCCGTACAAATAGGGTAAAGCTATTAAACGTGTCCTTGTTCGGTTCTGATTTCGCATACAGTTGATTTGAAAGTGTTGAATCCATTCTTTTGATTTCCCACAAACGACAAACATTCATGGTTCACTGATCTGATTCTGCTTCAATTTAGATAAAAAAATTTCCCAAATTTCCTGATGGTGAGTCGGGAACGGTTCTACTAGGCCAGAGAATTTGCAGAGCTGGTTACGAAATACTATAATAATGGTTCCGATGACCTGGCGAATCATCCCAGAAAAGCACCTCCAAATTTTATTGAAAACTTTTCAGTAGTTAAGTTGTTACATTATAGTTTTTTGTGTGCTACCGGTGAATTGTAGGACAAGGCCCTGGCACAGCTTGGCCAGAGGTAAAATGGCTGCCCAGCACAGCTAGGATAGAATGAGTTGACCTTTGTTTTATCCTACCTTCTTTTGTTCATCTTTTATGGCTTTTTTCTTTTTTTTCTTTTCTTTATTTTATTTTATTTTTTTTTTAACTGTAAAGATTGAGTAGAAAACTGTATTTTCTCAAACACTGTATTGTAAATGTTTGTTGTTAGATGTCTTATTCACGTTTTTCTCTCTTTGTACTTTTGTGTTGCCAAAAGCAAATAGCTTGAAAGAGCTTTTGGCAGCTTGATTTCGACTGTTTAGCATTCTTCTTCTTCTGCTTCTTCTTCTTCTGCTTCTTGTATATATTCTTGTCAGTTTTGAAGAATGGCAATGAATTAGCTGGAATGAATGACGTAGCATCAAATAGTTTTCTCCACATTCTCTAATTAAACAGTTTATTTATTTGTTTATTTTGGTTTTATTTATGTATTATTAAATAATGCATTTATTTATCTGTGTACCTATTTTTATTCAATCGTTTTCTAATTTTGCGGAAAGTGCTCCATTCTGTCTTTTCTTTCTTTCCTTGACCTTGATGCATCGGCTGACCTTCTGTGCACGCTCTTTGCATGACCTTTGCCTTGACCTTGTTGCATGTGCAGAGCCATTTCGTGCGCCATGACACTCCCCACCCCAAGGAATTGAAGGCTCGTCACACCAAGTTCCTCAAGCAGAAAGACCACATCGATGGCCACATTATTCCGCATCATAGAGACAAGACCGATGAGGTAAGATGCGTGGCACTTATGAGGTAAGATGCGTGACACTTATGAGGTAAGATGTGTTCCTACTGACGGTGCTCTGAAGGTTTGTTGCCAATGTATGAATGGACCAAAGCATGTATTAATTTCTTACAGTAAAATAAAACAGTTTTATTGTTTGTTTTAGGCAAGATGAATGATAAAAACCAAAGTACTGCGAAGGTGGTGGTATGTGTTTGTGAGAGGTAGCATCAACAGTGTTTTCTGGTGACTTTTTGGGGATGATTTCTATGACTTTTGATGATAATAACTGTTTTTGACTGTTGTTTGCTGGCTTATGACTTTTGACAGTGACTTTTATGACTTTGTGACAGATTGTTTATAATCGCTGTTTATACAGTCGTATGGATTGCCTTTAGTTTTATAACACACAAGAGTATTGCACCCGCTGGCTAAACTATGTATCCACTGTCGATACAATTAATATTCCCTCTAACATTCGGCAATGAGCGAGAGGCGCAGTGACTTCTTTGGTTGTTGTATTATTTACTGTATAGCGCTGGAAAGCCTGCCTGATAGAAAGAAGTTTGTGTTTTGGTGTGGTTGCAGGACAGAGCCTTCATGCCAGGACGAGATCCTGATGCCTCCTTCGACCGGGATGATGAGCAGCCCATCCATCCCTACCATGCCCCACCTCCCCCTGAAGAACACCGCCCTCCTCCCATTCTTCTATCACCGCAGATACAGGCACCCCCACCTCCCAAGTCCCCTCCACCAGAGATTTTGAAAGGTGAGGCAGTTATGATTTGATTGGCAACAAACAAAAATTTCGTTTATTTTTATTTGGATTAATGCGCTATTGTTCTTCTTCTTTTGTTTGTTTGGTGAGATGGGTTGGCCATGCTTTGATCAGTGTGTTACCTTGTGTGCAATAACAACAATGAAGTAATCTTCTTCTTTTCATAAACTCTTTTTTCCCTTCTTTTCTCAGTGACAGCGCCCGACCTCCAAGGGGCAACGTCCTCGGCAATGCAGTCGGAATCCTCGGAGGAGGAAGAGGAGGATGACCGCTTGCCCAGAGAGTCACAGCCCTTGCTGGTAGGCAAGACGGTGACCATCGCCACCCCAACCCCCACCGTCACCATCGCCAGTCAGGACGATGACGAGGCGGAGCTGGTGGGTGTGGTGACTGTCAGGCATGACAGCGATTCTGAGCAGGAAAGAGACTCTGACAGAAGCAGCGACGACGATGATGAGGTCAGAATCCAATGAGGAGTGTAACTGTGATGATTTCCTCATCACTTCGACAAATGTTATTTTCAGTCTGTTGGTTATCAAAGCGCAGCATTTTGTAGGTTCAACATTCATCAAGGCAGACTCAAATAAAGATCTTCATTAAGTAGAAATTTGCATTTTAGATTGTGAATAATGAACAGGGAGTAACTTCAAAAGTATAGCACATTTTTTGGAAACGATGTGCTAAAACATGGACTTGGCTGAGGCGTATCTAATACTTGCCAATGTATAGTCTTGTTGGTGTTCACTGTGCAACACATTGATAGCTGCTGCAAGCTGACTGCCAGTTGTAATAATTATTTTAGTCCGTGGTTTTACTGGATACAGATTTTTAATATTGTTAACATTCTGAGCGCTTAACACAAGTGATGTTTGTTGTTCAAGATGATGTTTGCTGTATATAGTGATGATGTTTGTTGTTCAAGATGATGTTTGCTGTATATAGTGATGATGTTTGTTGTTCAAGATGAAGTCTGTTGTTCCTTATGATGCCTGTGGTTCATCATCCATTTGATGTGTAATGTGCAGTCACGAGAGCGGAAGGTGGGTTTTGTGCCAGAAGTAGAGGAAGAACCAGACAAGGACCACCGCCTACGACGTCGAGACACCCCCCACTACCTGAAGAACAAACGCGTCAACAAAGAGGAAGATGCTGAACAAAAAGTGCGAGAGATCCTCGCTCAAGCAGCAGCCCAGAAAGAAGCTGCTGCCATTTCGCCAGTCTTGAAGGTAACTGATGCTTGTGGTCATGATGACCGTAACCAGTGACTGCATTCCACGCAAATGTTCTTCTCATCACGCTTTGATGTCAAATTTTATGAGGCTAAATTCAATATTTTCTGTATACACACTGAAATGATGTTAGACTTCAACTTCACAGCAAAGCACATAAAGCAACTTCTTCTGTTTTGAGCAGTGCTGTCTTAAAGAAGTAAAGCACTATTTTAGGGATGACTGTGATATGAGGGATCACATTGCACTTTGAGATCTGCATCCGTCAACACGGGGTCAGACAGGAAAAATTGCCGTCCTCTGTCATGATCGAAAGAACGCATATATTAATAGTAATATTGTTTTGCAGTGAAAGAATATTCCTGTTGAAATTTACTAAAATCTTTCATTCAGGAAAGGTTTTCGTACTGTTCCGTAGCAACTTGTATGTAATAGAATATTTCCCTTCTTCTTCCTCCTTCTATGTTGTTTTGCTGTTGCCAAATTAATATTAACTGCAGTTGTGTGTATATGGCTGTGATGGGTTTGGGTCTGCTTTGTGTTACTGTTTGCTATTCCGTTTTGTAATGATAACTGTTGTGACAATGTGCACGACAGCCACCAGAACACGACACAATGTCGGTGCCAGTGAGTCAGCCACTGACCATCGCCACAGTACAGGAAGAGGAGCTCAAGGTGCACATTCTGCGAGAACCTGGCCAGGGCCTGGGTATCAGCATCGCCGGCGGTTTGGGGTCCACGCCTTACAAAGGAGATGACGAGGTTTGTGCGCACACACTGGTAGTCGGAGAATCACACAACGTTAAGCTACTGTAGTTATTTGATCGCACATGAGTGTTCTTGTCAAACCAGAGGTCAGTGTGAATGTTACTTTGTGATTTGATGCAAACGTTTTGTTTCAGTTTTATTAAACTTGATCCATACTGGGCAGTCATTTTCATGTAGACTATTGTCCATAAGTTCCCTAGGGGGCACTTGTGTCATATCGGCTTTGCTCTACTAGTTAAAAAAAATAAATGTTCAGGGTTGATTGTGACGTTTAGTGATAAAACAAATCAAGTGTATAGAAAATGCCCATTTTATATCCGGATGACCTGCTTTGTGTGTTTGTGTATAACACCTGGTCCAGAGGATTCAAACTTCACACTGAAGATGTGTCTCATTGTGTTTTCTATAAAGATATACACATACCGATTTTTCACCACAATAGATTTGCTTTTTTAAAATCATCACAAGGTTTGTACATAGGTATTCAAAGCTCCAATGAGAATTATTAGAGGTTTTCCTACTTCCATCTACAGCTGTTAAGCCCCCATTGAGATGCCGAGGTTTTCTGTAAAAATAGTGTCCCCACTTTCTGAAAATTTAGTGCTTTAAATTACCAATGTTTCTGTCATTCTCATTTGTTTTTCCTCATTCATACTCTGTTCAATCAATCTACTATCTTCTTCGCTAGACCAGTGACATATCTTTTTTATTGAAAACTCTCCCAAAACTCCTCATTTGTGTATGGGGTCTGTTGATTCAGCTTGGGTATATTGGACACTTTCTGCCAAATGGTCACTATTTTGTTTTTGTAAATTAGAGTACACCTTCAGCGCCCCCTGCATGGGATGCCTTTATTGTAATGTGACCGGCTGGTGGAGTGCATTCAGTGTTACCAATAGGGTTGTTTCATCAGACCTTTTATACAGATAATGGGTGAGCCCTCTTTCAACCAAGTTGTGGTCCTGATTCAGTTCTTTGCAGTCTGCTGGACCCTATAAACAATAGCTAACTAATTAACTACCTACCTACAACTTGTAAGAACATTTACAGCTGTAAAAGTTTATATAATGGGTACAGTATTTTGGCCACCACGATAGACTAAGTTGATATAGAAGTAAGAAGACATTTCGCTGTTCGCTGGACCCTATAAACAATGACTAACTACCTAACTGCATGCATACTGGCGTTTAACTTTATATTTGGTATTTCAATATACTATCCCATTTCTCAGTAGTCAATTTGATTTAGGAACAAGTGTGGCTTCAGTTCTTTTTCCAAGGTTGTATGTTTTCATAGCCCTCACTTATGAATATTATTTGTATTCATAAGTAGAGTTTGAAAACATTTAAAATATAAAAAAATTTAAGATGTTTTACAAGTTGACCGACTTTAAACATGTACCTTTACACTTTTTTAAATCAGATGGCTCATCCAGAAATTATGGATCATTTTCTTTTCCCTGCATGAGCATTGAGCATGTCTTCTGATGAGGAGGCAGTGCTATACAAGACCACGTCATCATCATCATTATCATCAGACATCCTTTCAGCAAATATTTTTGTTGACGTGATGTTTGAGTTTGTTGACGTGAAATGTTTAAAAAAAATGAGCGTGTTGTTTGTACTCTTTGTACAGCCTTGCGTTACGTGGTGGGAGCGTTGTGTTTTGCAGGGAGTGTTCATCTCACGAGTGACCGAGAACGGCCCAGCAGCCAAGGCTGGCATCAGAGTAGGAGACAAACTGTTGAAGGTGAGACAATACAAGCCATGAAGCGGAGCAGTCCTCTGTCCTGTCCCTTTACCACGTCTGTGTACACTAGGCCGCAATACAATGCCACTTTCTTCCACTAGCACAGAGCAATTACTATCATTCAAACTGAACTGTTATGGTCCTTGTGTCCACTCCCCCCCAAATGAAATCTAGTTTCGAAGTATTGCTGATCAATAACGCTTCAGTCCTCAGTGAAATAAAAAGACTTCAGTTGTGGTGTAAAACGGTAACTGTTCTTTACCACCTCAAGGAGCTGCTCAAGGCATTGGCAAAACCAGGATTGTACTCAAAAGATGCCAGCTTGTGCTCTGTCTGGCACGGTGGACTGCTGAGCCCTTTTAATGGACCTAGTTGTAGGCGTGTTTATCTGACCCTGTCATTCAGCTTTTGACATTGTGTCTGGGTCCTTTGATGTGCAGCTGAGTTGGCAAGAGAAGAGGAACACTGTATAGAGAAATAGAAAGTTGTAACGGAACAATCACCCTCACTGGGTTCACTGGCAGATGCAGTAAGCAAACTATGATGATGATGACAGTCATGATTATCGGAGTGGTCTAGTAGCGCAGTTGATAGTGAGCTTGGTTGCCTGTGCCAAAGGTTGCGGGGGTTACAACTTAGGTGACTTAGATACAAGACTTTCAGGTTGCCGAGGAACTTAGGTGACTTGGATACAAGACTTTCAGGTTGCCGAGGGTTTTCTCCAAGTACTCTGGTGTCCTTCTTCCCTTCAATCATGATATTGGATGCAGTCTAAAATGTGAAAATAAAATTATATTTCCTTTCCGTCTTCTAATAGGGACTTGCCTTTACACCACAAGTTTGAGTGATGGATATGTGTTTAGGAGTGTCTGTAACATGATAGTGTGTATGCTGGTTACGGATCGCCGAGCTTTGAGTTTGATTTAGGAAGAAGGCGCATACAGCATCCAGTATTATTATTATTATTATTATTATTATTATTATTATTATTATTATTATTAATATTATTATTATCATTTAGGACTTTAGTAATGGAATGGGTTGATTGCCTTGTAGAGAAGGGTGTTAGCTAACACTGTGTGATGCAAGTCAGACTGCCCCACAGGTCAATCAGGACAGCCTAGCGGGTGCTGACCACTATTTCGCAGTCAACGTGCTGAAAAACAGCGGCAACGATATCACCATGGTGCTCGCCAGAGAGAAAGAGGTCCTGCCTAACTCCCACTCTCCGGTAAGTTCCACAGATTTGGGGTAAAGTTGGGCAGAATAAAGTAGTGTTCATTAGAGTAATGCGCTTTGGAGATGTTTTCAAGGAACGTTGGCATCCATGTTGTCGTAATTGTCATAATCATAGATGTCATTGTCACCATCATCATCATCATCATCATTATCATCATCATCACCATGTACTGATTATCATTTAATCCAGACATGCCTACCCATACGGAATTTCCGTATTTTTTCCGGAAATTTGGAAAACTCTGCAAGCGCTACGGAAAATACGGATATTTGTTTTACAATACGGAAATTTTAAAAAATGATAACAAAAAAAAATCAAAATCGTTGGCCTGTGGTAATGCACCGCATGATCTTTTTCCGAAGGTTTAATGCCGCAATGCGCAGTCGCAGTGGAGACCTGTGACATCGAAGTTTCCGGTAGAGGCACCGAAGTTTGCTGAACTCGTTTTTGCACAGTCGCAATAAAGATCGGTGCTCGTGAGACAGAATTTAAAACATGGCGTTCAAACGAATGGCTAAGCAAAGTGATTGTGAATCTGAATCTTCAAAAAAAACGCGCAAGAGGCAGACATTTCTTGCTTCGTATTCGGAAAAGTGTCCTTTCGTTATTCGCGGCAGCACTGACTCAAAAGTACGATTTGTGCCAACCAGTTTGGCATCTCCGCCGGTGATATGAACGACATCAAGCGACACGCGGAAGGCCCACAGTATATGAAGAATTACGAGGCTTTGGAGAAGAAAAAGAACATTGTGGCAGCAAATTAATCTATCACTGGATTCTTCGCATAATATCAAAAAGGATGAGTGCAAAAACAATAGGTAGTAAAAGTAAATACAGAAATCGTAATAGTAATACTGAAATTTGAAAAAGCTAATACGGAAACTTCAAATTGAGGGTAGGCATGTCTGTTAATCTTAACTTTTGGACTCTGAAGCTGAGTTTGGATGAGGTCTTTCCATTAGAATGTTATATTCTATCACAAACAGAACACACAGTTTTAGCAAGTGTTTACACGAGTATTTGTGCCCTGCGTAACTGTAATATATGGTTTAGATGGCAGCACCCTTTCAGCAAGACTTGTATCCACATGTGTAGTTTTGTATTAATAAATACATTCTGTGCTGTTTTTAAGGCCAGAAGTGGGAGTCATTTTTATCCCAAAAATATTTTTTGGGGTGTTTTGGGATTATTGGTTATTTTGCATGTTTAGACTATCTACTTCAATCCTGTATAGTGTTTTTGCATATATCCTCAATGATTTTATGTAAAAATTGTCCCTAACTGCTGTGGGGGTGCAGAAAAGTTCATCAAAAAAATTTACAATTACAAACTTTGGTCATTTTTGCTGCATAGTTACCGCTATTTCTAGCGGACGATTCGGGGATTCCCGTATACCAAAATAAACAGGAAACCCTCATGAACATGCTGAGGTCACTTCCGGATTTATAAATAGGTATAGGCATTGTTCAAACTACGTTCTTTTGACCAATGGGTTTCACCTTCTCATCAACACTTAGTAGCATACGTCATTTCCCTAGACACCGATTGGTCCGCTCGATTTTCAGTGCCTTTCGCGCATGCGCAATCGACATCTTTTGCTTCGTGTACCAACTTCCTGCGACGCTATCGGTGATATCCACTAGGTCTAATTCACAGTGTAATTCACTTCAAAATGATGCCAAAAAAGCATATGGGCAGGGCATGATGGAGGACATGTAGATATGTTTATGTGATAGGTATTTACATTTTGTGACAGTGATTTGCATTCCAGAAGTGCTTTTTCTATGTGAGCAGGAATTGGTAACTTTCAAATGCAGTTTTTTCAAAACTTTGTTTTTGTCCGACTTAGTTGCACTAGAAAACAAAATTCTCAGATTCTATTGAAGATATTTACATAATTCTTTTTTTTATTTCATTCATAAAACATTTCTCTGTGGAATAACAGAGGGAAATATTTCTATTTGCTAAAGATAATTTTTTATTTCACTTTTAGTGAAGGGGTACCCCTAAATTTTCATGTAAAATATAAATGACCCTGTAATTTTTTTCATAAACAAAACTTTGAGAAATGGCTCTGTCAGTCCAGAAAGGTGAGGTTACAGTTGAGAAATAAATAGGTTTGAACAGTACATATTGATTCCTGTTGTCTGAAAAATGTTTGTAAGATTGTATGATTTTGCATGAATTCGGCAAAAAAACACTCATATTGAAGACAAAACACATTTCAGAAAAGTGTTTTTTGCAGATTTTGAATGATCTTAATACAGTCCACTCAAAAATAAATCATAATGGCATCATACTTCAGGTTTTAATTTACCCCCCACTTCTGGCCTTAAGTGCAAACCTAGTTCCAGCATGTGTCCACAGTTGATGATGATGATGATGATGATGATGATGATGATGATGATGTTGATGTTGATTGATTGATTGATAATAGTGTCTCAACCATCAAAACAAAAATAAATTTAAAAAAAAACAACTACTTAAATGGGTGGATTTTTACTCCTTTTCTGAAGCCTCCCAAATGTTGGCCGGTAGTAAGAGATAGGCGTTGTGTGGTTTAGGTGGTGCCAGAAGAGGCTGCAGCAGGTGCCGAAGAGGATAGTACCCACACCAGCATTGCTACCGTCTCTTTTACGCCTGAACCTGAAATGGAAATATATGGCGAGGTAAGACAGAGGTTGTTTGTAGCAACATGTCCTGCATGCATGGTCTCCGTATGACTTGCGTCAGGGAGAGAGAGAGGGGGAAGGGGGGAGAAAGATGAGAGGAGAGGAAGGGAGAGGAGAGAGAGAGAGAAAAAGAATTCTTTTTTGTTGTGTGGTCATTTATGTTTTACAACTTGTTGATTAGGCTCTGTCTCTTGACGTTATGATGGTTTGACTTGGCTGGAAAGCTCCTTAGAAAGTAGGATCATGAATAAACTAGTAAAGAATTAGGAAGTATTCTACGACACAAAATTTCCAAAATTGGCCATTGTTTTCATTCCTGTTGTTGTACAACACCTCTCTATAAGAACAATGAAATAAATTTTAAAAAAAAAAGTTATTTTCCTGCCTTGTAATTTTCCTCGTTATGGCGTGCAAATCCCTATTTTTGTTGTTATGAAGTGCAAATCCCTATTTTTGTTATTATGGAGTGCAAATCCACATTTTTGTTATTATGGAGTGCAAATCCCTATTTTTGTTGTTATGGAGAGCAGATCCATATTTTTGTTATTACGGAGTGCAAATCCATATTTTTGCAGACGATGACAGTGGAGCTAATGAGAGACCAAGGCGGTCTAGGCTTCAGCATTGCTGGTGGCAGAGGGTCCGTTCCATTCAAGGGCAACGATAATGTGAGTTACTCCTTTTTTGTTCCGGAGATAGCAGCTCCTTGGGTGCTTACACCACCTTCAATTATATTATACTTTTGTATCCGATTTGTCATCTAAAACATTAAGATTGACCAGGACTATTTCATTTCAACCTAATATTTAAAGAATGCTGCTCAATAAGATCATATAGAATGTTTAGCTGTGCTAAATTTTAAACTCAAAATAATTTCATCTAATAAGTGAATGTTTGGGAAGATAAGTTCATTTTAACACTCTATTTCACCTACTAAATGACTACAGAATGCTTCCCAACAATAATAACAAGTTGGTCCTATTGCACGGGCAAAGTTAACATAACCAGTCATACAGTACAAGCAGAGTTAACATGAAACTAGGTAGTTCATATCTCATTCTACTGATCAACAACATGATTCACGTTCATACGCTTTACCGTACTACTCAAGCATTGCAGTCACCTCACCTTATGTATCTTAAGTTTTAATAACCCATTCAAATTTCATTTATATTCCTGAATGTGCTAGTTCACCCAATCAGTCGTTTATTTAATATGGGGTTTTATTGCGCATAAATTGTAATATTGGCTAGCCTGTGTTATCTTACAGAAAACGGTACAATATTAACGCTGGTTGTCTCGAACAAAATTCTCGCTGTGCATTTTCTTTCGGTTCTATACATCCCACTTTAAAAAAAAGAAATTTTCACCACTGTATTCAAAGCAAAGGACTCTCTGAACATATAGTTTCAAATTTTCCATTTTTTTTTGTTTTGCTTTTGTTTATGAATAATTGAACAGGGAACCATTAATTTCTGTGATGCATGTTACGAAAGTTAATACGTTTTATGGAAGTGTCAGTATTTTGTATTGAACAAAATGGAATGTTTGAGGAAATACAGTAGAGATGTTTATTATTATTATTATTATTTTTTTTTTTTTTTTAATATTTTTATATATTTTATATCATACATTATTAGAGATGTGGTTATTTCACTGTGGGATCCTGATGACAGATTATATCATTGTAAATGGAACATCCACAAAAGATGTGATTATCTTGTGTTTGGTGGCTGACGTTGTGCTATAGTGTTTAGAGATATGTGTGTGTGTGATATGATGGCTATTTCTACCAGTGTTGTGGACGTTAGGCTGTCTTTTTCGGGGCAAGATCTGTGTCCTTTTGATTTGCTGCTGTTTCAGCCCATGCTTGCTTAGAATTTTTGTGTCCGGTTTTTTAATTTAAAATTTGGATTGAATACAACGGAGAACTGCTGGCAATTCAAAACGTACAATAAGGAGACCTGAACTACGACGATGCCATTTTGGACCAAAACCATACAATGCTTATACTTACTATTCTTGAAAGATGTTAAAGAGGTTCGGTTTTGAGTAAGTTTTGCAATTACATAGGGGCCAAAAAAGAACGAATGGAAGTGTTATTCAGCTGATGAAAAACGAATGAAATGTCTACGGATGTCAGAGGGAGTGTAATGTTAGGGGTGATGTTAAAATAAAGTGAAGTGGAAATAACATTGAATTTCAAAATTATTTACTATAAATTATAAAATAAAAATCTTCGGGGTGATACTTCTGAATCAACGAAATACACAAAAAAAGCTTTGATGTAAGGTTTAGTGTTTTTGTTTTTTTGTCTATGGCAGATTGCATGATTGGGCTTTAGTTAGATAGCTCAATAATTTAATTATTTGTATCTTTTCTTTCATATTTTTGTTGTTTTGTTTTGAGGTTTTAAAAACAAAAGTGAGGAAAAGGTAATTGATATTTTAGCTGTGTGTTGTCATTTTGTAGACTTTGGTCATCTATGTTAACAGTCTGATAAGTATTGTATGGTTGACATTTCTAGTAGTTTCCATCAACAACAACAAAAATCAGTTATAATATAGATGAATAAAATAAACTATCCTTTTTTTGGTTTTTACTTTATCTCAGCAGATCTATGAGCTCTTGGAGGTTTGTATGGCAAGCAGACTTTTTTTGTTTATTTTTTAAAAAGTCATGTGACCTTGTTATTGCTGAATTACGCATCCCTCGTTTTAGTTGTCGTTTTGTTTTGTTTTTGCATTTTTTTTTCTGAGTGACATCTTTGGTTGGAGTTTTGTTTGATCCCCTTTTGAAGAATGTCTTTTGTTTTATTTGCTGAAGGACTGTCGAGAATGGCTATATATATTTTGTTGCCCGTTTCTGCTCCCACCTATAGTAGTGGCCGCTTTGTTTTCTGTTCTCCAAAAGGCATTTACTTACAAAAGAGCCATCCTCGTGGAGACGTTTTGCAGCATAGCCATTAAAAGACACTTTGCCGTGAAGAAAAAGGAAAACGAATCTCTTATGACGGAAGAAAACGGAACTTGCCACGCGGCTAAAGTACCTGCTATGAACTTGTCACGCGGCTACAATACCTGCTATGAACTTGTCACGTGGCTAAAGTACCTGCTATGAACTTGTCACGCGGCTACAATACCTGCTATGAACTTGTCACTTTTGAGTGATCTACTATTGCCACCTTCCACTTACTCAATTTGCTGACAATGACGGTTAAGGGTTATTATTTATTTTATCCTTCTTACATAGCGCTGTTCCAGCTCAAGAGCTGCTCAAGGCACTTGTCCATACAGGATCTTACTCGCGCCCCATTGCAACCTTTGGGCGCATAGGGTTATTGAAAACTACGAGTAGATAGCCAAGCTTTTATGCTGCCTGGGAAGTTTACTTTCCTTCTATCATGTCTGTCAATTCCTTAACAGTTGAAACTGCCACACACAAAACTTGTCGTTAAAAAATCGTGAAGGAGTTTTAACGAAGAAGTACTAGCACTTAGTTACATAACGACATATGATGGGTTGTTATGTGTTACTAAAGCACAAGTCATTTTCAGCAGGTAGTAAATTATTTTTCTTCTTAATAATAATAATAATAATATAAAAGGTAAAGGGTAAAGGTAGTCCCATAGCCTGTGGCCGTAGGGGAGCGTGATGTTGGAGATCACACTTATCTTGGGCCAGCGTAATGAGGGTGATGCCCATCTCTCTCCCTTGCTGCTTTACCTTCCCCACCCTTAAGAGAGTAGGTACTCAGTCACAGTTGAGTCAACTGGGGGCGTTGTTATTTGTCGCTTCACGTTTTGCGGTCACCCATCCAAGTGCTAACCGCACTGGACAATGCTTAACTTGGGACACAGTAGCGAGTGCTCCAACCACTGCACTATCCGACATCCAAATAATAATTTAATAATATAATAATAAGAAGAAGAAAAAGAATATTTATAAGGCGCTTTTTCTAGTAATGAATAGTTCAAAGAGCTCCTTCACGTGTTCACAGCTTATTAAACATTAGTACTATACATATAGAGAGGTGTCGGCGGCAGTGCAAATCAATGCAAGTTGGGGGGAGAAGTAGTAATAAACAAAGAGAATCCCCACACGCACTCACAAATAATATGGTTGAACAGTATGGAAGAGGCAGTTTGAAGATAGAACAGATCAGATAGGAGAAAGACTTTTGAGAAGAAATGAGCTTTGAGGTTAGCTTTGACGGTGTTGATATTTGGTATGCTGAAGCGAGAAAGCGGTAATGAATTCCAGGCAGTTGCTCCAAAGACAGAAAAAGATTGGGAAGCAACAGCAGACAGTTTGTTAACAGTGTGTTAAGCATGCATGGAGAACGTGGGGTGGGGTATGTGTGTGGAGGGTTGGGTTCTTGAGTTGTGTGCATTGACATCCATCAGACATCCCTTTATTCAGTAGCTGAATTTCAAACTTAAACATTTCACACAAAAATTTGTTTTATTTTTGAGAAGTTAAAAATTTTTGGCTTGTTCTTTTAAGAATGTGATTTACATATTTTTTTCTCTCAGTATAATAATTTATTTTTGAACAAGATGTTGGTTGCTCCTAACATAGTCCACATAAAGAAACGATAGAGGAATGCTGCCGTGTAATCATTGTTATACATTGCTACTGTAATATCTATACCACAGACTGTATCCCCCTTGGAGTGTATCATGTATTTAGATTTTGTGGTTAGATTGTTGTAACCATGTTTTGTGTTGGTAATAATCTTTTCCAACCAAGTCATTTTGTTGTTAAAATGCATGGAGTTGCTGAATTCATCCTTGAAGCTTTTGGTCCTGAAGTAATTTGAATTGTGTTCAGTTTGTGAATCTATCTTTGTGCGTGTGTGGGGCAGAGGGGAGGTGGGGTAGGGGGAATATATTGTGTGATGAATTTTATTGTCTTCCAAAAGTACAATCCATTATGATTAATAATAATAATAATAATGATGAAAGAATTTATAATGCACACACATCTCACAAGATACAGTGATTCTAGGTGCAATTGTGCCACAAGATATAGTTTTTTTGTGTTTTTTTTTTTTTTTTTAGTGCTAAAACTATACCACTAAACCCTCACCCAAAAACCTTGACCTATTTTGTAAAATTCAAACCTTTCTCTTTTAGAGAACATATTAAAAAATTAATTAACTCTTGTACTACAAATGTTTCATAACATTAACAGTGGTAATAGATTTTCTGTAGATTGTGATATTTTAGTTTGTTAAGGAGAAAGCAATATTTCCAAAAGTATTGCAGATAAACACTGGAAATGTACTGAAATGAAATGAAAATTGGACTGTATTTTGTTGGAGATTTGCATAAAGAGTCTTGTATAATGTTTAAAGAGTAACTCCCATTATGACTACTGTGCTTGTGTGTGTGTGTGTGTCCATGTGATAGAACAACCAATAGCATGCATCCCACCATAGCATAATGCCTTCTGTCATCATTGTCATGTTCAGTCTTGTACCTTAGGTAGTTCATAGTTTATATTTCATTTTGTCAGATCATTCAAAAATCATTTAAGGTTGTTGAGAAATATAAATTCAGATTGTTAGTTTTGATTTGTCAGTGTAATTTGCGATTGTTAAAAACAGTATTGTGAGTTGTGTAGTGCATTCATCTCTGCATGCTTCGTAACATTGAAGAGTATTTACAGAAATCGACCCCCGAGTATTATTCTCTTTAATCATTTGGCTTTCAACTTTGTACTATAATGTCTTGGCTTGTTTCTTGTTTGTAGAGCAGCATAGTAAGAACGGCAAGAAGATGAGAAAGAAGAAGAGAGGAAGAATTCTTTTGAAACAAATTTATATAATAAGCTGTAAATAAAAATGGTAGAAAGAGGGATTGGCGCTAAACTGAAATCCTGAGAGGAATGGTTGTGTTCAAAACAGCCGTTAATAGAGTTCATAGTACTAATAGTGTTAATAGTGTTACCCCCTACCCATTTCCTCTCTCTATCCCACCATTCCAAATACAATACTCCCCTGTTGCCATTTATAATGAAAAAACGAGGTCAATGGCTATAACACGGTGGATTTTCACGTTAATGATTTTGTTTTCAGGCCATCTACATATCCAAACTCACCCCAGGTGGCAACGCAGACCGCGATGGCCGTTTAGCTGTGGGAGACAGGATTGTTTCGGTGAGAAATTATTATTGTCACTGACTTAAGAATCACTAGTGTATTGAAAATGAATTTAGTTTTTCCTTTCGTTTTTATCCACAAGTGGTCGCTGGTGTATGGGATAATATTATTTAAAGGCTGACTGTAAAAGATTGCCAGTAGATGAAAGGAAAGTTTGCAAAAATTAAATGAAAGGAAAGGAAAGATCAGCAGATACGGCAAGCTTGCAACAGTTGATGATGATGATGGTGTAGTCTTGTATAGCGCAGATCTGAAGAAAAAAAGTTCAGGCTCTCAATGATAATTAATCGATGACATGAATGCAAACAATTGATGTTTGTCTGTTCAAAGGCAACAAATTGACCATTGTTGTTGCTTTGTATGAAGATCAACGGTGTGGACCTGACGGACGCGCGGCATGACCAGGCAGTATCGCTCCTCACAGGGCTGGACCGTGTGGTGAAACTGGTGGTTTACAGAGAGCGCCTCCTCCCCCAGGGAGCTTCACCACCTCAGTCCTCCTGTTCCACCCCCTCCAAGGTGCAGCGCCTGCAGCAGATCACGCAGCCGGTTATCAGCTGGAACCAGACATCGCCAGGTGCGGGTGGGGCCAGCCTGACGTTGTCGCAGCAGTCGCCAACAGGGTCGCCCAGCAGTGCGTCAGCGGCGGGCAGCTTGGGCGGAAGCAGCGGTCGCCTCAGCAGTCCCGGACCCAGTTCTTTCAGTGCCGCCGTGCCAACCAGCTACACCTACCTGGGCCAGACCTCCCCTTCCACTGGCGGAGGCACGTCACCGGTGGTCAACAACGGGGGGGTGACAGACTCCACCCAGAAGAGCTCCATGACTCTGTCGTCAGAGTGGACCACTCCTCCCGTGGCTGTGCAGCCACCCAAGTTCATCTACCCCAACCGACCCTTCTCCTCGTCGTCATCAGCGCAGCATTCGTCCGTCGCCTCCCCTTCCTCCCCTGCTGGACAGAGTAGCTCCCCTTTGCCGAGGACTACAGAGAACAAGGAGAGCGTAGTGAACTCTCCAGGCCACGCAGCCAGCGTGTCAGTGGGCCCCTCTCTTGTGTTGAACTCTATGTTGCCACCCTCCTCTCGGGTGGGAGCCAGTGGGGACTCTGTGGCAGGCGGGGGAGGGCAAAGGGAGCAGATCAAGAGACTGGACTTGAACCACGTGCCAGCCCCACCGCCGCATCCTGTGCTGACCTCAGCCTCCCCTCTTTCGCCCGCTTCGCCAGCAGCTGACTTCTCCCCGCAGCCCTATCCCGTTGAGGTCAGTAGTGCCCCGTATCCATTGAGTGAAAGGGGATTTAACTTTTAAGGATAGCTTAGATCAATTTGATGATAACCCGGTGTTTGTGTGTGAGTTTGAAGGATATTGGGGTATTATTTGATGAAATGTTTGTTTTTGAAGGACATAAGAGTTGTATAGATGTGATGACAAGCAGATGTTTGTGTGTGTTTGAAAGGTATAAGCCACTCATGGAGTATCACAATTAAAAACATATTATAATGTTAATAATATATAGATATAGATATTATATATAATGTGTTTGAAAAATATACGGATAGAATCCTAATGATAAAAAAAATGTTTGAGGATTCATACTTGCAGCATGTAAGATTTGTGTTGATTTGTAAAATGTTTTTGTGTTTGAAATGTTTGTGTTTATATAAATATTATGATAATGAAATGTTTGAGTGTTTATAGAAATACCATGAAAACAAAATGTTTGAGTGTTTATAGAAATACCATGATAACGAAATGTTTGAGTGGAAATATTACGATAAAGAAATGTTTATAATTATTATGATAAAGAAATGTTTGAGTGTTTATATAAATATTATGATAAAAAAATGTTTGAGCGTTATATAAATATGATGATGATGAAATGCTTGAGTGTCTGTATTATTCGCAGGTTGAATTAATTCATAACATCTTTGAAGGATATAATATCTTTGTGTGTTTTAACTTAGAAGGTGTGTTCGGAGCATATAAGGACAGCATAAGTATCATGAAAACAGATCTATGTTACTTTTCAAAGAGTGCTTAGATCTGATGATAAGTTGGATAACCTTATGTTTGCCTGTGTTGGAAGGGACATAAAAGATAGCTTAGATTTGATGATAAGGAAATGGTTGTGTTTGAAGGATGTTAATGTCGCATAGATATAATGATAATCCAATGTTTGTGCCTGAAGGAAATGATGATAGCATAATTTTTTTGTAGGTTAAAGGTCACTATAATTGTGATAACCAAATATGTGTGTGTGTGTTGAAGACTAGAAGTTAGCATAGACCTGAGGAAAACTCAGTATTTGTATGGTATGTGAAGAATATAAAGATGGCCTCAATCAGTTGACAACCCAACATTTGTACACCAAGGATCTAATGCCAGGGGTGAGATTTAGCGGTCGCCCGGTCGCCCGAGGCGACTTAAAACTGGCTCGGGCGACCTCACTTTATAGTTGAGCCAGCCCGCCTGGCGACCTAAAAAAAAAACAACTACTTGCAGACTTTTAGAAGCTCGGTCCGAAGCGAGAGCGTTTTTAGGTCACTGTTCGTCTGCTACGAGTATGAAGCATACCCGAGGGTTATTTCCCTTTGCCTACTTCCCTTTTGCGCCAAGCGCGCTGTCTGCTTTGTTTGTGAAAAAGACACTGCTACAAATTACGTGTATTGTCCAGGTGACGGTTGTTGATCCGAAAATGTGGAACTTTATTTCTGGGGTCAACGAACCCCCGCCAAGGAAGGTGAATTCTAGTTCGGAGAAGAAAGAGCGTCACAAAGAGTATGAATCGAAGAGAAAAAGACATTTTCAGACTGCATGGCTGAAACGTTCAGATGGCGAAGATCGATCTTGGCTCATTTTTGATAAAGAATTATTTTCGATAATGCACTGTACACATTGCCGTAAATACGCGATTGTCGGGCTGCCTAAAAACCATGCGGGCTACCTCACTTTACTTCCTAGCTAGCCCGGCGGGCTAGTTAGTCTCCTGGGTTAAATCTCACCCCTGTAATGCTAATGTAGATCTGATGATAATCCAATGTTTGTATATGAAGGATCTAACGATAGCATAGATAGATCTGATCCAATGTTTGTACGTGAAGGATCTAAATTTGTAGTGATAGCATAGACCTGATGATAAATAATCCTATGTTTGTACGTGAAGGATCTATGATAGCACAATTGTTATGATAATCCAATGTTTGTGAAGGATCTAATGATAACATAGATCTGATGATAATCCAATGTTTGTGAAGGATCTAATGATAGTATAGATAAAATGATAATCCAATGTGTGTACATAACAGATCTAATGATAGCATAGATTGTTACGATATGATAATCCAATGATTGTTTGTGAAGGCTATAAAGGCTGTCTTAAAGCTGATGATAACTGGATGCCTGTGTGTGTGTGTTGAAGGATATAAGGATAGTGAAAGCAGGGGGCCCTCTAGGTTTGAGTATTGTGGGAGGCGTGGATCACATCAGTCATCCTTTTGGTGCTGATGAGCCTGGAATCTTTGTATCAAAGGTGGGTATACACCTTTCTAACCAACTCTCAACTCTGTCTTCCTGTTAAACAGTATGGGTATGCCTGCAAAACGTAACTAACAGTAGTGTGAAAAACATCATTCTTAATAGCAATCTTGACATTCGTTCTGGGTTCAAAGTTATTGCAAAACGTAACAGTAATGTAGAAAACATCATTCTGGATAGCAATCTTATGCATGCTTTCTTTTTTCTAGACTAAAGTGATCACAAATGGTTAATTTATTTTTAAATATAAATGTGTGCATGCTTGTAAACTGGCGGAGTAGTGCCAATGATGCTTCTTCATAGCAAATTGTCTCTGTGATTTGATAAACAGTGGATCCAGTGTGCTTTCAGTAGCTTGAATTTTTATTTTTTTAAAATAATTATTATCGAGGATTTTTTATAGCGCACATATCTCACCGTACTTGGCGACTTAAGGCGCTGGCCGATACAGAATCTAACTCAAGCCGCCCGAGGCGCCAACTGGAGACATCATTTCATCTTTAGCATTGCATAGATAAGTGTGCGTGCGTGACAGTGCGTCATTCCTGTGTGTTTTTTGTGTGAGAATTGTATGTGTTTCGACAAATTACAACGGAACAACCTGGAGATGTCATCTTTTTGGTTTAAATTAGTTGGTTAACTTCTAGTTGTTAGCTGATTTAGCCACTGCAAATCTTTCACTGTTATACTTATTGATTTGTTATTGTGCTAAATTACTCGTTGTAAGTGAATAAGTTGTTGTTTGTTTGTTTGTTTTGTTAACGCAGATTGTAAAGGACGGAGCAGCAGGCAGGTCCAATCTTAAGATAGGCGACAGAATATTATCGGTCAGTGCAACTTTTCTTTTTCTTGCTCAAGTCACTCTTTTTTCTTCCTCAAGTATTCCTTTTTCTCCCCCTCCATCGCTATACCCTATTTATTTCTCACTGCTTCTTCCATCGCCCCTCCCATTTCTCAAGTATTCTCTTCACCACACTCCTCTGCCATTTCTCACACCCCACACCCCCTCCCCCACCCTTCCTCACTCCCCATTCCTGAACCCCTCTCCCTCCCCTTTCTATTGGATCATTTCCTTGACCTCACACAGCCAGGGTCATACTTAGTATTGACATTTTATGCATAACATGTCTTGGTTTTCACGGTTCCGAGTTATATGTTGTTTTCAGTCCAAAGGGTTGCTGTTTGTCAAATTTGCAAAAAATGTTAACACTTTTGGATGAATCTATAAACCGAGGGCTAGTGCACGCACTCGTACATTCTATAGCATGGACTTTTAAGATTTTGTTGCTGCGGTCCCTAGCTAGGTGAATGAATGCAAACACCACTGCAAGTACCGTCATCGGAGACGGACGTTGGTGGGATAGAAACAGTCGCAATCTGACCCGTATGGATGATGATTCTGGATCTGGATTCTCACTGTATGTGGTCAGTTGTCACATGCGACACTGGATCAGATGATGTTCTGGTGAACAAAAGAAAGAAAAAAGCTGTATTGCAAATGGATGAAGTTGCTGTTTTGGTAACCCAAAACTGATTGTGTACAAACAGAATCCATTTTGCTTCAAAATGATAAATAACAGCACAAATCTTATTGGATTTAGACCTTCGTGGTGAAGGGTTTCTTTTAAACAAAATTTTATTTTTTTTTGTACTTCAGCTACACATTTTAGTTATTTATTATATGCATAACACTAAGAAAGCCCTGCCTGTGTTGGGGCAAAGTTGCTTCATCAACAAACAAAGCACCCAGCTAGCTGTAACAATGCCTAATAGCTAATAAATACAGTAAATACTATTGTGCACGTGGTATTGTAATGATTAGTAGGTCTGTGGTTCGTCTGTCAATGTTGTATACTTTGTTTTTTATTTAATGCAAAAAGAGATACTTATGTGTTGTACTTCAAGGATAATTCTTTGCCCAAATTTAAGGAAAATTGTTTCTACTCCATTTTCGCAAAGCTGCTTTATTGTGACTCACATGCGAGCAGCAATGAAAGTATGTATTCACCCCAAAATAAAATGTTCATTTTTTTTCTTCAAATGTATGATAGACATTGTAATGTGTGTTGTGTAAATTTGCATATAGTTGAATTTGTATTATGTAGACATCCTGTCTGACAGGTAAAGCTAACAATAAGGTTTGTATTATGTAGACCAAGTTTTGTGTAAACCTCCTGTCTGACAGCTAATGCTAACAATAAGTTTTGTATTGTGTAGACCTCCTGTCAGACAGGATATGCTAACGATAAGTTTTGTATTGTGTAGACCTGTCAAACAGTATACGCTAATGATAAGTTTTGTATTGTGTAGTCCTCGTGTCAGACAGTATACGCTAATGATAAGTTTTGTATTGTGGAGACCTTCTGTCAGACAGTATACGCTAATGATAAGTTTTGTATTGTGGAGTACTCCTGTCAGACAGTATATGCTAATGATAAGTCTTGTATTGTGTAGACCTCCTGTCAGACAGTATACGCTAATGATAGTGAAGGAAACATGATTTTACACTGCTGTTTGGATTGTAAAAACACAGAAGCGGAGACTATAGAAACTCTAGAATTGAGGAAGCCTGTTGTTAATCAGACAAACAATTGTGAATATAGCGTTGGCTAACCTGTAAGACCAGGATATAAAGGATAGATGTGTTATGTTGTGACAATGAGTTTCTTTGGGACATTGCATTGTTGTCAGATGTATTAAAAGATGATGTAATAAGTAATTGTTGCTTAAACTGACCGCTAAGCTTGGAATTTTAGGTGTCCCGTCTTTGTTAGACTACTACACACTTGCACTGCAGTGCTATTTTTATCATCAACCTTGATGCTATTGCTAGGCACTGAAACAAAGGAATGTATTGATTTATTTCAAACTGTATTATTGAAATAGGTGATTTTTTTTTCTAGCGTAATCTTATTATTTTCAGTGGGACAAGATTCACTGTGAATGTGTGCTAAACTATATTATCTTTGGGTCCTTTAGACCTGACCTGTTGTTATACACACAAGCATAGAGTTCTTTTTTAACTGGGCAGAAATCTTACATGAAACACAGCGCTCAGTTCAACAGGTTTTGTTTTTCTAATTGACCTCAGCTGAGGTTGAGATTGCCTCCCATGAGGCCGTGGAGGTCCAAGGAGGACCTGACAACCTCTGTTCATACATTAGTTCTGCGGCTATATGAACGAAAGAGATTGTACCATCGGCTGTAAACCAATCACTCTGCCCTGCTTTCAGGCTCAAGCCTTGCATTGGAAAATATAGTTTTAGTGAAACGGAACAACATTAAAAAATTTTTCTTTTTTAAAATAATCTTCTAGCTGTAAATCAGAAAATGTTTTTGATGGAAGTGGGACTGATAAAATGACTGTTAATCTTTGTGTGCGTCTTTACGCCACAATTTTGGCTTATTTCTACTGTGCTTGTGCCTGATTGCTGATGTTTCCAATGCACGCCCTCCTATGTTTTCAGTCAGACAACCTGTCCTTTCTTTCACTCTAAAAAGCTTCATCAAATTTCAGCCTTTGTGCTGCAAAGATCTGGGAAACGTCCCTTTAGATGAGACATTCTTATCTGAGAGGTTCGTACACTATGACGATCTGGAACCAGTGAATTATAGATTTGGATCAGCGTGATTTGCCCAGTTGAGAAGAAATGTGGTTTGTGGGTTTGGAGCATAGCTAGGAAATGGGATTGTGAACTAGGCCAACTCTTCTGATTGTGAGAACAATACAAGTGTGAGAACCAAGTAGAAGTACAGCACTAGAATTATGTAAAGGGTATTAAAACATTAAATAAAAATAAAACCACTTTTATGGCATAACAACCGAGAAATTCCAAACCCTTCTGATTAAGACAGGCCTTGAAACCGTAAAATGAAAACTAACCAAAACAGGTGTACATTACTAAGAGAGTGAAGCGGTGTTGATAACCTGCTAGTGACGGTTGAGGGCTCCAAATTGATGTTGTGTTCCAACAGGTGAATGGAAAAGATGTACGCAAATCCACACATCAAGACGCTGTCATGGCGCTAATAGCTCCCACACACGAAATTCTCCTCAAAGTGCGCCATGATCCACCCCCTAAGGGCCTGCAGGTAATGACAATACCAATCATCCTCTCATCGTTCCTTGACAGCCATTGTCATCACATAGTATTATTTGTTGACAGATCATCTCATAACAATTTTGCTATGTGTTATTTGTGTTAGGTTGCTAAAATAAACCTTTGGTCTTTTATCAGGTTGTAAAATTGACCTTTTGTCTCTTATTAGGTTGCTAAATTAGACCTTTTGCCTCTTATCAGGTTGTTAAATTACACTTTTGCCTGTTATCAGGTTGTTAAATTATACATTTTGCCTCTTATTAATTTGCTAAATTAGACATTTTACCTCTTATCAGGTTGCTAAAATGGACCTTTTGTCTATCAGGTTGCTAAAATAAACATTTTGTCTCTATCAGGTTGCTAAAATAAACCTTTTGTCTGTATCAGTTGCTAAAAATGACCTTTTTTCTATCGGGGTTCTACTACTAATCTTATAAAGTCAACTGCTTAGAAAGCAACGGTGTGTGAGTGTCAAGAGGCTGTTGAGGTATACGCCTACAAACATAATTATTATACTACAGAGATCTCTCACACTGGCCTAGCTTCAAGGTCGCCTGTTTAACGGAAACTGGCTTATTGTCAAAAGGTTTATGTAGTCTAGCTAACATTACTTCAGGGTCTTTAGTTTAGAGATTCAAACCACCATCATCTTTATTGTACTTGTTACTCTTTTCAGTATCATTTACATTGCACAATGTTATATTCATGGCTTTAGGTTCAAAAAGTTAAATTTTTAAAAAGACTGTTGGAATAATCAAAATTACTATGTTAATCATCAGTATTTTAATTCACAAATTAAAAAAATATCTATATATCTTCTGCAAAAATATAAAATATACATTGCTGCATGTATCAAGTGTATGTGTGCATGCAAGATCAGTTGTTGTTGCATGAACAAGCACACTAACAATGTTGATTTTAAACATGTTCTCGTCAATAATGTTTAAAATAACAAACTCTCCGTATTCGTTATTTGCATTGCATTAAAATGGGTTATGATAAAAAGGGAGGAAAAAAAAATAGAGATTGTGGTATTTTTTCTGTTGAAAGATCCGTACTTGCAAAATAGTGTGAAGTTAGTAGTATTGGAATAGATTGGTTTGAGGAGGCAAGATGTCTAGTTGGAATTGCTTCACTTTATTAACCTTACGTGCACCCCTATTCACGCACTGCATCCTTGCATGATAGAACTACTTATGTATGTAACCTCTGTGATTTTGACCTGAAAGTTAACTCATAATCAAACATGAACCCATATATAAATTGATCATACAGTCCCACATTCCTGTTTGAGATTGTTTTTCCTTCCCCTTACCCCTAATAATCTTACATAACACCATTGAGTTAAATATTCTACAAATGTAATCCAAACTGTATGGACCATAATAACTTTGTGAGGAATAATAATATTAATAGTAAATGTCACCCAACTACCCCAATGTTCTGGTTCTATTGTTATAATCTCTGGTCCTGATTTGGCTCGGAAGAGTCCGCTGGACCTAAAGCAATAATAATGTTATAATCTGTATTATTATTGAATGAACACAACTTGACTTTGATAAACACCATAAACAAAATCATTGTGATGTTTGCACATTGTGAGCTGAACATCAGTGTACTTCCAATCAGGTCAAAGTTATCTTTTTAACTACTGTCAGGACACATTTTATTTATTTGTATTGGTTCGATTTTTTTCCTGTTGTATTTGCTTTGTATGTTTAGCACTTTGCCAATGAAATGCAAAATGTTTGTACAGTGGAACCTCTCACAACGACCCCCCTCTATAACGACTCCCCCGCTACAACGACCCATTTTATTTTAACCGATGTATTTCCTTATATTGCTGTCATCAGTATAGCGACTCCCTCGCTATAACGTCTAACGACCGATCTTTGCAGACCGTATAGCGACTTTCTCGGCATGACTGCACAATAAAAACTGTCTACGATCTTGTTCAGCACAGTCAGACAGGTACCTATATGTGACACGCCAGCCGATAAAGTAATCTTCTATAAGTTTGACGTCATCTTGTAACGTCACATTCTAGATTCTACTCGTTTGGGGTTTGCATTTCACTTTATTCACATCACGAGCGCGGCACTGAGAAGAAGCAAAGAAAGCGTGATGGGATGATGGAGTCTACAAAGAAAAGAAAATTTTTATCTCTGGAAGATCGAGTTAATGTTGTAAACAGACACAAAAAAGGAGAGACTGCCATTGCGATCGCAAAGAGTCTTAAAGTTGGAAAAACACAAATTCAAGGTATTATCCGAGACAAAGATGACATTCTTAAAAGGTGGGAAAGTGGTGATAATGCCGATCGTACGCGATCAAAACGGAGGAAGACAACATACTCGGAAGTAAATGAGAAAGTTTGGGATTGGTTTCTGGATGCTAGAAGAAAGAATATTCCGATCACTGGCAAATTGATTCATGAAAAGGCCATTATGCTCTCTGTAAAGACCCCTCTCTATAAAGACCCCTCTCTATAAAGACCGATTTTTGTCAACATTTTCAAGGTCGTTGTAGAGAGGTTCCACTGTATTTATATTGTTTTCGATATCGTGCACAATGTTGAAAACGATCATCATGGTCATCCTACTAATTTAACTCTGTATTTATAACGTGTGTTTTGTGTGTGCATGCGGTTATGTGTCTGTGTTTGGGTGTGTGCATTTAGCTTATGGTTTTTGTTGAGCGCTACTTGAACAGGAGACAGAATGAAAAGCGAAATGAGACACAACCCAGCAGATTAAACAGCTCTGTACACATCTGTACACATGGGTTTTGCTAACACTTCTTTGGAGGTCATAAGCCAACTTCAAATACAAAACCTACTTGTTTTTAAAAAAAATGTTTCAGTTATATTTTTTCTTCAAAAAGATTTTACTATATAAATAATAATAATATGAAAAAAATAATAATAAATAAATAAGTAGATAAATAAATAAAATAAAATAATAAAAATAAAAAATAAAATAAAAAATAATTTAAAAAAACAAACAAGGAAAATAATAAGTTCATGGACTTGGTTTATTTTTGTGGTATTCATGCGTGAATGTGTGTCTGCTTTGAAGGTAGTTATTTACTGTTGCACCACCTTCGTAGTTGGTAAGCACAGTGTTTAGATGCTGACCAAAAGTTTGTAAGAGATTTGCAATAGAGACATAAGATGGAGAATAGTAGACATAAGTCATCTTATTGTCCCAAAACGTGAAAAAAGGAATTTCTGGCAGTGCAAACATTGTAAAAAGGTCACATAGAGCAGTACAAGATCTGTTAAATCCACTGATATTCTGTACTCTATAGTAAAAGCATAGGAATAGCCAAACAGTGGTAAAACACTAGAACTTGAGTGTATTGTAAAAGCTTTATAGTGTACAGTGATTCAACAACCCACTTTGGACAACATAGGTTTCCACATTAATACTATCAGGTTTTGGTGGCCTGCACTGGGGTATTACTTCCATGCAAGTGTAGGCTGGAGGTAGAGCAATTGGGAGGAAAGGGGGGGGGAGGAGGGAGGCAGGTGGGTAACTAGCTAACAGACTATAAAAAACAATGTCATCAGTATGTTTCTGTTTGTTTGATAAAAAGATTTGTAATGAATTGAAATTTCATGCCATAAGTTTTATGTTTGGAGCTTCAACTGTTTCATTTGGGAATAAAATACTAAAATTGAAGTTTGTTATTTTGGGAATGGAATACTAGTAAGAGTTTGTCATTTTGCAGTGAAATACTAAATAGTTTGTCATTTGGGAATGAAATACTAAACTTTTTTTTGTCATTTTGTAATGAAATACTAGATGACGTTTGATATTTTGGAATGAAATACCAAATGAAGTATGCTGTTTTGGAATGAAATACTAAATGATGCTTGATATTTTGACAGGAATATGTGATAACGAAGACACCGACGGAGAAACTGGGTATGAGCATCAAGGGTGGGGCCAAGAATGTGGCTGCAGGACCCATGGATCGTGTGGAAGAAGGCATATTTATTTCTAGGGTGAGTTTTCGCTATCCTATCCTATCCTATCCTATCCTATCCCATAACTCGGAGGTCGTAAGGGCACCACAGATGATTGTTTAACCAGCCCAGCGTACTCCATCTTTTCCTGTCTTCAGCAACCCTGATTGTTTCGCTCTTTGTCAAACCAGTCCATTCTCGAATGTTGTCCTCCCACCTCCTTTTTGGTCTCCCTCTTTTTCCACCTCCTTGCACTGTGCCTTGCAGGATGGTCTTTGCAAGACCTGATGATCTGGTGAAGTGGCCATACCACCGGAGTTTCCGTTTTTTCACCACTGTGAGCAGGTAATCGTGTTGTCCAATGGCTTGTGTGATGGTCTGGCGGACTTCGTTGTTGGTGATGTGCTGTGTATAGGAAATGCCCAGAAGTCTTCTGTAGCACCTCATCTCCATGCTTTGTATTCTTCGTTGTAGATCTGCTGTGAGGGTCCATGTTTCGCAAGCGTATAGGAAGATGGAGATGACAAGAGAGCGCTGCAGTCTTAACTTGGAATGTAGACTGATGGTCCTGTCTTTCCAAATTGGCTTCAAATTGAGTTTCCGCTACTGCTTTGTATCTTATTTGGGGGATGACAGAGTACACTGTAGAATACTGACTGACTGACTGAGACTTTATTCGTCTATGAAATTTATATAGAAATTTGCCTTTTGGCTGCACAAACATAGTAAATGTAGAATGTAGAATATGTTTAAAAGAATGACATGTACAACAAAAAATAAGTAGTGCCACATATAAAATATAATAAAACAACTACTATCCCACAGCCCGCACATACCTGCACTGTACACTACCTACACACCATCACAAATCAATGCCATCGGGCACTAACACCAAAGCCATCACACACAAACACCAATCACAGGTGTACAGTACATGCTACCCAGGCACAAACATGATCATCACGTGCTAATCCAAATCACAAAACAGGGGCTGTTTGAAAAATTAACACACGCACACGCATCTCCAGAAACATAAAGGCCCACAATGCACAGTTTTCATCACAACAACAACAGATACTGTATTAGGCACTGTATATACCTGTATTAGGCACTGTATTAGGCACTGTATCACACACAGACAATTGCAGTACACACACACCTGCACTCCATTTCACACTCACAAAAATCACACTCACACATACACGCTCTCTCTCAAACACACACAAGCAGGCAAATATTCTGGCTGACTAGCTAAATTTATCAGTCTGATTGAAAGACTTACTGATCAGATTTCATAATGTCAGGGAATAGCGTTTGTGAATGGAATGCTGCTTGGCAGAAAGGACCGGCGAAACGTTTCAGTCCTCCCGCGGCAGCTGATAAGCCGGCCTGACCTGGAGGTCTGCCCTAGCAGCTTGTCACACAGCGGATGAGTTGGGTCATGCTGAATGACCCCCAGGCGCTTCATTGCTTTCACCTCAAAGTGCACCTGAGGATCCAAGTGGGGTCTGCCAATGAGCTTGCTGGCAGTCGTTGTGACCTTTGCTCGCTTTTCACCTGCAGCAGAAACTGGGTTCCATCCTCATCCGATGACTCTTTAGAATATGATTCACTTTCCCCGTGCGTTGCCACATCGGCATGTTAAAGAGATGGTCAAGAGGGAAAGTGGCAGTTTCAAACAAATAGCCTTCACTTAGACACTGCATTTCAGCCAGTAAACAAGGTGACTCAAGTGGAACAAGGTGTGTTTTGCACAGCTTGATGCTGCAAGTTGGCATCTTGATGGCTTGTCAAGTCAAGCAGTGTTTATGACCCACAGTGGACAATTGATACAACACACTGCATTTCAGCCAATAAACAATTGATACAACACACTGCATTTCAGCCAATAAACAATCTAATACAATGAGCGGCATTTGGTTCTCCGCCAACACATTCAGCAGTTCTTTTCACTTATAAATGCAGTATACATACTTACATATAAATCTAACAATAATTGCTGTACATTTTATTTAAAGAGTGATGATGGTGGGGATGATGATGTCCACTTGAATCGTGCCAGTAAAATCTCCATGTCTTTTGAAGATATGTATGTGGCGCGCGAGAGGAGGGTAAATAAAAATGTTGAACTGTCCATAGAGACTGATTGGTGAACTGTAAATATTTCATTACTGCTGACGAAACAGAGGTTTCAGCTGTATTCCAAATGTCAGGATGTTTTTGCAGTGCCCCAGTCCTTCCAGAATGATGATGATGATGATAATGATGATGATGATTTGTAATGAATTGTTCTTTGTGGAAGATATTACGTGACATGATTGTTATGATTATAGGGGAATATTGTCTTTTTCAGATAAATGAGGATGGAGCTGCAGCAAGGGATGGCAGATTGAAACCAGGTCTTCGTATTTTAGAGGTAAGGATGGTCTCTGTTTTGAATTGTGTATGCCATTCAGCATAGAACGTCCACAATGTTAGAAGTGTGAATATTTCTAGAGTGTATTTTTGTGAAATGGGGTTAGTTTGCAGAAGGTTCAATTACTATTTCAGTTTTGCTTTGAAATTTGTTTAGGTTGATAGCTTAATCTGTTTTAATCTATTAATTAAAAAGCTGTAGAATATTAAAATTGGTGATAACATGGAATTAAAGTATTATGTTAGCTTTGGGAAAATTAAATTGCAAGTTGTGATAAACTGTAGTTTAATTTTCTGCTACGCAGGTGAATGGTCAGAGTTTGCTAGGCGCCACTCACCAGGAGGCGGTGAGGGCTCTACGCAGCGTCAGCGACCGTATGGTGATTCTCATCTGTGATGGTGACTGTGGCACATCCAACATGGCGGCCTCTCCTGAACTCCCCTCTCCTGGCAGTCCTGGCGGTTTCTTTTCGTCGCGGCAAGGCTCGGTCTCCAGCATTGATAAAGAGGATGAGGAGGCAAGGATTTTAAGAGAGGTGCGTAAAGAGTTTATTTTATTTTGGTTTCATTACTTTAATTTATTTATATATTTATTTACTTATCTATTGATTGTTTTTGTTTTTTACATTGGTTTGTTTGGATTGTAGTGGCTCACTGTTGGTGGGTATGCGTGTTGATGTTGTGCTGAGTGTTAGATTAGAATGGGATTACAGGCAGGTACTAGTCCTAATGTCCTATCCTATCCTATTCTATCCTGTAACTCAATGGTTGTAGGTGCACCACAGATGATCGTTTAACCAGCGCACTCCATCTTCCCCTGTCCTCAGCAACCCTGTTTGTTTCGCTCAGTGTCAAACCAGTCCATTCTCGAATGTTATCCTCCCACCTCTTTTTCGGTCTCCCTCGTCGTGTACCTCCTTGCAGGATGGTCTTTGCAAGACCTGATGATCTGGTGACGTGGCCATGCCATCGGAGTTTTCTTTTTTTCACCACTGTGAGCAGGTCATCGTGTTGTCCAATGGCTTGTGTGATGGTCTGTCAGACTTTGCCATTGGTGATGTGCTGTGTATAGGAAATGGCCAGAAGTCGTCTGTAACATCTCATCTCCGTGCTTTGTATACTTAATTGGAGATCTGCTGTTAGGGTCCATGTTTCGCAAGCATATAGGAAGATGGAGATGACAAGGGAGCGCAGCAACCTTTCCTTGGAATGTAGACTGATGGTCCTGTCTTTCCAAATTGGCTTCAACCTCGCCGGGGCAGCAGTTGTTTGTGCGTTCCTGGAGAGGACTTCCTGTCGGGACCCATTGTCTGATACAATGGCTCCTAAATAGTTGAAGCTGTGCACTGTGTTGAGGGATTGCCTTGGACTTTGATGTCCGTGTTGATGCCATTGGTGTTGTTGGTCATCATTTTGGTCTTCTCTGCACTTATTTCCATTCCATAGTATGTACAGGCAGCCTCTATGTAAGCCTACCGGGAAAGCGGTCTTCTGGCCTTTAGAACTCGATTTTCACTTGACGTTTTACAGTAGAAAATGTTCATAAATAGTGTACAAAATATATTCTCAATAAAGATCTGTTCTTTGTGTGTTGTTTTCTGTTGGCTAAATTACTGTGTGTTACTTATTAAATTAACACTAGTGCTAAATCTAAGCCATCCGATTGAGATTTTGGCACCGCTTGTCGCTGGCCGCAGCCACTAACCTCGGCGACGAACAGAGAGCACGTTTGGAAATTTCCACAGAGAAAAGAAACGGTTTCATTCACAACATGCAAATTAGATCGGTCAAACACACAGAACTCTACCCTTTAGTCACGTATAATTTTTTTTAAATTTAAATACGAAATACTTGGTTAAAATGACGTGTAAACAAGAGGGACATTTTTGAACGAAGATATCGGTTCTTTCTACTGAAATGAAATTATTTGAAATCTAGGCGATAGAAAGCTTGTTTTCTTACGTTTTTAATGGTATAAGGGACTTATTTAATATTCATGACATCGCGATGCGAGAGCCAATCAAAGCGAACTACCCGGTGCCTTTTGAACTTCAAAGTTCAGCGAAGAACATGGCTACGCGTGTGTTTTCTGTGAACGAAACCGGTGAATGTTTTTCTTCGATTGTCTTCGGTATGAGGGCTATTCTTGGTGAGTACTGCATTTCTTTATTGCTGCTTGTTTTATGTGTCTACAACAGTTCGTAGATTTCGATGAAAGAAGAAATTAAAATAGTTGTAGCAGGTTTTCCGAGTGAAGCGTCTCATGTTTGTTAACAGCAAGCATGGTAGAATGACTGCAACTTCGCGCAACTTGTATTTTTTCTTGCGCAAAAAAAAGTAATAGAACCACTGTAATGTGAAAGATTATCACTTATTTTAAACCTAAGCTGTATTTATAAACATATAGTTTCAAGGATGGCTATTAATATTGCAAAAATACAACGCTACCTCAAACCGGAAGTGGCTGCTGATACTATCACATAGGCCTACTGTCATCAACAAAGCTTAGTAGGTGTAGTTGATGTAGACCACACACTTGTCACTCAGTGCAATATCAAGATTGTTTAGACAAATTTACTCGATATATAAGCACTTTAGTCAATGGTTTATTAGACTAATTAAAATTAAGATTGGGACTTATGTATGAAGTAATATTTGTTGATCAATCTAATCTATAAAGTATAACCAGTATAAGAACTTTTCTAATGTTATTGTTTTGCGATCCTTAGAACTATTAATGATGAAACAGCACATATATGTAGGAGATAGGGTTACTTTTTAAAAGTCAACTTTGTTTCCTCCTTTAGATGATGCCCACTTCCAAAGGATGAAACAAGCCCTTATGAAGTCAGGGAGAGGAGCTCCACCAAAAGTCAATAAGGGCCCTTTGACAAGCAGGTTAGTATTGCAACTAGAGCTACTACGCTTGGAGACGCAGAAGTCTTGGGAAGACATGGAGGGCTTCGCTGCCAAAGTAGTGCAACAAAACGAAGGTACTGTAAGCATGCAAAACGCCCTTGCTAGGGTTAAAAGGGAGTTCAAGGGTGGAATCGCTGAATCTTCCCTTACTTCATTTCTTGAGATGGACTTGGGAAGTGATATCGCCAATAAACATGTGGGTGAACATCTACGAAAGTTGGGCATGACAAGATGTCATTTGTTGGATTCAAATGTACTATTGCCCGCGATGCCACCTGTCAACAATGCAGTCATTGTTGATATTGTGGCATTCGGCAACAAAGAGCCTGCGTTCGTAACTGCACAAACACGCAGCTTTCTGACACGACTTGGTGTGGACATTGCAAATCTGACGGACCAGCAACTGAATGCAAAATTAAGAGCCATCCATGCAAAATACGTCTCTCTTAATAAAAGCCGCAACCGCCCAAATGGAGAGGACAGGATTAATGCCTATCTCTCCGAAAGCCCCTCCTTTGGCCTGCAAGTGTGTCCCTCTCCCTCTCCGTCCACAAGCATGTCGCCATTGCATAGCCCAGTGATCATGAAGCTGGCAGAGTCGGGGAGAACCCAGGCGATGCTTAGGCGCTCGCTAGAAGACAGCCAAAAGATGTGCAAGCAGCAGCAAGATGTGATCGCAGTGCTTCAACAGGAGCTGAAGGAAGGAGCAAAACAGCTGGCTGAGCAACAGGAAAGAACATCTGAACAAGAAGTGGTAATAACAAGATGTGGACAAAATCTGCATGACCTCAAGCAGCAACTACTGCAAGCCAGGCAACTGATTGCGAAAACAAAGGCAAGCAACTATTATAAGCGGTTGCAGAGGCAAGAGCGGGATCTCAAAAAGAAGCAAGCAGTCATAGCAGCCCACGAGTCAGGACATTGCACCGCCACAGTGAGAACTTTGAGACGCAAGGTGAAAAACTTGCAAACTGCCCTCTCCAATGCTCGTGCTGAGCTATGCAAATTAAGACCCCTGAAAGCGGAAGTTCGGAATCTACAGCTCCTGGCAGATGACCAGTCCTGCCAGCTAGGTGAACAAAGAATACTGAGACTGAAAGATGAGGACACTGGATATTTCCTGCAACCGGCCAAATTGCTCATCATGGAGTTGGTTGGGCAACTTGAAGTGTCCACACAAAAATGTGGTCTTGTGATTGAAGCCGTTGCCAGGCATGTGCTGGATGCAACCATTCCCCAAGGTGATCTGCCATCACAACGCAGCGCGGGGCGATTCACCGACATAGGCCATTCTCTCAGTAAAATCCAAGTGGCTGACGCAATCATGCACTCTGAGCATTTTGATCTCCACACAGATGGTACAACCAAAGGGGGAAAAAAGGTTGTTGGCCATCAAGTCACGCTGGATGATGGAAGTACACTAGCTTGTGGCTTCAAGATTGTCGCCTCTGAAAATGCCTCAAGCCTGGTTGAGATAGCCATAGGACTCTTCGAAGAGCTGTCATGGGTGTATGAGGATGATGTGCAACAGCGCCATGAAGTTTTCCTTCAGCTCCTGCAACGACTTAGCGGTTTGATGACAGACAGGGCAGCTGTGATGAAGGCGTTTAACAGACAGCTAGATGCAGTAAGGCAAGACTTGCTGCAAACAAACAACAGCCTGGCATTCTTACATTGCAATGCCCATTTCCTGCTGGGCCTGGTTGGGGCTGTTGACAAGTCTTTGAAGGATTTGCAGCAAGACAATCATCTTCTTGGGAGAAACAAAGAGGCCAAATTTGCTGGCAGAGACAGAGGTGAGAATGCAGCCATCAGATGTTTGCGCGAGGCCTGTGCCTGCCTGGGTCCCAGAGGAGACGAACGGTACAGTTGCAGAGACCACTGGCTTGCCTACTGTCTGTGGAGAGATCAACCGTCGCAGGTGTCATCTTTCAAAGCCAACAGATTCAACAATCTGTTTGAGGCCAGTGGAGCACTTCACTTTCATCGCATGGATCTACAAGACTTCCTGGCAAACTGCATGAGCTCCCTTAACTGGAAGCAGGAGGGTATCCTCTTAGATGTCAAGTGCGATGAACTGGACAATCAACTGGTTGCTCTTGGATTGATGTACTTCAGACTCACTGGACCCTACTGGCAGCTTCTCGGCAAGGATATCTGCTATCTGGACTTCTATGCATATGTGGTGATGATGGAGCAGTTTCTGCAAAGGTGGGCAGAAGATCCTTCAGACGCCTTCAGCTTGGAGTTTGAACCTCTCTTTGATGTCAACATGGCAGTTCAAGATAATCCCATATTCCTGTCGTTATTAGACATTGATGAGCAGCGCAAGGAGAAAGTGGGGATCGTCTTGAGGAAGATGTCGGCCGCTTTCCTGGATGTAGTTTATGCGCAGCTGCAGGATTTCCTGCCTGGTGGCAAATACCATGCCTGCCAAGACCCGGACCTCCGTACCAGGCTTGAGTTCTCAAAGATAACCAACCTGGTTGGTGAGCAGTGCTTCGGGGACTTGGATTTTAGCACATTCAAACGAAGAAATGCCACCTGCCATCACCACTCAAGCATCAACTTGATGCAGAGAAATCAAACTGTCTCCAGCTGGTTCCTGTCCCTTCCTGAAGAGAGGCAGACTTTGCTGTTGACACAGGCGTCCTCCAAGGCAAAGCTGCTCCGACAAAAGCACAACCAAGAAGAAAGAGAGGCAGTGGAAAGAAGACAACAGCTGTTGCAGGAAGTGAGAGCCAGGAAGGAGGAGCTGGAAAGGAAAAAAGCTGAAAGGGTCAGGGATATAATTCGCCGGCTGCAACCCCACCATGGGCCATGTGAAACCGCCACTGATGTGGATCGCCTGCTCCATATGCAAACCACCAAAACAGCTAAAATGGATGCCCTCAAGGCGGAGGTCATGTACCGTAAGCTGGTATTGAAAGAGGCATCACCACTGCTCAAGGCCTCTGCCAAGCTTGCTGACCTTGAAAAAAACCTCAAGGCCTTTCTGCAAAGACAAGCAAGACCAAGGGACGGGAAGCCAGTGGAACCACAAGAGGCAGCGGCCGAGATAATTCACAGAGAGGAGGCTGACGACGAGAAAGAGGAGGCGGATGACAACGAGAGAGAGGAGGCGGACAACGATGAGAGAGAAGATGCAGAGTTGCATGCGAAGATAAATGCTACATTGGCATCACTGACAGAAAGTCAGGTGTCCTTCACATCAGTTGCCCCTGGGACATCGGTTTTAGTGGGGTATGAGGAAGACTGGTTTGTAGGAGAAATAGAGGAGGTGTTGTCTGAAGATCTGATCCGCGTTACATTTCTGCAGCGAAGTAATGTAAAAAATGATGCATACCAGTGGCCCTCAAGACCGGACAAGGACACAGTCAGCAGCAAGTTCGTTCTGGCTACGGACTTGCCGTTGACTTCTACAAATGGAAGAATTTGGGTCTTGGCCGATGCAAAGTTCTATGCACTTCTGTACGAGGCTTTTTGCCATATGTTCTTTGCTTAGTTTTGGTTGTTGAAGACATTTGCTCTGTGTGTAAATGTGTTAAATCCTGTAAATGTGTAGTTTCAGTACATAAATTATTCTTATTTGATTAACGTTGTTGCATCTTGTGAAGCCAGACGCTATTTGTGTGTGTAAATTTCTTACATAAATTGTGTTGACATTCTACCTACCACAACTACTTTTGTGGCTTAGCCATTTTTTAATTTTATCATTTGATTCACATGTGTAAATATGCATGTGGTTGTTTTGAAAAAAAAAGTCATAGCTACAAGATTCTTAACTGTGATAATAACAAATTGCTGAGAAAGTTTTATTTATTTCACCCAGGTCAAATCTGTCATGGTGTGGTAGCTTCTCTAAGCATACAACTGGAAAACTGCCTCTTGCTTTTGATAGGCTTACATGTATACATTTATGTTAAATTTAAATAAATAAAAATGTTTACACATAAAGAAACATTAAAAAAAAAAAAAGAACCAATGAAGAAGACCTAAAATAACCTGATTTAAAAAAAGAAAAAAATTGATTAAAATAAAAGTGGATTTGGTCTGCATGCAACTGAGGTTCAAAAAAACAACAACAAAAAAAACAACTTCTCTAAGCATTTTTTGATAATGAATGTTGTTATTTACTAGTTTGTAAAGTTTGAGGTTTGTGGGTGCGTTAATTTTGAAAATATTGCTATTTTATGCAGTTTACGCTACGTTTTTACACACTAAATCCCACATTTTTGGACAAATATCATTTTGTATTTGCTTTGCTAGCCATGTTTGTAATGCTAATATGTAGCCCTGGTTGTTTTAAACAACATAGTAAAATTTCAGCTAAGTATATCCAGTAGTTCTGGAGATATTGCCATTTTAGTAACGTTACGTTCAGTTTATGTGCTTTTTCCGCCTAACAAATTTGAATGAAAGGGCTTCCTAGCTGCTTAGTAACTCAAAATCTAATTGACCATTACAGAATAAAATAATTACATGCATATTATGTATGTACTGTAATAAATATCTCCAGTTTCAAGACTGTAACTCTTTTAATATTTGTGTGGTGGCCTCTTGAAAATGCATGTTCGTGTTGTTTGTGCAGCATTGAAACTGTGTTTTTGACCATTTTTGTCCACCTGTCACTTGTCTGTCATTCTCACAATCACATAGGTTTTTATTGTATTCTATGTCACACCACATTCTTAACAAGAAAACAAAACCCCAGCAATGTGTGTTGACTGTTGGTTGCATAGAGGGCACTCAAAGTAGGCCGCTCGTGCACAAATGTAATACCGAACGCTACGATTACCACATTATCCTTGATATCTCTGGAACTAATAAAGATAATCACTTGATTTTTTTTAAATTTTACTTGGTTTAGTGTGCTTTTTCAAATAAATTACATTTTATTACATAAAAAAAAATTTTTTTTTTTTAGTGGCCCATACATATCCATAGGCTCATTTTCGTCACTTTTGCACAAGGACATCTATGTATTATTCCACCTTAATTAAGAATTATTGATTGGTTTTGTTTGTTTTATTATCACTTAAATGAAATTATAATATTTATTGTCTGTCATATATTATGTTTAATTAGGTAAACAGGGCTGGTTTATATAATCTTGCTTGTGGCCATTCCTGTACACAATAAAATAATGTTCTTTGTCACGTTTTTCCATTAATAACACACATGTTTAAACCATAAGAATAAATAATGATAATATTAATATGTTGCTTTGTCAGGTCAATGAAGAAGAAGAAGAAGATATAATAATAATACGAAGAAGAAATAATAAGAATAAATAATAAGACTATAGCTTTTTGAGTACAAGTTGACGGAATAGCAATAACACTAGAGTTAAAAGTGAACAGTGTTCAGGTTCATCAGCATTGTAGCAGCATTATAGAGAATTAGTAGAGAGACGTTCTGTAGTGTTATCCATACTGTATTACTGGTTTGTATTTTGTCAGCAGACGTCAAATGGGTTGTTATATGTTACGTTCTGGTACAGTTAGAAATATTTCATTATGAACATGCATCTGGAGCCGCTAGGACACTATATTACTGTAATAATCAGACCTGCCTACCGTTACGGATTTTTCCGTATTTTTACGGATTTGAGACCTAGAATACGAAAATACGTAAAAGCCTTAAAAAATACGAATTTTGGCACTTTAAAAAAAAAATTTTTTTTTTTGTTTGGTAATAAGACGTTTATTTTGGGTTTTCAGACATTTCACACGGCGCCATACTGCGCGCCAGTTAAGTCAGAAACAATTGAAACTTTTCAATGTGATATGTTTAGAACAATGAAAATATTAAATTTGTTATTTAAAATTACACAAACTGTTGGTTCTTAGTTTATTTTAATATGGCCAAGGTAGACAATTTACTACTTCAGAACGTTCAGTTGCTAGTCCTCAAGTCCAAACCTGCTGCCACAGTGTACACCAGCAAAGAACTAGACAGACTCAAGAGCTGTTATAGTTTGCAGCTGAAAGAAAACAGTGCTGAGTGACAGTTTGCGTATAATTTTTCCCAGTCGTTGTTGTTGTTTGTAGATTATAGTCACACGACACTTTCGCATATAGGTGACTACTGGACCGATTTATACTGACACCAGCGGGCCAGTTGTTGGTAAAGGGGAAAATAATATGATCACACGTTGACCAATCCGGGATTCGAACCAGTGACCTTTCGGTTACTAGCAAGACGCTCTTACCAACTGAGCTACCCGGCCCCGACCTTTTTTTTTTTTTTTTTATTCCCAGTCAGTTACTGTAAATAATTTATTTTGTAGCAAAGAACCAGACAGGCTCAAGAGCTGCTATAGCCAGCAGCTGAAGGAAAACAATGTTGACATTTTTGCACATCATATAAATTACTTAGTCCTTCACTATAGATAAATTATTTTGTTGTTTCCAATTCAAATTTAAATTTTTATCAACTGAATTTTTGCTCTCTAGCAATGACAGTTTTGCGCTTTTTCTGTACTGTAGTCAATAAATAAATAAATCTGAGAACAGTGTATTTAAGGAATCAGTTTGAGTTTTTTTTTTAATGCAGTGATTACTTCTTCTTTATCTTCACTAGGTTACATTTACAATTGTTAAATTCCTACTTGCGAATGCTTCGATTCGCCGGGAGTGAAAATACGAATTTTGGTCCCAGAATACCACATTTTGCCAGTCAGAATACTGAAACTGAAAATATGAGGTAGGCAGGTCTGAATAATGCATCAAAATAATACCTAATAAATAAATATATATTTTCTGTATTTAAATGAGCAACATTTATACACAGCCATCTCTTTCAAAAGCTCTTAAAGCAATCCTAAATTATTATTTTCATTACTAGAACTATAGTTCGAAATTTTTTTTGTTTTGTAATGTTCCGTAGTGTATATCATTGGTAGTTCACATTGTGTGTAATCCTTGGTGTATAATGTTGTCCTGAGATTTGCTGTTATTTTTTTACCCATTTTCTGTTGGGCTGGGCCTTTTTATTTTACGCAGAAATGTTATTATTATACCGAAATTAATTTTGTAATTATATACGAAGTAACCATTTCTGTTCCTCCTTGTATGAAATGTTGATATGTGTAAAGTTTTTATGTGAACGCCCATCCTGAAACAATCTTACCGCACACAATGGAGTTGAGCACAGCATAGCATATGTTTGGTGAGATTTTACTTTGTGAATAAAACAACCAATTGAACCACACATGTGAAGTACGGCCTGTTGGGCAGAGAAATGTACCTAGTACCTCCACTTCAGGTCAAACAGGAGTAGCACTGTACTTGCTAACGAGTTAGTTTGGCTTCGATGTGAAGAAATATTTGGGAACATTGTGTAATAAATGAGACACATGAGGTGTTTTGTAAGATTTGGCTACTAGCTTAAAATGTCCATCGTTGTTGTAAATAAATACAACATGTGAGTGTTAAGAAGACGAGATTTATAAAGAAAGAAAGGAGACAACACACAGTATACTTCAACATGTTGTCAGTACATGTATTTCACCAAAATGCTTCTTCAAGATTTAACAGTGAACTAAGGTCTATGATCCACCATCACAGCTATTAAACCATTGATTTCGTTGCTCGTGATCAGGATTACATAGTAATAGTAGACAGAAAAAAAAAAGAAAAAAAAAAGTATTATAAAATGACAAAATGGCGAACTCACATTGAGGATGCAGAATATAGTTTTTCGTAGTGATGTTTGAGACAGGCTGTTTGCGGGGTAGAGGTTGGTTGGGTAAAAGCTCCAGTTATTTACCCCTGCGTTGTTTGATTTTTGTGGCACAACCCTGTTTGGGACAGATGGATTGGGTGGAGCTTGATTGGGTAGAGGTTATCTGTGTTGTTTGGTTTTTGTGCATGAGTGTTGTTGTTGTTGGTGTGGAACAGGAGCAGGACATGGTAGATGAAGCCGACAACTGGGAAAACGAGGAGCTGCAACACGCGGTACGCTCCCCTCCCTCTCCGTCTCCCTCACCCTTCAAACTGCCCTAATCCCTCACACTACTCTTAACCATTTGCCATTGTCTTTCCTTCCTTTGATGTTTTTTTTTTTTAATTTTATTAAAAATTTTTTTTGGTGTGTGTGGGAGGGGAGGGGGTATCTTTCTTCTTCTGCCTATTAGCTGTGTGCACAATTTTCAAGTGCACGTAATAATAATAATAATAATAATAATAATAATAATAATAATAATAATAATAATAATACCAAAAAAAGCCTGTTTACGGTATCCCAACCGACCCTAATTTTTTGGCCCAACCCTAAACTTTTGGGGGGGATCGTATGGGGAAAAAAATTGAAAAAAAAAGGCAATAAATTTGCACTCAAGGTGGAAAAGGTATTTTTTAAAAAAAATTAAAAAAAAGGAAGCTGGCCGACTGACCATATTTTTGCTTCCTATTTTACCGTAAACAGACATATTATTTTTTTGGCATAATAATAATAATAAGAAGAAGAAGAAGAAGAAGAAGAATTATAGTAATATTGATGATAATGATAATGACAATTGTAATAGTAGTAGTAATGATAGTAATGTCACTAAACTGCTACTACTACTTCTACTGACTACTACTTGTACAACTACTACTACTACTACTACTACTACTACTACTACTACTACTACTACTACTACTACTACTACTACTACTACTACTACTGGCATAATAATAATAATAATAATCAATAGCATTTGTAAAGTAGAATTGAATAATAATCAATAGCATTTGTAAAGTAGAATTGAATGTGTGTAAAGATGTTATGACTGTGTCCCCTTGTCATAATTATTTAGCAGGACAAAGCCAGAAGGTAATCATGATACAAAGCCAGAAGATAGTCATGATACAAAGCCAGAAGATAATCATGATACAAAGCCAGAAGATAATCATGATACAAAGCCAGAAGATAATCATGATACAATTCCCACAAGGGGTGAACTTATGTGACTTGGCTACCAGACTATTCAATTCACTGAGGATTTTCTCCGGGTACTCTGGTTTCCTCCCTCCCTTCAATAATAGTATTGGATGCAGTCAATTTAAAATTTCAAAAATATAATTCTAGTTAATTTCCATCTTCTAATAGCGATCTCCCTGCCTTTACATCACATGTTTGAGTGATAGAGGTGTGTTTGTTGTGTGTGAGAGAGTGTGAGCAATATGTGAGCTTGTATGTTGGTTTAGCTGCGCTTTGAACCTGATTGGTGATGGTGCCAAAGCCTCTCTATAACATCCAGTATTATTAGTATTAGTAATTAAATGTGCACACTTTGGCGTCTGCTCAGACCTCCTGTTACTGTGCTCATTTGTGACTTTTCACCTACACATTGGACAAAATACAAATTGAACACAGAACTGGCAATTTATATATATATATATATATATATATATATATATATATATATATATATATATATATATATATATTTTTTTTTTTTTTTTTTTTTTTATTATTATTATTATTTTTTGTTTGGGGGGGGGGGGGGGGGGGGGACATTTTATGCATATTAATTTAAAAAAGGGGGGTACTCAAATGTGCTATACAAGTGGTTTGTTTCTGAAAGTAGCTATGCGTCATATTGTTATACAATGGCCAGCAGTCTTTACAATATATTTTACTTTACTCAGAAAAATCTATTTTCGATTTTCTTTTTTTCTCTCTTATTTGTTGAAATTGGAATGAGAAACTGCTTAAAATAGTTGTACTCTTTCTGACCAGAACTGTTTATTCCACTTCAGGAGCGATTACGCCAGCAGCGGGAAGAGGCAGCTCGTCGCCTAGGTAATGACACAGCCCTGGAGGCAGCTCGGCAGGCAGCCATCTTGAAACAGGAGCAAGCCAAAATCAGGGGACAAGACTCTCCGCCCATAAATGTAAATTGTCTTCTCTCTCTATCTTTCTGTCTCTCTGGCTGTCTGTCTCTTTCTCTCCCTCTCCCTCCCTCCCTCTCTCTATTTGTCCATTCTCTCTCTCTCTCTCTCTCTCTCTCTCTCTCTCTCTCTCTCTCTGTTCAACCTCTCACTCTCTCTGTTCATCATCATCATCATCTTTCTCTGTCTCTCTCTCTCCTCTCTCCATCCCTCCTCTCTCCCTCCCTTATTCTTTCTTTTGTCTCTCCCTCCTCTCCATTATAAACAACGATAATTTTTGAGAAAATGATTTTATCTAATGATGACATTGTTTATTTTGTTGTTCCATGATGCTGATGTTATGACATTAATTTTTTTGTATTTAATACTTATTGCTACAAGAACCAAGGGCAAGATGTCAAAAACGCACCCAGCGTTTACTCTTTTACCCTTGCAAAATAAAATTACCTTATCTTATCTCATCTCTCGTTATTCGCTATCCTTTCTCTCCCTGTTGCTTGTGCACTGTCATAATGATGGGACAAATGCAACAATAATGATAACCCTCATTGACTATTGACTAGTCCTCCACACCTATCCCATATCACCCCCCTCCCCCCCTTACTATTCCACACCTCTCTCACTAATTCCCTAACACACAACTCTTCAATATGTAAAATAATAATAATTAATAATCATGTATTTTGTAAAGCGTGAATTCCAAACCAGTAGTCTGATCTACTCTGTGCCCAGACACTGGCAGGTTAACCAGTAGTAAAATGACATCAGCAGTTACAAACTGTTTCATCAGATACCTAAAAAAGAAGGCATAAATTATCAGAAGTAGAGCCATGACCTACAAAAGCGGCCTGGGCTTGTCTCCTTTAATTTAATTATTAAAGTAATGCTTCATTCGTTGACCCTGCTTTCTGCCGATCGTATCAGTGGTGAAGAACTGTAGTGCAATCTCTGAATGGAATGTATTTATAAATGAATGAACACTGGACGCTGTAAAATGAAGTGCCACGGCAGCAGCCTTCAAATAAAATGTTGCAATCTTGAGCAGACCTGCCTACTCTCACGCTTTTGACATGCACCTCCCGCTCTCCCGCCAACGGTCCAATTTCTCCCGATTTTTCAAGTCAAAAACTATAAAATATTTTTTGCGCGTTCTTGCGCGGTATTTAGTCAACTTTGTTAGTCAAGGATAATATTTAGTTTCGGCTTCCGTAACGCTTGCTCTGATTGGCTGATTTACGGGCTTTGTCCAATCAGAGACTGCTTTTCGTTGACTTGCAAGGCTTGAAAATGGCGACCAAAAGAATGAGACTGCATGAAACCGACGACGAAGACGGAGTCGAAGAACTTTCTCAGCAAGCGAGCAACAGCAAGAAGATCAAGAAAAGAAACTAAGGTGTTCTTTCAAAACTAACCTCACTACTAAATGCAAAAACATTGAAAACTCTGCCAAAGGGGACAATTACGCTAGGTGTAGGCCTACAATTTGTTGCATTGATTTCTCAATTTCTCACGGCGGAGCTAATGATGTAAAAAAAAACATTTAAGTAGGGCCAAGCATAAAGACATCGAAAAAAAAAAATAAAGAAACAACAGCGAAACAACAGAAGTTGGGCCCATATTTTTTAAAAAAAAGTAGTGATTTGCAGCAAAATATAACAAATCTGAGGCACAATTTTTGTTTGTGCGATGCATGCATTTTGTCGATGATGTCGATGCCAAAATGTCCTGCTTTTTGATCCCCTGTCTCCCGCTTTTACTCTGAGGGGGGTAGGCAGGTCTGCTTGAGGTGGTAAAAATTGCCCAGTGGAAATAAAATGAATGAATTATTGACTGACAGACACAATCAAGGAATGAATCGATGGATAAGTCAACTGTATGTTGCAGAGTGCAGCATCTGTGATGAATCAAGTGCCTACAACAGGTGACAGTGTCCTTGCTGACACTGTTGCTTCCTCCAGTCCTGGGGTGAGTTTATAGTACACATGCACTGGACAATGGCTCATATACACCCTGTTGGTGCATGTGTACTTGTTGATTGAAATTTTACAGCTTTTTACAATATTCCTGGGGTTATATTTTCAGTGTACCTGCGCTACAAATTTGCTCTCAACAAGGGTACACATGCACCATTGTTTGTGCTGGTGTAATTGTCATTATTATTATCGGTTTTATTAAAATCTTACTAAAAAAGTATCCAAATTTCTTGTAATATGACATGAGAAAACTAGCTTCAATGTCATTTTATGATCATGAGTGTGAAGTTAATTTCTGTTGGTATTTTTAGCAGTTGTTCTATTGTTTAGTCCGAGTACTGTACATTTTGTAAACGCTAAATTTATATAGGTTCGGTTTAAATGTCTGTAGCATAATAATAAAAAGTGTTTAGGTTTTTGTATGTGTGGAATCTGTTTATGACCTATCCATATTCTGAAATAGTTTCTTCCACTTTGAACGTTTCCGTCGTTACAGTCTTAAATTTGTTTAAATTACTTTTTTTTAAAAATATATAACTATTATTGTCCTTAAAATATGTTTGTGTTGCTGTTTTTACACTGTATTCATCTTATACCTATGTTTGTGTTTGTTAATATGTGCTTCTGTGTTTGTTTTGGATGAAAGTTTTGAAAGCTTGTCAATTAATTTTACAGAAAGGGCCATTGTCAAATTATTCTTCAGTGCTTTGGGTGGATTTTCTGGAACTCGTTTCTTTTTTTTTTTTTTTCTCTTTTTTTTCATCATTGTGTTTTGGGTCTTCTTTAACATTGATTTCTGGCTTTCTTTTACATTTTGTTTGCATCTCCTCCCCCTTCCCCTAACCCCCATTCCCCACCTCCCCACCCACTCCTTCCCCTTCCCCTTACCCCCACCCTCCACTTCCCACCTCGCCTGACCCCACTTTCAGTCTGCTTCATAAAAAAAAAAAAAAATATAATATAATTTTTTGGGTTTTCTTGAAATTTTGCCATAAGCACTTCATATCACGATCTTTTCACAAATTTGCATGATTTGTAACTGACTTCATTCAAGTTTTTCTAAAAGTTGCAAGTCTTTGGTCTTCTTTAAGACATTGTTTCTGTTTTGGGGAGCTGGGGTATGCAGTATTGATAAGCTGTACAATACAATACAATACAATACAATACAACTTTATTCATCCCAAAGGGCAATTACATTATAAGTTTATGAGGCAGCATAAAGAAACTCAAAAAATGTATCATAAACCATTTTTTGAAAAAAAAAAACACAACAACAACAAAAAAAAACAAAACATAAATTTAAAAAACATCACACAAGCACACACACGCGAATCAAGATCACAAGTGATATCACAAAAGTCAACAAAATTCAACAAGTTGATGAAAAAGTTCAGCCAGTACACATAGACACTAAAGGGAGACTCTCACTATATAACAAATAAGATCCCCAAAGTGCCGAAAACTAAAAGCGGTTAGTACTATTAAGAAGACGGATTGCACTGGGAATAAAAGATTTAGAACGCCGATTTCCCTTACAGATGGGCATAGCATATCGGCGTCTGGATGGCAACAGTGTGAACTCGGCTTTCAAACAATGTTCCTGATGACTATTAAGGATGCTCCCGGTTTTCCGTAAGATCTGCTGATCACAGAAAGAAGAAAGATCTCTCTGCCTAACTCCAATAATCTTTGAGCAGACATTGACTATGCTATTCAGGCTGTTCCTATCCTTCACAGTCAGACCGTGAAACCAACAGATAAAAGAAAAAGTCAGCAAACTTTCTATAAAAGACTGGTAAAACAAACTGAGGATCTTTGTGTTTACAGAGAAGGATTTTAGTTTCCTAAGAAGATACATTCTTTGCTGACCACGTTTGACAAGACTGTGGGTGTTGACATCAAATTTCAGCTGACTATCAAAAACTGTACCCAAATAATTATATGTGTCAACAACTTCCACATCTTCACCATGAATAACACATGGACGGACATCATCCTTCACTGTCCTAAAATCAAAAAGCATTTCTTTTGTTTTAGACACGTTCATTTCCAAAAAATTATTATCGCACCAGTTAACAAAATAAGAAAGGGCAAGACCATGATCGTTTTCCGGGCCCTGAAAAAGAGACAACAAGGCAGAGTCATCTGAAAATTTAACTAAAAACCTACACTCTTGGGTACTTCTGCAGCTGTCAGTGTACAAAATAAAAAGCAGGGGAGATAACACACATCCCTGAGGACTCCCTGTATATGTAACAGCAATATCAGAAAAACAACCATTAACACAAACTCTCTGCTGTCTATCAACCAGAAAATCCAAGATCCACAAAACAAGTTGGTCAGAAAGCCTAAAATCCTCAATCAATCTTGTCGCCAGAATATGTGGTTGCATGGTATTAAATGCAGAAGAAAAATCTGCAAAAACGAGGCGTGCGTGTGCCTTTGGTTTTTCTAGATGCTTGTACAGAGTATTTAAGATGAACAGCTTGGCGTCCTCCACCCCCCTACCAGCCCGGTAAGCAAACTGCAGCGGGTCAAGAAACTTTTCAGTCGCACTCAAAACCAGAGCCTTGATAATTTTTTCAAGAGTTTTCATCACAAGAGATGTGAGAGCAACAGGCCTAAAGTCGTTAGGTTGTTTAGGGTTAGACCTTTTGGGTAATGGGACAACATTAGAAAATTTCCAAAGAGATGGTATTTTCCCAGAATCGACAGACTGTTGGAAGAGAGGCTGGAAGACGGCGCCAAGCTGATCAGCACAATAACGCAGCGTATGTCTGCCTCGTTCTTGTAGACATTAGTGCTGTTTTGGGAAGCTGGCATAGGAATTTTGGAGAAGTGGGGTGATGTTTCTTCATTTCATATGTAATTTTGCCAAAAGATCTATCAACTGCCTCAATCAACTCACAATTGGGTTTTTTTTCTCCCGTCTGTCTGTATTGCAGTGTTAAATCCACAATTAAAACCCTTGTTCAGTTTTATTTTAGTTTTCTGTCTTTTCTATTGGCAAGATTTTTTTCAACGATCTTTTATTTATGAGATTATATTTTGTTTTCTGTTATTTATGGGATTATCTTTATTTATTATTATTTTTTTTTATCTGTGAGATTATCTTGTGTTATGTTAAAGTGAGAGATTATTTTTGTTCCTGTGGGTTTTGTGTTGTGCAATTGTGGTTTTTCTCTGAATCACAACGATGCTCTCTGTTCAGCCCTTCTGTTGTTCATCTGTGGAAACATCGTGTTCCTCTTTTGTTTCAGATAGCTTGGGCTGTTTTTTAATTATTGTGTGAAAATGTGTTACAAGCATTCATTATATGAAAAGTGTTTTGTGCAGTTTTGTTGTGGAGACGTGAATGGTTGTGTTGGGATACATTTATATATATTGAAGCGTGATTGCTTACATGGCGTACTACTGCTGATGTGTTCTCAATCATTCATTATTTCTGACACGGTGCTTTGTGTTTTGTTCTTTCCCATTCATATTCTAGGTGGCAGCTCAGAACTGACTTCCGCCTCACTAGACATTCTCATTCACATAGTCCATGCATTTTCTTCGAAATACTCAGTTTTGATATTGTCACTCTCAAAACACAATCTGCAATGTCTTACATGGGTATTTTTAGATCCATCCCTCGCCCTCTCCTTTTGACCCATACATTTGCATTCCTACTCCCAAACCCCCACCTCTAATTAACTCCCGTTTGGTTCTACGGATTTCTGCTTCAACTTCTGATTGGCTTGTTTAGGATGTTCGATCGGCTTGATCATGAAGTCTGTGCATCTAATTGGTTGATTTGTTTTGCCCTGTCATATTTGATTAGCATTAGGTAGATTTATTGCATTTGACTTGCCAGTTTTCGTGTCAGTGCACTTGGTTTTATTTATTTGAGAATCTGTACCATTCTTCCTGTTTTCTCTTGTTAGTATTGGTGGAATTGTTTGACTGTCTTGCCACATCTATTGTCTTGTTCGGTTGATTGTCATATTCTGTTCTCTTTGTTTCTGATCAGTCTCAGACTTCTTCAATTCTTTCAGCAAAAAGTGTTCGGTGTTTTTTTTGTTGACGGGCATGCTATTTAAAAAAAAATTTAATTGTCAAGAGGTATGCACCCATAAACTGCCATAATATGTGCTCTCTTGACATCTCTTGTTTGACAAAACTGCATGGAAACGTTGCATAAATTTTGATTTCTGTGACTGGAGAGAATTGAATCCTTTGCTCATGGATGTAATAAATTTACAGTTTGTGGGAGCGTGTGCATCCCTTATTTCTGTAGCAATTAGTTTTCGTTTTGGCCTTCATGAATGTACCATCTTGCCAAAGACCATCCTTGTAATTAAAATGTACAAAATTGGCATGCCTGCTTCTTTCCTCTAAATAACTAAAGTAGAAAAGTGGTAGATGATGTTGACAGTGTGTGTGTGTTTTTGTACTTTTGAAACCAAACGGTCAGACCCTAGCAGTTGAAAGAAACGTGGTCAACAATTTAATTTCAAATTAATACCAGTGTGGTGCTTGGAAGCAAACTATCGCTTTGTAAATAATATTGGCAAGTTTGCAGAACCATTGTAAAGTTTTTTTTCTCCAAAACTTCAGTGTTCAAAGGTTAAAAGTTGTACATACAGTTGTGGTTTCACTTTAGATCTGAAATCCTCAGGAGTGTATATCAATCACATAGTTTACTATTCCCCCAACACAGGGTTTGTTTGAGCGTGTGATAAACTGCTTGTTGTTAACCATATTGTACTTTGGATTGCTGTGATATATATTGTACTAAGTATATCTGTATATCCGTATATCTGGCTTCCTTTGGGATCAGCACATGAGAAGAATGAAGTGTTTTGAGTGCACCAGTGTTGTGAACATAGGGCGAGAATGTAGGGAATAAGCTCTTAATTGTATGTGTGTATGCAACCAGAAATTATCATTGTGCGCTCTTTTTATATTCAAACCACAAGATATGCCCATGACTAGTTGAAGCTTCCATCTTATGACAGTAGTGACAAACAAAATAATGTGTACATAACAGTCCAAATGAGCATTCTTTTGGCTTAGGTACACATTTGTTTCTCATTATTGTAAACTTTAAATTCTAGCAGTCTTCTGTTTTATTCCATTTCCATCTTATGATAATCATTTGTTCCTAACACATGATAGAGATTAAGGGACAGTATTGTACAAAACTTGCCAAGGAAAGTAGTGTAGAAATTGCTTAAAATTAGGCTGAGCAATAATATAAATAATATTAATAATGGTGGCCCTGTGGTATTAAAATAAACTTAGTGGCAATGCATCGCTTTAGAAAAGAGAAAAATTATTGTTGAGCTCTTCTGGGTGCTTCAAATACATTTTGTCGAAGAAGAGTGTTCAGTCCATGTCAGTTTTGAATGTAGAGCAGTTGCTATGAATTTTGGAGTAGAAGAAACAAATGTAGGAAACGAGATTTATTTTTAAAGCTTGTAGTTCATAGTATGCAGAAAAGGTTTACATGTTTTAAAGGTAATTGAGATCTTTAAAAAAAAAAAAAAAAAAAGTTTTTAATTATTGTCTAATGCTTTACAGTAAAGTATGAAGAAGAGATTCTGTCTTGGTCAAACTTAAAATGAAACTCAAAACAAATTTAAAAAAAAAAAAGAAAAAAAAAGAACCCATAAAGGTCCAAAATATTATATTGGGCATTGATCTGTAAACTTCCATATTATTTTTATATCTGAATGAACAAGAGTATATTGTTTAGATATGAAAAAACAGTGTATACAGTTATATCACTCTATTAGTGCCTTACATATCATCATTGTACAGACACAAATGAAATTTCCTTTTATATCTTCATCTTGCATACTCAAGTTTTTTTGTTAGTTTTTTTAAAGATTTTAAAAAATTTTTATGCTAGACCATGCTTAGAAATTATACAAGGGGAAACAACTTTGGCCTGATTGTCCGCATTTTGCACCAGAGTTGTCTATGGTTGGTGCTGACATTGTTGGCAAATGAACACAGTTCCTTGCCTACACTTCCATCATACCTTCCGGATCAATTGAAAAGTTTTCAGTTGCAATCCTAGCTAGATCCGCCAGACCCCCTTTTTCCAAAGAAAAGCTTGCAGCTCGGGGTAGCTTTCATAGTGTTCTGAGACCAGATATGCGCCCGGATAACTCTAGGTAGCTTAAAAGCAAATCAAAAATACGCGTTACCTCCCATTTCCGAGTAAAGCCTATTTAAAAGCATTTAGCCAAGGTTTTGAATGTTTGGTTTTTATAATGTTTTCAAAGCAGGAAACAAAACAGTTTCTTTAGAACGAGCAAGTCTTATTGTAGTGTTGAGTTTACATTTTACCAATGTCACGTACTTATAGTTTTTCATATCATAATTTTGTGTTTATCATAAAGAAACCACATGATGGACATTTGTGAATTGTCATAACCACAATTTATTTCTGTTGTTGTTTGCGGCCAGACATTTAAAAGTCATTTATCAATATCTATATATATATTTCTTTTTATAATAAAAAAATTTTTGCACCTAAATCTTTGCAGTTTCACACTTTTTTTTTTCTCTCCCACTTTTCTTGTAGTTAATATTGTAAATGTAGATAGGGGATTTGGACCCTAATATGATGGACCCTAATAATCCAAATAATCATCAACAGTCATCCTAACTAAACACGCACACGGTTTCTAATGGACGATGAAACTGTCCTTATTTATTTTGCTCAATACATTGGCGCTGTGCTGTTTGTACGCTAACATCTCTCACTAAATGGCTATTCCTTATGCTCAACAAAACCATTTTCATTAATATCCCAAGCAAAATTAATGGATTATTTGTTTTTTTAAAAAAACAACTAGTGAAGGAAAGTTTGCACAGGCAGGATTACATGTTTTCTGAAAGTTTCTTTCATTCTTGCATTATGTTTTGCTGGCATTTTCAATGGGTTAATAGCTGCTTTTAACTGCTCAAATTCTTGTGCTACAATTCAGCATGATATGCTACAGTGTGGTATCTCATTCCTTGGAGCATATTCTGTTGTCCTCGCCCTCCAGCTCTTGTCGTCTACATCCGATATTGTGGTATGATAGTTTTAGATCTAAAATGTTTTCGCCGCCTAAAACTTGTATCGTGGCATTGTGTGTGTTGTGTTTGAACTGATCACATTAGGTCATGCTTCATCATTGTCTTATTTATCATGGACAGGGATTGCCATTGGTCACTGCTCCCATCACATGCAGTAGCTTCCTTCTCCTGGTACCTTTTTAATCTTTTAGTTTTGAAAATTATTTTTTAAAATAAAAAAAAGAATAAATTTCTTCCCTTTGTTTTCTGTTTGTTTTTCTTCATCTTCCTGTCACTTTCCATTGCTTTTGTTCCAGTAGACACAATTTGCATCATGTTTGCTCCATGTTGGAATGGCTTGGAACTTTTCGTCTTTTTTCCTTCGATATCGTTCTTGCTCATTGCTTTCTTCAGTCGGTCAAAAAGCTGTGATTCTCAAACTTCTCTATTGAGCGTAGTTTTTTTTTCTTTTCGGATCTATCTTTGTTAAGTGGCGCAGTGGAATATTATTGATGGAAATTCTGAACTTTGTTTTTTTAGTGTTTCGCGCTGTATGTGTATCCTGCATTTGATTCTGAAATGAAACTATGACATGGTCTTCCAACTTTCCTAAGGAATGAATCCCGCGCACTTTGTACCACTGCCAGTTTCTCCTAAGCATAACTCAGATTAATGCTTTGTATATCATTGCCAACAACTTATTTTCCCGTGCGTCGTTGCTGTTCACCCTTTTACATTTTCTTACATTGTCGTAGCTTTTTTCTTATGTAGTTTGTATTTTTTTTGTCTCTTGCTTTCGTCATTGTTTGCACTAGATGTATGGAAACGTTTGTGTGTCTTGTGCTAATGGAATGGAATGTGATCATGGTGACTTATTGTTTGGTTTCCATCATCTCATCTTTCGCTCAGACTGTAAATTTCTACGGCTGCACAACGTATTTAATTCGTTTCAGTTTTTAAAAAATAATTTTTTTTAATCTTTCTTTTTTAAATTGATTTATTTTTGCTGTGGAATGATTGTCATTTGGGCTGTCCTGTTTGTCAGTAGACCACTCGGTTTCAAAAGCATGTCAGTGATGTTTGAGTTCTTTTTTTTTTTTTATTAAAAAAAGTCTTGGTGAATTAGCACGTAAAACGGTGAGTCTTGGTTGTATGTGCACATGGTGAATGTAAAACATTATTCAGACATTATTATTATTAAACAGTTTTCTACAGTGGTAACAACATTAACAGCATCTGCTTCCCTTCTTGATTCTGTCCATTCTTTTTTTCAAGAATTTGTCTCCCCTGAATTGGAACAGCAAAAAGGAATTCTTCTGTTTGTCCCTACTGCCATAAATTGAAGCCTGCCAAATTGTAACAATATAACTATAAATAAATTTTAACATTACGCTCTGCAGTTTGTAAAGCCTAAAGGACCCAGGCTTGTGCACATATGGCCCAGTGTCTCAGCACACTTGCCTGTTAGTTCAAAACCTTTTTTTTATTTTTTAACATCAGTTAGACGTCTTGCTCAATATTTTGGTCTTGTGTGCGTGTCTGTGTGTTGCGTGTGTGCCTGCCTGCTGCCTGCCTGCCTGCCTGCCTGACGTACTTGATATGTAGCTTACAAGACGAGGCCCCAAACCACTCGTCCCTCCAAAACGCATCACCGGCACCAACAAACAAAACATACCTCCACCACCTCCACCCAAGACGGTGTCCATCAGACAGCCAGTTCCCTCCCCTGATGACCCCGAGGAGCTTGTCTCCCCTGGGACAGAGGTTCGACTGTCGGCCAAGATACCGTCAGGCAGCAAGATCGGAATACAGGTAAGGGATATGTGTCAGTGTTATCAGTGCTTTTTTATGTGGACAGTGTTAAACATTTTGTATGCTTTTATTGCATTTCTATTCTTTCTGGTTTACACAACATACCTACTAATAAAGAATTTAACTAATATGTAAAAGCAAAATGTGTAAAATAAAATTTCTGTGGGCTTTTTTTCAATTGATTAATGAAGGTTGGAGACAAAAAACAACCCTGACCATTGGATGTGCTTTGGAAAAAAAAAGTCGCATCTGAATGGAAGTGGAGTTGAAGTTATGAGATTTTGGTCTCTTCAATGTTGTATCAATCTGTTTTATGTGTTATATTTTGAAAGGTGGTTTGGTCATCTTTAAACTGTGGGAAATTAATCTGAATTTCTTTTCCGCCGATTTGAGGTCTAAAATATTTTAATATCTTGGTTACCAATTGTTAAGTGTCACTAGGCCTTTGATCTCAACAGGTTGTGATGCTTTTGTGAGTGCTTACACGCTTTGGGCTTATGAGCTGTAGTCCAAAGCAACAGTTATGTTACCACACTAGGCACATTTCACCATTTCATTTCTAATTTGGCTGTAAATAACTGATGACCATAGGTGCATTAAATGATTAATTAAAGGATTCACTTTCTTTACATCAAAATATATAGTAACTGGTGACCACAGGTGCATTAAATTATTCATTGTTTTTTGTATCGGCAGTAATCGAAAGCAGTGATAGCGTTAGATACCTGTGGTGTGACATTGGTTTGTGTGTTTTGTGGTGATAGTGTTAAGTGTTTTGTGTCGACTGTGTTAAGTGTTTTGTGTTGACTGTGTTAAGTGTTTTGTGTTGACTGTGTTAAGTGTTTTGTGTTGACTGTGTTAAATGTTTTGTGTTGACTGTGTTAAGTGATTTGTGTTGACTGCTATCACTCTTGCTGCCTACACATTACCTTAATTATGGAAAGTCCTTAGTTTTGCTTCAGTTTGGAGATACAACTAGATGATTATGCTGCTGCTGCTTCTGATGGTTGTGATGTTGATGATGATGATGATGATTATTACTTTGTAGAACCTGTCAATATATTTGTGGATATAGCTGGATGGTGAGGATGATGATGATGATGATGATTCAGTGCGTTTTTTGATAAAACTAGATAATGATGTGAATGTATTTGGGGATAGAACTAGATGATGATGATGATGGGTGTTAAAGCAGTAACGTTGCTGTTTCTACAGTATTGCATTGTGGGGGAGGGGGCGATCTAAGGCAGGGTAACGAGGTATCGATCAATAAGATCTGATGTCTGGGTTTATAATAAAGCCCTCCTTTTCAAAGAGACAGCTACAACCACAAACCCTTACAGGTAAAGACCTCCCGCTTATGTCACAGTCATAAGAGGCGAGTTGGAGTGTGTGGGAGGGAGAGAGAGAGAATGGAATAGTTCCTTCTGTAAAAGTGTTACACTAATGTGGTCAGCGTCACTGTATGGGAGAGAGAGACATGACAGCTCTGTAGGTCCACCAGTGTTGGGCGACACTTGGAGATTACCCGGGTGACAGTTTAACACTAATGTTGCGAGCGCCACGGTGTGGGATAATGGCAGCTGTGTTTACCATTACCGCTACAAATATGAAGTATATAGGATGGGAAAGAGATGGGGGTGGGGTAAAATTGGGGTACATTCTTTCCCAACAGGTTTGGGAAATAGAAGTGATCCCATTGGGGAAAGGGAATGATCCCCGTGGAGAAGGGGAATGACCCCAATGGAGGGGTGGGGGAGGGAAGGAACAGCCCTAAGTAAGGGAGCAGAGGAAAGGTAGGGATATGAGGTTGTGGGAAGGTCACAGATCAACTAAAGAAAATGGATGTTTATTGGGTGAGTGGTGGTAGTGCTGATATTTAGAGTAAGAGAAGATGGCTCAACGTTTGACGGTTTTGGAGACGTGGAAGGGAGGATAGAAGTGCATACCCCTGGAAAAGAAAGCGAGTTTGAAAACTTCTCATCCTAGCTCACAGAGAGAGAGAGAGACAGAGAGAGAGAGATTGGGGTAAAAATAAGGTGGGCAATCAATGTAGGCTGACATGAGGGACGATTTGAGCACTATAGACTCCCAAGGTTAGCTGTCTGACAGTCTTTAGAGAAAGGATGCAAGATTCTTCCAAACCACCTAATTAGATCAGGACAGACAGGGTCCCAGTGATTGTTGATTGATCTAGGCCTTTTCGATGATGGGATGATGATGATGGATCAGTCTTTGACATTTGTGGATTAGTATAGATGCTTGCCCCCAGCTGTAGCAGAGATGAAACTGCAGTACATGTAATTAATATGTGTTCAATTTCATGGAATTAATGCATTGGGTATAAATACATGGATTTTTTTTTTAATGCTCTAGGCCAGTTTGGCACATAGAGAGATACTGAAGCAGTGAACTCTGAAGGCACTCCAGCACTCAGTTATTTCATATCATCATCATCATCATCGTCATCATCATCATCATCATCTTCTTCATCATTATTTATTTCTTATTCTTCTTACCCCCCCCCCCCCCCCCATGGGGGTGCCGGGGATTTCAATATAAATAGTATCCCCACTTTCTGGAAATTTAGTGCTTTAAATTCCCACTGTCGCTGTCTTTCTCCTTTGTTCTTTTTCATTCCTACTCTGTTCTGTCAATCTACTATACTATCTTCTTCTTCGCTAGACCAGTCACATACATTTTTTCTTGAAAACTCTTCCGGGACAAAACACCTCATTTGTGTGTGAGGTCTGTTGGATCAGCTTGGGAATATTGGACCCTTTCTGCCAAATGGTCAATGGGGTTTCCTGTGATGTTATTATTTGGCAATGTAGGCATGTCATATGTATGTGTTTTGTTGATATTTATAATGATGTTTGTATTGTATTTTGTTTTTGTAAACAAGGGTTCGATAAATTAGAGTTTAGCCTCAGCGTCCCCTTCGTGGGAGGTCTTTATTGTAAATGGAGTGTTACCACTAGGGTTATTTCGGCAGATCTTTTATGCGGATCAGAGTCCTCTTTCAGGGAAGTTGTGGTCTCGATTTTGTGGTCCTGATTCGGCTCTTTGCAGTCTGCTGGACCCTGTAAGCAGTAACTAATTAACTAACCTTCTTCTTCTTAGGATGAATATTTATGCACCTAATCTAATGTTCATGTGTGGGCGTGTGTATGTGTTACTTGTTGTAGAGGGGGAAAAGGGGGTTGGGGAAAAGTGGAGTAAGGAAGTACATTTGCGGCGTTTCCTTATTCCTACTTCGCCATTTTATATTTTATCTTTTTATTTTTGTCTCTACCTTGCTGCCTTTCTCCTGTTATATTGATGAGGGTCACGATGATCAAAATATCTTATTGTTGTCATCGGCCCTTGACACTGCATAGCTGACAATGGCGGGACTGGCGTTGGTCTCTGTTGGCGGAGAGGTGAACGTAATCCTTAGCCACTGTCAACTACGCTATGACCGTGTCAAACTGTACTCGGTTGACTGAAAGAAGCGGTAAATGAAGGTCGGACATAGTGTTGATACTTCGTGTGCCGTACAGAACGTAGTGTAGTGTTTGCCACACAAATTGTGTCCTTGCTCCACAGACCCAGCAATTGATACTTGACCTAGCCGCCCTAACTACTCCTTGGAGATCTTTCATCTCCTTCTCCTCCTCTCTCTTCTACTCCTCCTCTTCTCTGTACTCCTCTACCTCTTCTCTTCTTCTTCTACTATCGTCGCCATCATCATCATCACCATCATCATTATCACGCTCTGCCTCTCTCCCATCGTTTTCCATTTACCCAACCCAGCCCTCATCTCTCTCGTATTTCTTGCTCCTCTCTCCATGGAGGTTGTACTTCCATCATCTCTCTTCTCTGTGTGCCGCCCCGCTACCCATTGACACACACATTGGTACCCACACCACCCCACACCACCCTGGTCTTATTGCTACCATCGCTTCCTTCCCCGCCGTTCTCCAGTGTGACTTCCAGGCCGTTTTATCGTCCATGGTTTGTGACCTTGGCTAGGACTGTTTGATCGCTTGCCACAAGTGATGTCGCTGCTTCACAGGCTGGATTTGATGGCTAGGCTCTTTTGGGACCGACTCGGAGTATATTGAGACACGGTTCGGAGGTCCCGCGCACAGTCACATGTATTTCAAACAACGACTAGCATCTATAGTCTATACATGTACGTTTGAGTCATGGATCGAATCGACTACATCCATAGAGCTGTTAAAATGCATTTATGTTGTACTGTTCACGGCTTCATGTAAAAGTTGCCACAGCCTAGTGTACCCATAACCTAGTCAATCACCACCACCCCAACCCGCCTCTCTCCTCCCCCCCCCCACCCTCCGCCCTCCCAGCACCTAAATAGTTAACTGTGGCAGATACAAATCGGTCCAAATCTAGATTGACATAGATTGATTGATTTATTGTTGCTTTAGGTCCAGCGGACTCTTCCGAGCCAAATCAGGACCGGACAACCCCCGATCCGCATAAAAGATCTGTTGAAACAACCCCAGTGGGAAAATTGAATGCCCTCCACCGGCCAGTCACTTTACAATAAAGACATCCCACGCGAGGGACGGCTGAGGGTTGACCTCAACTACGCGAACTCCCCGATTACAAAAACAAAATAGAATACAAACATCATTATAAATCATCAACAAAAAACATACATATAAAATGCCTATAGTGCTAAATAGTACATTCATAGGAAGCCCCAGTGACCACCCGGCAGAAAGCGTCCAACACTCCCAAGCCGATCCAACAGACCTCATACACAAACAAGGAGTCTTGTCCAGGAAGAGTTTTCAAGAAAAAAGGTAGGTCATTGATCTAGCGAAGAAGAAGATAGTATAGCAGAGAGGTAGGACAGATCGGGAATGGGAAAGAGCAAATGAGGAAGACAGCGACAGTGGGAATTTAAAGCACTAAATTTCCAGAAAGTGGGGATACTATTTATACTGAGACCCCCGGCACTCCAACGGGGGAAACTGTTGCCGCAGTTAATTTGTCATGCCTACAAAGGCAAGACAGGTTTTCAACTGGGGCTTTCACTGTACCCTTTATAGGTTAGAACAATCTACAGTGGCAAGATTGCTCATGACCCCAAGGGGTGATTGACATAGATATCCATGTGAAAAGACAAAAAAGAAGAAGAAAAAGAAGAACCCGCGCCCACAATGTTCCTCTGCTGCAAATGTACTAGCACAAGGCTACGTTGCCACAAAATCCAATGGAGCTAGCACAAGGCTACGTTGCCACAAAGTCCAATGGAGCTAGCACAAGGCTACGTTGCCACAAAGTCCAATGGAGCTAGCACAAGGCTACGTTGCCACAAAGTCCAATGGAGCGAGTAAGATTTATTGTTTGTCCACCACGTGAGTGCAGATAGAGAAGTGTTGAGCTGATTTGTGATGAGTGCAGATAGAGAAGTGTTGAGCTGATTTGTGAATGTCATCTGTAGCGGGCTGTTGCTATGCAAGGTATGTACAAATACAACGCCGTGCATGGTTTTTGAAAGGTGTTTTGCGTATGAACCACTGATTTGAAGCAAGTATTGATGGACCATGAAGTCTTTGTCCCTAGTTACTTAGTGTTACTTCAGCAGGCGCTCATCCTTACCCTCTCTACTCCCCACCCCCAGCAACCCACCCAACCCACCAACCTCCACCACCATCACTGCTACTACTGTCTTCCGTTGACGTTACTCTGGTGTGAGTGACAATGTAATGTTGAGCTTTAAAGGTCAACCACAGTGCTCGGTCAAAAAGTTTCTGCTGAAAGAACTTTACTAAATAATACCAGATGCAAAAAATTCGGTAAGCAAAGCTCTATCGTTTAATAGATATCGATCACTGAAAGTGGGATTTCCTACCTGTAATTAAGGGTAAGGGAAGTAATACTCTAAAACGCAGCTATCGCTGATCTCCCCTCGCAGTGACGTCAGCAGCTGTAGACAATGGCCGACTGCGAAGAAGTTACAAGCGAGACAAGCAGTGTTTCTTCACTCGATCTGTCGTCTTACAACAGTGCTCTCTTCTGTTAGAAACGAATTCGACCCCCGGGTACTAATTGTAATAATAAACAAATAATTATACGAGCTAGACCCGTGAATTCATAACCTCTTGCGTTCCCTTTTCTGAAAAGCTCCTCTGACTTTCCTGACACCCGGCAAGTGATAGCAGACGATGGATAGCCACTGTGACTGTAGTTGAAGTTGAAGCAGTACTAGTAGGCCTACTACTAGTAACTTGAATCACTGTTGCTGTTGTTGAGGCGCTTGTTGCAATGGCACACGGACTTTGGATCGTTGGAACAGAGATAGGCTTTAATGTCTGTATTGTTCTCATCCCAAAGCTCCGCATAAAAGTGGCACTTGGGGGGTAGCAGTCTTCAGCGAAGTGTTTTGCGCAAATTGCTGACGACGCACAAATCTCACCCACTTATTTCGCACTTCTTCGTTTTTTGGAAACCTATGCAATGTTATCCCATCCGCTTGTTTGTTTGTACAACCTCCAACGGCACAATATAGGCCACTGCTCTTCGTTTTCCTGCGTTTTGGTAGAGAAGTTTTTTGTTTGTATGTAGATTATAGTCACACGACACTTTCGCATATAGGTGACTACTGGACCGATTTATACTGACACCAGCGGGCCAGTTGTTGGTAAAGGGGAAAATAAAAAGATCACACGTTGACCAATCCGGGATTCGAACCAGCGACCTTTCGGTTACTAGCAAGACGCTCTTACCAACTGAGCTACCCGGCCCCTGGTATAGAAGGGGCACTATCGGACTCTATATTGTCTACAGCAGTTGACGTCACGAGCCATGTGGTCACGTGAGCGGGCTTATCGAAGGTGCAAAAGTTTATTCGAAGTAGATTTTATTAAATATTAAAAAAAGGCAGTATTTTTCGGAAAAAAAGTTGTTTGGCATGTGACTTCTTTTATTATGTAGATATTTTGTGCTCAATTTTATATTTCAATGATGTTGACCTTTAAAGGGGAACTTAAAACTAGGGCTTTGCTTCTCTCCCCGCCCCGTTGATCCCACAACACTGAAGACCTTGCTTGGTCGGCACTGTGGTCTGAAAGTCGTGGCCACACCCTTCCCGTATAATGCCCGTTTCTCTTTCACTTTCTCCCTCTGCCCCCACCCGTCCCCCTCCTCCACCAACTCCAAGAAATTCAGTGACCGCTTCTCCACCCCCCACTCCCTCTGTCTGTCACTGTCCCCCTCAAAGAACCACCCGAATATTCCAGTCTGCAACGTTCACAGACGCCCGAACAGATTGCTCCACAAATAGTAGTAATGTTCTGTTATTATGTGGTCGTTTTCTGCATAACCCGTCACTTATTAGGAAGTGGGATGACAGAGCGGCGGACGATATTTCATATGCGCAGGGTGGAAATTGCGGATTTCGTTACTGCGTTTGACTGTCCAGAACAGCTTGTGTTCGGAATCCGAGCATCTGCTTACTCCATAACGTGGTTTCGGATACAGGCGCCCGCATCTTGAGAGACGCTCTCGTATCCAGATATGGGTGCCTGTGGTTCCGAATGTTACTTAAGTCCCCTATACGCTGATGTGTCCGGGGACGGTAATCTACCTACTGAACTGAATTGAACTGACTGAATGTTACTTAAGGGTGAAAAATGATGGGGTTGGTAACCCTGTTTTATTGTCCCAGGTCGTAGACAGCCTTTTTGCATACTGCGCAGCCGAGACTGGCTTACGTCGCCTCTTCCCCCAATCTATTCTGCTGGCCCTAAAGCCTATCTATGAACGGCGGGTGACGTAACATAGTTGGAACCCCTTCTTTTTCAGTTCGGGACGGGGAATGCGGTGACGTGATAGTTCCAGAAAACTTGTAATCTGTGACCAGCGGCAGAGACTGGGGAGAGTCTACATTAATTAAGAAGCCTCGCCCAGTTTCAGCTACGCAGTGTGCGAGCTTGTTGCTCCGATTCTACCATCTCTGTCGCTTATCTTGCTGTACTTGGGTTGGGAACTCGACTCCTGAGCATCTGGCTTAGCTGTTTAGTTCAGGTGGGACTATAATTATTTGATGTTGTAGGGTGGAAATGTGTGGTCGTCGTGGAAAATTGGCGAGCCTGTCGTTTGTCATGCACACTGTAGCTTGGTTGTGGATTGTTAGCATCTGCTGCCTGAGGAAAGAGGAAGAGGATGGTGTTATTAGTGGTGGTCATTAACAAAGCCGGGTGACAATGGGCATTATTTGAGAGACGGCTTGTTTGTGGAGAAATTGGGAGATTGAGCGTCACTACTGCACATTATTAGACTGACGCGCGGAATTTTATACCAGGTACTGCACTGACGGTCTCACCCCTGAAAGAAGTTTGGGAGGGAGGGGGGAAAGTAGGAGGGGAGCGAGAGGGAGAGACTGTCGAGATCCGGAATTGAATAAAGCGTAGACCTATTTGATCTTTCATACCGAGTTAGCGTTAGTGTTTGTGTTTCTGATTGCCGTCGTGTGTCTGATGGCCGTCGGGTGTGGGACTACCAAGTTATAAAGCACAGGAGAACATGGGATAGGTTTACCATATTCACACACCGTGATGGCTTAACTGGGCTGATAAAGGAGGGCTGCTGGGAATTGTGATCAATAAATAGAGTGCTTGCATAATCATACAATTCATAGACTCTGCTAACATGTAGCCGTCACATACACTCCCACATACACTATCTTCTTCTTGTTCGTGACCTTGAATAAAACAGTAATCTCTCTCTCTCTCTCTCTCTCTCTCTCTCTCTCTCTCTCTCTCTCTCTCTCTCTCTCTCTCTCTTCTGTCGCTCTTTTCTCTCTGTCTTCTCTCTCTCTCTCTCTCTCTCTCTCTCTCTCTCTCTCCCCCCTCTTTCTCTCTCGCTCTCTCTCTCTCTCTCTCTCTCTCTCTCTCTCTCTCTCTTCTGTCGCTCTCTTCTCTCTCTGTCTTCTCTCTCTCTCTCTCTCTCTCTCTCTCTCTCTCTCTCTCTCTCTCTCTCTCTCTCCTCTCTGTGTCTAATCTCTCTCTCTCTCTCTCTCTCTCTCTTCTCTCTGTGTCTAATCTCTCTCTCTCTCTCTCTCTCTCTCTCTCTCTCTTCAGTCGCTCTCTTCTCTCTGTCTACTCTCTCTCTCTCTCCCTTCCGTCGCTCTCTTCTCTCTCTGTCTACTCTCTCTCTCTCTCTGTCTCTCTCTCTCTCTCTCTCCCATCCCCCATCTTAAAACACATTAAAAATGAAATATTGTTGATGGATATTAACAAAGATAATTTTTAGAAAATGCTTTTGTTTTTCCTAAAGATGACATTGTTTATTTGTTATTGTTCCATGATGTTAAACATGACACACTCTCTCTCTCTCTCTCTCTCTCTCATATTACATATTGCATTCAACAATGTAACGGTCTTTTAACTGGTTTGGACATCTTGGTCGCTCTGTGCACACCCACCCCTTCTCTTCCTCTTGCCACCCCCCCCCTCTCTCTCTCTCTCTCTCTCTCTCCTTCTCTCCCCCCTTCTCTCCCCCCCCCTCTCTCCCCTCTTTTCCTACCGCCATCTCTTCCTCTTTCTACTCCACCCCCCTCTCTCTACTCTCCTCTCCTCTGGTCTGTTAGTCAGGTTGTCGTTGTTGTTCCTAACTACGCCTGTTAAGAGTATCACAGACAGACTGCTGCGTGCATAGTCGTGCTCAAGACATTGCAGTTGTGGAGGCTGGGTGGTGGCGCCTGGTCCCGTCTGTTTTGGATGTGGCGTGGAATAGTGGTGGGGGTAACAACACAATTGCAGTACAAATGGGAGGGCAAAAACAGTTTGTTTGTTTTTTTTTTAAGAAAAAGAGATGGAAGTGGAACTCGTAGCTTTTAATAGGATAGCAATCACCTTAAAGTCCTACGGACCTGTCTTACAAATAGTCCTTAATAAACAATTCACAACTAACAAAATTATTAACAAAAAATTAGTTTGAGCTTCAGCGAATAAGACTGACCAATGATGAGTTGAAGGAATGAGACTGGATTTGTAGAGGTTAGTGGATTGGTCCTCATCATTGAAATTGATATACCCAATAAAATTGTCAGTTGAGTTTAATGTAATTTAGAAAAAAATAAAAAATACAAGCTACTAAGAAATCGGTTTAAGGCCAATCCCTCAACACAGTGAATAGCTTCAAATATTTAGGAGCCAATGTATCAGACAATGGGTCCCGACAGGAAGTCCTCTCCAGGATCGCACAAACAACTGCTGCCCTGACAAGGTTGAAGCCCATTTGGAAAGACAGGACCATCAGTCTACATTCCAAAGTATGACTGCTGCGCTCCCTTGTCATCTCCATCTTCCTATATGCTTGCGAAGCATGGACCCTCACAGCAGATCTACAACGAAGAACACAAAGCATGGAGATGAGGTGCTACAGAAGACTTCTGGGCATTTCCTATACCCAACACATCACCAATGACGAAGTCCGAAAGACCATCACACAAGCCATTGGACAACACGATGACCTGCTCACAGTGGTGAAGAAACGGAAACTCCGATGGTATGGCCACGTCACCAGATCATCAGGCCTTGCAAAGACCATTCTGCAAGGCACAGTGCAAGGAGGTAGAAGAAGAGGGAGACCGAAAAAGAGGTGGGAGGACAACATTCGAGAATGGACTGGTTTGACACTGAGCGAAGCCATCAGGGCTGCTGAGGACAGAGAAAGATGGAGTACGCTGGTTAAACGATCATCTGTGGTGCCCCTACGACCTCCGAGTTACAGGATAGGATAGGACTAAGAAATCCGTTCATTGGTTTGAGAGAAAAGTGCGGAGGGACAAAGCCCAAAGCAATAGCTTTGGAAGAGGAACTGAACATCAAATCAAATCAAATGATGTGCTGGAGATGTAAGAACACAAAGTGAAACACGGTAGAAGATGGGAGATGTAAATCTACGTTTTACCACACTTGCTCTGAACTGAAGTCAAGTTTATTGAACAATCCGCAAAGCTGTGTGTGATGTCTGCCATAGGCTGCTGCTGAGTGGGAGGTAGGGGGGGGAGAAGGGCTTGCAGGGTATGTGATGGTTCAGGAGGAGAGGGAATGGAGGGGGAGAGAGAGAGAGAAATTGGCGGGGGAGGGGGTGGGGCGACAGCCAGTCATCTAGAGGAGACGGAGAGAAAATCATTGAACAGTTTTCTACAGCCGGCTTCAGTGTAGCTGCCCAAACCTTGATGGGAAAGACGGCGTCCGTTCACTGTCTTTCTCTCTGTAGGCTTCAAGTTGGCAAACGGCGGTTACCAGTGTATGTGGTCTGCTCGCTGTGTTCCCTCATGGATTTATTTGTACAGTAAAAGAAAGAAGAAGAAGAAGAAGAAGAAACTTTTTTCGTTTATGTGTTTTTACTTAGTCGATTATTGGATTATTGTCAGAAATTTTTTAGAATGCAGTGATAGTTTTATGACCTTTCAATTTGTGTGCACTTTTTTTAGCGGAAAGATTTTGGAATTTCAAAACTTTCACGGTGTTAGCGCTGTACTGTTTATTTTGTTGTCAGGACTGAAACAATATAATCTTTATTTTATTTATTTATTTTTATGCTGCAGCGAAAATTTTAGACTGTAGAAACTGCGTTGTTTTAATTTTTATGTACAGTTTTTAAAAAAAATATATTTTTGTAAAATTATTGAACAAAATTGGTATATTTTTGTGTGTCCTGGCTTTTAAAAAAAAAAGATTATTGAAGTATTCATTTTTACTTTTGGAGATGCAGTCATACATTGAGATTGTAGAGTTTGCCATAATGAAATTTTTCTATGAAGCTTAGATTGAACAAATTTAAACAGATTGACTGTTATTTGTGTCCTGCTCATTCTTTAATATTCATTATTGAAAGCATTAATTTGTGAAGTTTTAAGATGCAGTGTTAGTCATAGAATTTTGATTTCGCAAAGCTCATGCTGAATTTGCCAGTTACATTTTAATGGTCATCACTGATATATTTTTGTGAATTTGTTTTAAATTTCAGAATTGACCTACATTATTATTATATTTTTCACTTGGAAGTCAGTACTAAATTTGTAACATTGTAAGGGTGTGTTTGGTTGGTAGTTTATGTACTGTTTGGTCAGTCTGTGAATTAAAAGTAATAGTACAAGGAGAGTGGAACAATTGCATATTATGAAATCGTTTCAATTGTGGAATAATTAATTAGTTTTATCGGAATATGTTCAATGTTTATTAGACAAAATGTCTTTGTAGTGAAATTATTCTGATAGTAGATCATCTACTATTCCACTAGATCAAATAATTTATTTAGCGCACGAGTTGGATTGTGTTTCCTCTTTTCTCTTCTTCTTCTGCTTGTAATTTATTTAGTGATATAAAGAAATTGTTTCAGTATAGAATAATTTTCATTAGTAATACTAACCGAAGAATGATTTCACTACTGGGTGGAATAATTTCACTGGTGATAGTATAGTAGCATCCATTGACTTTGCGGAGGGACACTGACAGTGAAACTTTAATATTCAAGACAGTGAAATCCTTGACGCTTAGATTCTGTGTTGTGGGGATTTTGTGAATCACCAAGGTGGATTTTTCAAACAGTGTTGCCTTCTTCCGTGTTAGAACCACCATGGCGAGTGCAGTGAAAACTGAGGTGGGCACAAAGATTTGATTTTGTGTGATGTTTGTGGGTGTTTTTTGTGTAGGTTTGGAGGTGTGTGTGAGGGGGATGGGGAGAAAAGAGGGGTGTGTGTGTGTGGGTGTGCAAGCCCTGTGACTCAAAGAGCAAAACAGACATCAACGCTTGTTTCTTGCTTGTTTCAAAACAAATAACAGGTTACATTTATATTAAAAGTAAATCAACCTTTAGCCTTTTCTTAATACCCCTATGACAAAGAGCTCACAATCTACAATCATCCCTAGAAGCAACTGACCAACAGGAGATGGAGAGCTAGAGTGCAAGGAGAGCCTGGAGATAAAAACTGTTGCAGCTTAGCCATGGTCTGTGTCTGTGTGTGTGTTGTAATACCTCTCCAAGGCAAAGAGAAACGGCAGAGTTTAGACAGCATCAGGCTGGCTGATCAATACTTCAAGTCTGGAACACAGAAAGACCGCTCAGTCTCAACACGGTCACAGGGTCAGGCTAGGCTTTGGTTCGGCCGTTCAACTGGTTTCACAGAATATCTCTTCTAACTTTTCTAATGACGACGGCTCACACCGCTTTCGTTCATCCTCTTTCTGATAGAAATTGTTAGGTTTCTGTTTGTACCAGTTAGTACACTGTATGAAATGAGATGTAGATCAGTTATATGGTTGGCGGGGATGGTATTGCACTGTAGCTGTCTTTGAGAAAGCTACCCATCTTCTACCCTTATAATAAATATTTATCCATGCCTATTGCAAGTATAGAATTTCAACAGCGATGCCTACCAGTACTTAGTGTATTGTTTTGGGGAAAAGAGTACACCATTTTCTAAACAAATGTGTGATTGTGCTGGCACGAATAAGAGGGGATTGCGAATGAGCGGGGTCGTTACATCTGCGTGTAATGCACTAAAGTGCTGTATACATTGTGACTTTCTTCACAAAGCCTTATGCTTTCACCTGCTTATTTGAGGGGGGGTTAAGGAGTAGAGGGGTGATAGGGAGAGGGGGGGGGGGCTGAGTGGGGGGATCGTGTGAGGTGTATAAGCCTCAGGAGGTTTTTCAGAATTTTATCTTAACACGAAAACTCTTCTTTTTGTGTGTGTTTGTTTCATTTTCAAGGTAATCATTGCATTTATAGTTCAAGTGTCACAATAAAAGAAAAATCAGTTTTCGAAAGATCGGTTCTTCATTATGTTTACCAGAAGAAGGTGGCTTCAGAGTTGCATAACACTGATAGTTATTGCACAAGGTGACTGGAGACATCAAGCTACTGTGCCAATGGAGACAGACGTGGGATTTCATGTCTTTATGAACGGTTCCTTTGCTTTTTAAGTAAGGAAAGAGCTTTTTACCTCCTAAATGCCACAAACAAGATATGTCTTAAAAGCCAAACATTTTAAACAAGAAATTCGCTTTATTTTGCGTAACTCTGGAGACAAGCTGATCACTTTCACAGTGATGGATCAAACTCCCAAAAGGACTTGACAGTGGCTCAATTAGAGGCTCTAATGGCTTGACGATAATGGAGTTCTTGTGTTGTGCGGGCTGGCATATGGTGTTGTGGGAGAAACAATGAAACTGATGAGAATCAGCATATGGAACTGGGAGACCTAGGACTAACTACAATTAGTATGGGAACCATCTTTGTGACAAGATAGGAAGTGTGCTCTCAGAAGCATCATAACTAACCAGCAATAGGCTTGACAGCTGCTGAAGTCGTAGCTGCTATATTAATACTATTGCACTATACAACATACATCGTGGTTGAGACTAGGCGAGGCCTTCTTCCTCTCTCAAGTCTCAGCAAACGTTTGACGGCATGATTGCAGATTGAATGTTTGCTTGAAGTATTAGGTAATGGCACTGGCATTACATTGTTACACAGGCTATTAGAACCTGTTGGGAGACTGTAGACCTGACACCACTGATAATTTAGAATGAGGAGCTACAAACACTGTAGAATTCTACAGAAGGGTGTCCAAGCATTTGCAGCAACAGCAGTAGCAGCAAGTTTGAACTGTTTTGTCTGTACTGATGCTGGTACTCCTGAAAAGATCAATACATTTACAACACTGTTGACAGCCTTAGTCATTGTCATGCAACACTAGGACTTCCCCTGTTCAAAGACTGCTCAGTCAGACTAGTCAGTCACAGCTCAATCTGTATGTTACAGACAGTACATGGGGAGAGAGAGAGAGGGGGGGGGGAGAGAGAGAGACTGCCTAGGTGTGATGTTAGAGACTATACTGTCAGAGACGATCCAGAGATGAAAAGAGGGAAAACAAATAAACAAATGAACCCACAAACAAAAACTTAACATGCATTTTGTGGGACATTCTGTCCCCAATTATAGAGGTCCTCTCCACATTTTTGCTGGGCGTGTTGGAGGTGTAGTGTGTTATAAGAAGCATGGCTACAAGTATGGCTTGTGTGGTGAAAACCTTGACCACTAATCCCCAAGGCTGATCAGATGAAGCCTTTGTATCGGGGAGACTAATTGTTATTGATTCTCCCTTCGTACTTCAGACATTGAATGGAGGAGGTGTTTCCAGGGTAGAGAACTTGCAGTTGTTAGCCGATCTCCAGGCGAGCCAACCTTCCCCTTAGGCCTTGGCTGTATGCAAAGATGGTGCCAGAGATCTATGGAACATAGCTGACTATAGGTGTTATGGAACATAGCTGACTATAGGTGTTATGGAACATAGCTGACTATAGGTGTTATGGAACATAGCTGACTATAGGTGTTATGGAACATAGCTGACTATAGGTGTTATGGAACATAGCTGACTATAGGTGTTATGGAACATAGCTGGGTATAGGTGTTATGGAACATAGCTGGCTATAGGTGTTATGGAACATAGCTGACTATAGGTGTTATGGAACATAGCTGGTTATAGGTGTTATGGAACATAGCTGACTATAGGTGTTATGGAACATAGCTGGCTATAGGTGTTATGGAACATAGCTGGCTATAGGTGTTATGGAACATAGCTGGCTATAGGTGTTATGGAACATAGCTGGCTATAGGTGTTATGGAACATAGCTGGCTATAGGTGTTATGGAACATAGCTGGCTATAGGTGTTATGGAACATAGCTGACTATAGGTGTTATGGAACATAGCTGACTATAATAATAATAATAATAACGGATTTTTATATAGCGGGTACTCCAGCCTATGACCAGACTCACCACGCTTTACATAGTCATAACATATAAATACATGCACTCGATGAAACATCACTTTTGCTACAATACACCAAAAGACGGGACAGTAAAGGTACAGACTATTTACAGTTATGTACATAAATTACAAAAAAGACAAAAATATACTATTTACAACTATGTACACAAATGACACAAAAAAAAGACAGAAAGTAGAATAGCAAAAACCTATTCACAGCTATTTATATGCCCGGTTAGGCCCAGGAAGGAAAACAGTATAAGTATTTACAGCCGTGTGTACACTTACGGATCAGACATAGACAAGAGATGAGAGAATGGCAGCAGGACACAAATCAGTCTGAATAATGCAGTTTGAAGAGGTGGGTTTTGAGGGCCTTTTTGAATGCTTGTGTTGATTGTATGTTGCGGATATGGGAGGGAAGGGAATTCCACTGCTTAGGTGCGGAGTAGGCGAATGCACGTTGGCCGTATGTCTTAGTGCGGGTGACGGGAACCTTGAGTGTGCGAGTGTCAGCAGATGATCTTAAAGTGCGTGAAGGGGCATAGACAGACAGTAGATCAGCAAGGTAGGAAGGACAAGAATCTGTGAAGAAGTTGTGACAGAGAACAGAGAGTTTGTACTCTATGCGTGCTTGCACAGGAAGCCAGTGAAGGGAATGTAGTAGAGGTGTGATGTGATCACGTTTCTTTGCTCGGAATACTAGTCTAGCTGCTGAGTTCTGAACCTTTTGTAGTTTGTCAATGATGTGTTTCGGGGAGCCAGCGAGGAGAGAGTTGCAATAGTCAAGACGAGAGAGGACGAGAGCGCAGACTAGGGTTTTGGTGGCCGGGACTTTAAGATAGTGACGAAAGGAGCTGATTTGGCGTATGGCCGTGTATGCAGAGCGACAGACGTTGGAGATGTGGTTGTTGAGGGACAGGTCATCGGATAGAATGTAGCCGAGATTTCTTGCAGAGGATGAGAACTGAGTGTTTGTTGTCCCTACTGTAAGCGATGTTGGGAGAGGCGAGAGTGAGGAGGAGGTGTTGTGCTTGTGAATGAGGAGGGCTTCGGTTTTATCGTCATTAAGCTTAAGCTTGTTGAGTGTCATCCATGATTTAATGTCTGTGATGCAGTTCTCCAAGGTCTGAACAGTGGAATTAATGAGAGAGGGGGCGGTGGATTTATACAGTTGTGTGTCGTCTGCAAATGACTGACTCTCAACAGCATGCTTTCTAAGCAGGAGAAGCAGTGGCTTGGTGTACAGAGTGAATAACACCGGCCCTAAAACGGAACCCTGAGGCACGCCGCACACCAAGTCTGCTGTGCTGGAGAAACAGCCATCGACAGTGACTGCTTGTGATCTGTCAGAAAGATATGAGTGGAACCAAGCCAGGACCGAGCCAGAGATTCCAAAATAGTGTTGAAGAGTGTTAAAGAGAATGTGATGGTCGACTGTGTCAAAGGCGGCTGAGAGGTCTAATAAGGTGAGAACGGAGACGTTGCCATTATCTAAGGCGAGCAACAGATCATTGGTTACCTTTAGGAGGGCTGTCTCAGTGCTGTGGAATGGTCGGTAGGCAGACTGGTTGGGGCAAAGTAAAGCGTTATCATATAGGTAGGCAAACAGTTGTTTGAGAACAATTTTTTCTGTGACTTTGGACAGGAAGGAGAGGTTTGAAACAGGTCTATAGTTCTTTAGATTATTTTTGTCTAAACTTGGCTTTTTAAGGAGGGGTTTGATGACAGCCGCTTTGAGCACAGACGGAACAACACCAGAGAACAGACTCTCGTTGATAATGTGGGTAATGGTCGGGAGTAGAGGGTCAAGATTCTCTATCAACATGGGGGTAGGAATGGGGTCGAGAGAGCAGGATGTTGGTTTTGAGCTTAAAATGACTTTCTTGACCTCTTGCTCTGTTACTGGTTGAAAAACTTCCATCTTTGCGGTGGTGAGGGAGGGTGAGAATGGGTTAGTGAGTGGGATCTCATGGCTATCACCTATATATAGGTGTTATGGAACATAGCTGACTATAGGTGTTATGGAACATAGCTGACTATAGGTGTTATGGAACATAGCTGACTATAGGTGTTATGGAACATAGCTGACTATAGGTGTTATGGAACATAGCTGACTATAGGTGTTATGGATCATAGCTGACTATAGGTGTTATGGAACATAGCTGACTATAGGTGTTATGGAACATAGCTGGCTATAGGTGTTATGGAACATAGCTGACTATAGGTGTTATGGAAAATAGCTGGGTATAGGTGTTATGGAACATAGCTGACTATAGGTGTTATGGAACATAGCTGGCTATAGGTGTTATGGAACATAGCTGACTATAGGTGTTATGGAACATAGCTGGCTATAGGTGTTATGGAACATAGCTGACTATAGGTGTTATGGAACATAGCTGGCTATAGGTGTTATGGAACATAGCTGACTATAGGTGTTATGGAACATAGCTGGCTATAGGTGTTATGGAACATAGCTGACTATAGGTGTTATGGAACATAGCTGGCTATAGGTGTTATGGAACATAGCTGACTATAGGTGTTATGGAACATAGCTGGGTATAGGTGTTATGGAACATAGCTGGCTATAGGTGTTATGGAACATAGCTGGCTATAGGTGTTATGGAACATAGCTGACTATAGGTGTTATGGAACATAGCTGACTATAGGTGTTATGGAACATAGCTGACTATAGGTGTTATGGAACATAGCTGACTATAGGTGTTATGGAACATAGCTGACTATAGGTGTTATGGAACATAGCTGACTATAGGTGTTATGGAACATAGCTGGGTATAGGTGTTATGGAACATAGCTGGGTATAGGTGTTAAGCCTCAGCTGCCTCTGACATTCAGCTTGGGGTCAGTGTTCCGTCCGTGCCGATGGCCTCTGTCACCTAGTAGCAGTGTCTTCTTTGCTGGAGCCTACTGCAAAAGACCTATTTGTAATAGCTGTGTAATATGTACAGGTGTGGGGGAGGGGGATATAGTATTAGATTTGTATTTGGGTTTTGTGTGTGACAGTTGACATTTTGGGAAAGGGCAGGGAGAGGGGTGAAGGGGGGAGGGGGAAGAGGAGGTAACAGATAAGTTAGATTTGTATTTCCTCTTTGACACTGACCAATTTTTTCTTCACTTTTGCTTGCGCTGTTTGCTGATCTTTGTTACATTTATTCTCTCCAAAGTTGCACATGTTTTATGGAACTTATTTTTATTTTTAAAATATAATATATCATAGTCAGTGTATGTCTATTTGACAGTACTTTGTCTATGTCCAGACAATTATCCTGTTCATACAATATTGTAGACTAAACAGTTGGCCGCTGTCTAGACGTTACTAAGGAGATATAGGCACTGGGCCCCAAGGAGACGCTGACGCCACTTTCAGGTTCAAGGCTGTTGTGGGGACATGCCTTCAGCCAGCCTAGGATGGTTAGATCTCTGACTCTCAGCTAGAGTCAAGGTCACTTGCTTAGTGGAAACAGCCTCTTGTATGTTGGTATCTTGTGTTGCAGACAATTCCAGCAGACGCCAATGCTAATCTGGACCAGCTGAGTTTTCGTGACAAGATGAAGTTCTTTGAGAAGGAGATCAAGGAGCAGGAGGATAAGGTCCCCAAAGCGCCAGGTACAGTGGGCCTTTCTCTGCTTTAGATTTTAGTTTATATTTTCCTATATTTATCAACTAATTTAGGCATTTAATGTAGTGAGTTTAGCATCCTGTTCCACCATTCACCTATCCAAATAGAAATGTTCCAATGGTCAACTTTTTAACAGTTTTGTCATATGTCTTGGGGGATATTTTTGTCTGTGTTCCACATGCGGTTGTTTGATGAGGATTAAAAGGTCAAAGTGTACGTTAGGATTAAGGCTTTCCTTAGAAGGAAACGCCTTTTAAATGATTTATAAGATGTCAACAGGTAAGGGGATTTACTGACAAAATCACTGTTTTGATGGGGAGGGAGAGAGTGTGTGTGAGTGGATGTGTGAATGAAAGAGTGGGCATGTGGGTGGATGTGTGTGGGAGAGTGGGTGTGTGGGAGTGTGGGTGGATGTGTGTGGGAGAGTGGGTGTGTGGGAGAGTGGGTGGGTGTGTGGGAGAGTGGGTGTGTGGGTGGATGTGTGTGGGAGAGTGGGTGTGTGGGAGAGAGAGTGCGTGCATTTCTATGTGTACTGGCACGCGCGTATTTGTGTTTGTGACAATTAACCAGTTTTTGTTTTCAATCTGTGCTGAAGACACAGTGAACATTTTTTACATGGTGAATTTCTTCGTTGTATGCTTATATGGTGCGTTTCTTTCAAGTTCTGTCAGATACCCACGTTCAGCTAAATTTCCATGTTTGTTTTCTCTACCTGACATGCAGCGAAGCAGTTTAGTTATCTTGCGGAGCACGAGATTGCCAAATTGAAACAGGAGGAAGGTAGCGAAGAGCATGTTGTCAGTTGTTGTTTGTGTGTCAGCATGCAACCTCAGGTGCTTTTGCCATTTTCAATGTCAATCAAAACCCTTTTCATGTTTTTGCCTGAATGTCAATTGATGTAGTAGTTTCTGCACATAATTTAGTTTTAAAATGAAACTCTTTTTGTCGGAACGTGAATTGAAGTCGCGTTTGTGTACCAAATGTGATTTTTTAAATGAAACTGTCGTTTTTGTGTGTGTGTGTCAGATGTATAGGGGAGTGTGATATGCACCAGTTTAATTTGAACTGGAACTGTTATGTTTTTTGGTCCATATGTCATTGATTCGTAGTGATACATTTGGCAGAACTTGTTTGTGATATATATATATATATATATATATATATATATATATATATATATATATATATATATATATATATATATATATATATATATATATATATATATATATATTATGTTTTCTTGTTCCTTGTTTTGTTTGTATCACTTTGTATGTGTGTACGGCAGTTCATTTTGAGAGGAAGCACAAATGGGTTGCATGTTTGTCACTTTAATTGTTTGATATGCCTTAAAAATTGTTTGATATGTTTTAAGGCTTTTTTTTTTTTTAAATAAAGCAAATTTTGTGTAGTTTTTAAATAGTAGAAGCATGTTTGGAATGATTGATGCATGAAGAAAGTTTTTTTTTTAAACATACCTGTATTGATTTATTGATGTTTTATTTTATTGAAGTTTTTTGCTTAAGCTTATTACAAAGCTTTCAGTGTAGAATTTTTTGCCACATGTATTAACATTTTAAGTACAGTGTACTAAAGCGCATGTGTGTTAAGGTGTACCCCCGTTGGGGTGCCGGGGGTTTGAGTATAAATAGTATCCCCACTTTCTGGATATTTAGTGCTTTAAATTCCCACTGTCGCTGTCTTTCTCATTTGCTCTTTCTCATTCCTGCTCTGTTCTATCAATCTGCTATACTATCGTCTTCTTCGCTAGCCCAGTCTCCTACCTTTTTTCTTGAAAACTCTTCCGGGATAAGACTCCTTATTTGTGTATTAGGTCTGTTGGATCAGCTTGGGAATATTGGACGCTTTCTGCCAGGTGGTCACTAGGGCTTCCTATGATGTTATTATTTAGCAATGTAGGCATTTTATATGTATGTGTTTTGTTGATAATTTATAATGATGTTTGTATTCTATTTTGTTTTTGTAAACGGGGGTTCGATAAGTTGGGGTGAAGCCTCAGCCGTCCCCTGCGTGGGATGTCTTTATTGCAAAGTGACTGGCTGGTGGAGGGTATTCAGTTTTACTACTAGGGTTGTTTCAGCAGATCTTTTATGCGAATCAGGGGTTGTCCGGTCCTGATTTGGCTCGGAAGAGTCTGCTGGACCTAAAGCAATAATCATGTAATGTAATGTAATGTAATGTGATGTGTTAAGGTGTGACTTTGTATAGGTGTGACTGTGTGTTGGTGTGACTGTGTGGGTGTGACTGTGTGTGGGTGTGACTGTATGTATGTATAGGTGTGTATTACAGTGAGTATGTAGGTGTGACTGTGTGTAGGTGTGTGTGCAGATGTGTGTGTAAGTGTGACTGTGTATTTAGGTGTTGCTGTGTGTAGGTGAGACTGTGTGTGTAGCTTTGACTGTGTGGGTAGGTGTGACTGTGTGTGTAGGTGTGACTGTATGTGTAGTTGTGGCTGTGTGTGTAGCTGTGGCTGTGTGTGTAGCTGTGACAGTGTGTAGGTGTGACTGTGTGTAGCTGTGACTGTGTGTGTAGCTGTGACTCTGTGTGTAGCTGTGACTGTGTGTGTAGCTGTGATTCGGTGTGTGTAGCTGTAACTTTGTGTGACAATGTGTGTTGGTGTGACTGTGTGTGTAGGTGTGACTGTGTGTGTAGCTGTGACTGTGTGTGCAGCTGTGACTGTGTGTGTAGCTGTGACTTTGTGTAACAATGTGTGTAGGTGTGACTGTGTGTATGCGTGACTCTGTGTGTGTAGCTGTGACGGTGTGTGTAGCTGTGAGGGGGTGTGTAGGTGTGACTGTGTTTAGGTGTGAAAGGGTGTGATGTGTGTGTGACGGTGTTCCATTGTTGCTGGGCTCTGCACAATGGAATGCTATTACCCACTCGCCTTTCATCTGCGGGGATCAGCTAGTTAGATCGCCCTATGACTAATCTTAATACATTTATGTGTTTAGTTCGGTCTGTGTGCAGATAGGGTTATAGAGATAGGGAGAAACGTGTAAAAGATTCACTGACACACTAGCTCTCGCACGGCTATGAAACATAGGTAGTCCAGCCACTTGTTAACAGTAAATATCACACATTTATTTCCTCTACTCTATATCTAATTCTAATCACTACATTAACTTAAATGTCCAAAACGTAACACAACTAGGATTAACTTTACAGTCCAAAAGAGTGGTTCGGAGAAAGGATAGATCTTTGATGGATCTACTCTGCTACTGTTCTCGATATTTGCTACTGTGTCATCCTTGGGCTTTGTTTTATTTTGCCTAATGTTCGTTTTCAGGAAGAGTGGACTACCGCACAGTCCCTATAGATCATTGTTCGTGCACATCTTCTAGAGCACTTAGCTGTATCGTTGAGGTGCGGTGCTGTGGTCTCCTCATCTTGTTTGTTGACTACTGAGCTATGGGGGCTCAGTGCTCGATGATCAAGTGCAAGCCGCGTGTCTGGGATGACTCTCTGTGGGGTCTATCTCCTGCCGCGGACCAAGCCTGCTCATCTTTTTGACAATGTCAGGCTATGGCTATACTGCAATGAATTAATTTTCACCCGTCACCTGCGTAGTCTTCTGAGAGAGATCTTTCAGCGTGTCCGTCTCGGGTGAGATTTTAACAAAGACTGAGGTTCCTTAACAGAGTGGTCAAGCTAAAGCACGCGATATCCCAAGATTCCTTGCGCCGGCACAGGGGCTGACGGATATAGGTCAGCTGGATGATGTCACTGCCTACCTAGTGAGAATCTTCCCTACACATGCTTACAACAACCTGACTTCTGTCGTCTGCTAGGCATCGACTTTAAGTTACAAAGGCCAAAGAAGGAATAACTATTTGAGGCGTGAAGCCTTAGTGCAGGGTCCAAACTAGCCTATTGTGACAGTGAGTGTAGGTGTGAAATTGTGTGACAGTGTGTGTAGGTGAGACTGTGTGTAGATGTGACTGTGTGTGTGTGTGGGTGTGTGTGTAGGTGTGACTGTGTGTGAGTGCACGAGCATCAAGCGTGTTCATTTCATCGTGCTTTGTAAAGAATGTTATAATTGTTTTAAAAGCAATAGTGTGTGTTGTGTTTTGTGACAGTGTGATTGTTTGATTGATTGGTTTATTTCCATGCTGTCCAACACCATTGTTCATATGATCTTTATTATTTATTTGTTGTTAAAGCCTAGCATTTCCATGCTGTCCAACACCATTGTCCATATGGTCTTTATTATTTATTTGTTGTTAAAGCCTAGCATTTCCATGCTGTCCAACACCATTGTCCATATGGTCTTTATTATTTATTTGTTGTTAAAGCCTAGCATTTCCATGCTGTCCAACACCATTGTCCATATGGTCTTTATTATTTATTTGTTGTTAAAGCCTCGCCCACACAGACTTTTATAGAATTTCCTTGTGCAATCGATGACGCTATTGTTCTTTGTGCTGGTGTGGTTGCCACTGAATTTTGCATTGTGTGGTGGATTCTTTTAAAAAAAGATTTTATTATCTTTGTTCTTTTTCTGAATTTTGAAAGAAAAACAACAACAACAAACACTTAATTTTTATCGATCACGTTCTAATGTAATCAGAACTCTGATTTCATTTTTGATTGTGAGATTTTCAACCTGCACATTAGAATTTTTTTTTCAAGTATGATTCATCCTTGTTGAAAGAATAGGAAATCCCTTGTTTTGATTAAAAAAAAAAAAAAAAGATTTGGTTGGAGCTTCAATGATGTGTTAAGCATAAAGAAAGTGTGAAATAAGTAAATGAACTCTGAATTGCGGATTATTGGAGTGAAATAAGTAAATGAACTCTGAATTGCAGACTATTGAGTTTTGTTGACTGTGATGTTTCCACATCAGTTCCATTTAAAAAAAGAAGCTGATCAATAAGGTTACAGAGGTTGTTTTAGTTGTGGTTCTAAGATGTCCCAGCAACACTTAATATAGTTTATAAAATTAACCTGATTTATGGGATTATAGATGATGATGATGTTGATGATAACTCCACGCTAGCAGAATGCTAGGGTGCAGCTAAAATACATCAATAAATAAATATTTCTGTACCGTTATTGGTCCTTACGCTTAGCTCTTGGTGTATCCCAAAAAGCTGCAGTGTGCCCTCAAGCCCTAGAATTCATTGTTAAGCTTAGCATTGATTGCACGTTCCTTTTCAAACAAAAGATATATATATATATAAATATAAAATTTTATTTATTTCTTTTTATTTTTATAACCTCTGTATTATAAACTGCGTTTTGCTTATCGGTGAAATTATTTTTGTGTTTCATTTTTGTTTTCAGCCTCGAAAACCGCCAACATGTCATCAGAGCAGCTGAGGTCCTATGTGGCTAGTACCGTTGCCGACATGCAGCCTGACCATGACCTTGACCACGTCCTTTCAAGGTCAGTGACCTTTCACCTGGGGTTGGGATTGGGCCCAGTACCATTAACGTGTTCCATTTCTCCTTCTTTTTCTTCTTTTCTAATTGGGTTTATTGAATGTTTGTTCACTAAAATTCTATTCTCTCGCAAGTTTTACGTTTCTGTTCAAAGTAATTGTCTTGTCTCTTGGTATACTTTCTCTTTTAATGACATTTCAGTTGTAAATGCTTTGGTGTAGAGTTGTACGTTTGGTTCAGGGAAACGTCTTCACTAACGTAGTTGAGTTGTTGTTTTTTCTTTCTGAAAATGGCTTGACTTTTGATATGGATCTAGATTAACAGATTGTAACAAAGAATGTGTAGAACTATTGGAAAATAAAGAATAAATAAATTTCTTCCTTTCGATTGTTGTTGTTTTTTGGGGGTAGAATTTGTGTGTGCCTAACCCTTTAACTGTGTTGACATTCAATGTTTTGTGTGTCTTGCGGCCTACAGTTTGAATACACGGAGGTAACACTAATTTGAGGATTATCTGTATTATTTTGCTCCCTCTGTGTTCCTTGTATGCTGTTTGCCTGCACTTGTCATCATTTTGTTTTATTGGATGGCTTGCTTTTGATAAAATATGGTGGCTTTAAAAAAAAAAAAAATTCTTAAGATTTTTATTTTAATGTTTTTCTGCTTTTTTTTTTTTTAAAGTATTTTACTTTTTGACTTGCTTGATTGGCAATTGCCTTACCTGTTTTTGCCTTGCCAAGACCTGTGTGTGTGGGTCTGTGTGTGTGTGTGTCTTTCTTGCATGTACAGAGAGGAGCAAATGACCTCCCCTGTCACAATCTAGCCTTCTCGCTTAATTGTTCAAATCATATTTTGTATACTGAGTGTATGACAATCTCTTCTTTTTTTTTTTTTTAAAATGTCTTCTGTTTTTTCCTTTTCCTAACCACCACTTTGACATACACAGACCTCTTTCCTTCTACAATCCTTATTATTGACGCTAGATTGTATCTAAGTGTTCATCCTACTTGGAATGCCCACGACGCGGTACAAGGAATTTACAGCATTTTTCTCTGCTATACCTAAAACTTGCTACTGTACTTCACTAAAGGCAACGTCAACACATGCATCTAATAATTCTAAAACTTGCTACAGTACGTAACAGACGAAAGGCGACCTCAACACATGCATCTAATAATTGTAAAACTTGCTACAGTACTTTAAAGACGAAAAGGCGACGTCGACACATGCATCTAATAATTCTAAAACTTGCTACAGTACTTTACAGACGAAAGGCGACGTCAACACATGCATCTAATAATTGTAAAACTTTCTACAGTACTTTACAGACGAAAGGCGACATCGACACATGCATCTAATAATTGTAAAACTTTCTACAGTACTTTACAGACGAAAGGCGACATCGACACATGCATCTAATAATTGTAAAACTTGCTACAGTACTTTACAGACGAAAGGCGACGTCGACACATGCATCTAATAATTGTAAAACTTGCTACAGTACTTTACAGACGAAAGGCTACGTCAACACATGCATTTAATAATTCTAAAACTTGCTACAGTACGTAACAGACGAAAGGCGACGTCAACACATGCATCTAATAATTGTAAAACTTTCTACAGTACTTTACAGACGAAAGGCGACATCGACACATGCATCTAATAATTGTAAAACTTGCTACAGTACTTTACAGACGAAAGGCGACGTCGACACATGCATCTAATAATTGTAAAACTTGCTACAGTACTTTACAGACGAAAGGCAACGTCAACACATGCATCTAATAATTGTAAAACTTGCTACAGTACTTTACAGATGAAAAGCGACGTCAACACATGCATCTAATAATTGTAAACTTGCTACAGTACTTTACAGACGAAAGGCAACGTCAACATATGCATCTAATAATTGTAATGTGTGGCTGAAATCTGTCAGCACAATTTCAATTTAAATAGTCATCTGTTTTTGCTCATGTATAGAGGATTTTTTATTTTTTTAACATTTAGTGTGTGTGGATTATAATGTGTGTTGCCTTGTAGTGGGGAGAATACTGTATCAGTTACCCGTCTTGGTTTAAATATAATCCATACCCTTACAAATAGATCAATGTTATAAATGCTTTCCTACTGAGGTATGGTCATTCGAATTTCTTGCAAATATGGATATTTATCATTGCTGTTGTTGCACAACTAGACCATATTGCTGGGGTATCGTTCATGCTCAGTATAGAACCGCTTGACATTTTCTTTGATTTGGATGATATTAGATAACTATCAATAATCTTACAATCAAAGAGCAATTGTTATTTATTTTAGCAACGTTCAGGCCCTTTAAACTATTTAAATGTTATTATATAAAATCGTAACAATTAATGTTACTTTATTAAACGCATTACAATGCAATTGAATTGTATTTTATAAAGTGTTTTGTAAAGTACATTTTATAAATTATGACATTTATGGTGATTTGAGCAGAGCAATTTTGTGGTGTATTTTAATGCCAAACTTAATATATTGATGGCACAAGCTTTCATTTTTTCAATCATTTTGCTGTCACGCGTCGCATGTGTAGTTTTTTTCTTTTTCGCCTTGTTCAAAGTTGATCAAAGTTATATATTGGGAGTACGTTCGTGGTTGGCATGTTTTTTTTTTTATTGGTGCATGTATTGGGATGTGATGGTGTGTGAGTATGTTTGTGTGCGACAGGCACGCATGTGTTCGTGAGTGCTGTGTGCATGTACAGACCTGCCTACTGCTACGATTTTGCCGTAGCAGCTACGAAAAATAAAGCTCTGCTACGATGCTACGGCAAACATAAAATTGCTACGGGAAAAAAAAATCCGATTTTTTTTTAACCCTTTACCGGGCGTAGCGACCGGAGGTTTAAACAGGCAAAACGCTTAAAAGCGTCCGTATCAACCACTGTTATATTCTCGCGTTGTTTGAAAGATTGCGAGACTTCCGGCAATTGACTTCCGGTATATTCTGTTATGGAAACAATCGACTGCATTTCCACAAGTTTTCTCTTTGATGCGTTCGTTTTTTTGATTTTGTTTTTCAATTGTTTTTGTGCAAGTGTCTAGAATGGATGGTTTAGATTCTTCGACTGATGAAGGAGAGTTTACAGTCTTCCATTTATTAGACATTGAAGTGAGAGAAATGAGTCGGAGGAAGAGATCGGTCCTGACATTAGACTTAGTGTCAGTAGCATGCATGCATCAGCAGGGGTGAGATTTAACCCAGGAGACTAACTAGCCCGCCGGGCTAGCTAGTAAGTAAAGTGAGGTAGCCCGCATGGTTTTTAGGCAGCCCGACAATCGTTCACTTCAATACTGCTGCATGAGCTGGAGTCTGTTGATCACGTTGAGGGTTCTTGCCTCTCAGGATGATCGGGTGAGTCTTGTAGCTACGGGGTTCGGACGTGGTGAGGTAGATTCTAGAAATAAAGTTCCACATTTTCTGATCAACAACCGTCACCTTGACAATACACGTAATTTGTAGCGAGTGTCTTTTTCACAAACAAAGCAGACAGCGTGCTTGGCGCGAAAGGGAAGTAGGCAAAGGGAAATAACGCTCGCGTATGCTTCATACTCGTAGCAGACGAACAGTGACCTAAAAACGCTCTAGCTTCGGACCGAGCTTCTTAAAGTCTGCAAGTAGTATTATTTTTTTTAGGTCGCCAGGCGGGCTGGCTCAATTATAAAGTGAGGTCGCCCGAACCGGTTTTAAGTCGCCTCGGGCGACCGGGCGACCGCTAAATCTCACTCCTGATCAGATCTTTCAGATGGGCAGGGAAGTGAAGAAGAGGAGGAGGCTTGTTTGGACTTTTTAAAACTTTTTTTTTCAATTTTTGTAAACACATGGAGTAATAAAAAATCAAGACATGACAAGAGAAGAATAAAAAGGTATATAATCAAAAGAGAATTTATTTCTGTTCATTTTGCATTTTATTTCATTTAAATCTATGCACTAATACCTAACTCCTAAGATGTGGTGTTTTTATTAACGTACTCCGAAATATCTCTAAAATTATAAGACTTCTTGCCTTAACTTGTCGTGGCGTCCTAGGTTGTGCATGCTACTGAAAACCTGGCTTTGCTACTGAAAACTGGACCTTTTGCTACTGATTTAAAGAATTGTAGGTAGGCAGGTCTGCATGTAAGGGATGGATTGTGCATGTGTGGAGAGCACACAGTGAAGGTTTCCTACACACATCCCTGAGGAAACAGTTTCATGAGTTCATCCAATGAAAATAGTCGTTCCGGAAATTTTCTGAATTATAATACAAGACGACTTGTAGAACAATGACAGATATAATTACAATTGTTAATTTTTATTTTTCCTCATGCCTTGTGTAAAATAATGTTATATTTCTGCAGCCTTTTTCAACTGACCATATCAATTTTGTCCTTCCTCTTCCCCATTTAATATCTTTTTCCTTTCTTTCTTACATTTCTTTTAATAACATTTCTTTTTCTTTTTTTCAATTTGGTTTGAACTTTCAAACAAATTATTCATTATTTTTATGAAGTGGGAATAATGTTTTTAAAATGTCAAAATATTTAGCAAGACTTGTTCAGTTTTTCTGATCATCGTATTCAGACTAAAAAAATTTTTTTTAATTGAAATGATAACATTTTGTCATTGCCTGGTAGAATGACCTTAAATGACTTTCTTCTGCATGATAAACTATACATCTGTTTTTCAATACCGACAGTAGTTTACTATCATATCTACTTATTCATTTATTAATTGTTTATAGATCTAGAAAGGTGCTATATAAAAACGATTAAATAAATACATTGGAATTCTTTTCTGATGCTACCTAAAAAAATGAACACATTTTGCAAACTTTAAATATTTTGAATTAGTTTCTGCAATATTTTCACAGTTTAATTTATTTTCTAGTTATTTATTTTACCATAGAACTAAATCTTATTTGTTGTTTTGACATTTCATTGTTATGTCCTATACGTGTTTTTGATCTTGTAAGAGATCGACCCGTTTTGTGTGGTCCAACTATGACCGCTATAGACACGTTTTGTGTGGTCCAACTATGACCGCTAAACGTTCACTGAACCTTCTAAACAAAAAAATCAAAATTAAACTTCATTCTTATTTATTATTTTGACATTCTGACTTCAATCTTGTTTCGTTCATTTTTGTATGACCAGCTATTTATTATTTATTATTTTGACACCCTGATTTCAATCTTGTTTTGTTCACTGTTGTATGTCCAGCTGTTCTTATGTTATTTTTCTTGCACCTGTGTCTTCGCGAAACGCCAAACAACAGTGGGAGTGGGCTAGTTCGAACGCGCAAAGCAGAAAATCGGCGGTCTGGTCGCCTCCCTTCGCAGGAAGATGAAGGGTTGGGGTCTTCGGTTGACCCACGAGAAGCGGAGGCTGAAAAACGAGCTGCATGGCGGAAAGCCAGGTGTGTGCGAGTGTGTGGCCTTTGCTAGATGGTGTGGTGTGATGTGGTATAGAGGAACAGAATTAGTTTTTGCAGGAAACTTTAGGCATTGACGTCCCATTTATAAATACTTGACATAAGTGGCTTAAAACATTGGAATTTAACTCAGAATGTTTAGAGAGTATGAAGAGATTGAGCGCAGGTCACCCTTTTTCAACTAGTTTTTCTCTATTTTCTATAAAGAATTTTTTAAAAGGGCTTAATTCCAGGAATGTTGTGTGTCGTCTGCCTTGTACAGTGGAGGATAGATCACACACAACAATTGATATTTGACTAAAGATTGCTGACATGTTTCATAGCCATAGGTTAACAATAAATCAAAAAATATAAAGATCATTGTACCTCCAGTATGTTAATACGCATTGCCTGGGATTAATCCACTGTTGGGCTATGCACAAAATCTTACACAATCTCTAGATGTGAGACTTTGTTAAAAAAAAGTTGATTTTTTTGGTTCATTACGTACCAATTTTTTTGCTCTGGGAGTGCCATTGTGTATAATAAAAGTGTGGGACTTAGACACTGCGATATTAAGATTGGTACTGTTTAAACTCGTTGGTAACTAAGATACAAAATATTGACATAAGGGCTCGCATTCTTTATTTAGAAGCTGAAACATGTTTTCTGCCTCATTATATGGTAACTGTCATGATGAGCTTGTATGCTGTGGTCCCTTGTTCCCCAATCAGAGAGTGTTCTAATGACAAAATGGAGTGTATGCTTGCACGCCTCTATGTCTTCTGTGAGAGAGGTTTAGGTTGTATGTTCGGCAGTCAGCTTTAAGAAATTCTTTCTATTACAAGTAATAAAGCTTCAGTGTTGTCATGTTGGCGCCGGCGTGTTTGTTTTTGCTGGGCCTGAAAACTTGAAACTGAAATGTTGCAATGAAAGTTTGGTTTTGTTGCAAATTCGCTTGTAAGTTGATTTTAATTTGTTAACCTTTTCTTTTGCTGCTTTCCGATTTTTGTGTGTTTTGATGGATTCAAATTTTATTTGGAATGTCTGGTAACAGGGAAGGGAAGGGTGTATAAGGGCAGAGATGATAGTTATAGTTTTTTGTTGTGCGTGGTTTTTATAAGATTATTATTCTTTTTCTTTCTTTTTTTTTTTTTTTTTTTTTTTTTTACAGAGAACAATATTTGTATTGTTTACATCAGCTTGCAGTAATTCGTTGATTTAAAAAATCCTAATCCTTAGCTAATTTTGTTGTTGTTGTTGTTTTGTTTGAGTGATTGCAAGTACTATAATGATGTTTGTTGTGCTGTTGTTGCTATGCCCAACCTTCCACTGTTACGTGGACATGGAACCCAAGTAGTTTGCTTTGGCTGTGGTGGTACTATCATTTACGTTTGTGCTTTTTCTGTGGATGGAAAACATTCCATGGTTCTCTAGACTAGCTTCTGGACTTTTCTGTGGGTTATTGTATCCCCTGTGATGTCATTCACAGGCTTCTTATTATTTATTTTTGTTGTTGTTGATCTCTGCATGTATAATAATGACAATGATAAAACCTAGAAGACTAAAACAGATAGCTTGAAAACGCTGTGATGAGGTAAAGGATGCATGAACAATGCAGAAAAATATGTGTTTACTGGTGAAGGTTTGTGAGCCAATAAGTACGGATGGATTCCCTGCAAAGACCATGTCCAAAACATCGATACCTTTCTGTGTTATCACAGACCTTATAGTTCTCCGCGAAATCGCGGAAATCCGCCAAAACGAAAACGAAAAAAAAAAAAAAAAAAAGGAAATGCGAAACAATCCGCGGACACTTAAATTTGTTTTTGTTTTTGTTGTTGTTGTTTTGTATCGGAAGACGAAAGTTGCTTTACTCGCTTCCGGTTTTGCGGCGCCATACTTTGTTTTGGAATAGTGGTGCAGCGTTGACTGTTTCTGTGTATATATTTTCGCCGTTCAAGTTGTGGATTTGTGGACGTCATCAGACTCATTGGACTTCAAAATATCTGTCACAAGGCGTGACATAGTCGCACGTTCCGCGGAAACCTCTCTTAGATCACTATCAGGTCTGTTATCACAAATGCTGAAATACGTTGCAACAAGAAATTGCCTGATTGTGTGGCTGTTGTAAGAAAAACAATCAGTCAGGAGACTTGTGTAGCACTGTTATACTCTTGTACAAACTGAGGTCAAGTCTGTGCACGCACACATTCCATCGCACGACCTTTAAATATCTTGACGCTCACGTCCCTAGAGGAGCGAGTGCCAGTTCCACAAGTACCGCCATCAAGCACTAGGGCAATACTTTGATGACATAAAATCAAAGAGGTGGACAAAATCACATCCTTGTTTGGTCAGAGATTCTGGCATTAACACGGTGCACAGCTTTGGCCTGGGTTTGGGCTTGGTGCAAGTGTGTAAGAACAATACAATTTCAAATACTACCCATTGTGAAAACAAGTGGTTGTTGGGATCAACCTTGTGGTACAAAGAGTGTCAACATGGGGCTGTTTGAACTGGAAGTGAAACTGAGACTGGACTGATTTAGGTCAAAGCAACCAAGCCTTGTAGAGATAGTTCAGTGACAGCAACAGGATTTGTGTGTGTGTGTAGTTTTCTTCTTTCTTCTTTTATTTCATTCTAATTTTTTTGATGTTTTGTTTCTTTATTGCAGGATGAAGAGTTTGGAGACGGATGCGGTGCATGCGCAGGCAGTGATCGCGAAAGCTCAGGAGCTGTCCCGGGGTGGCAGCCAGCGTGCCCCGTTATCCACTGTTGATATCTCTTTTGCCGACGATGGTGACACCCACCAAAACCATAACGGCAACTCACAGGTACGTTGAGAGAGAGGGAGAGTGCCGTTTGTGTGTGGTGAGTGTTTTGGGTTTGTTTAGAGAGTTATATACAGCGAGCGTTTCATTTTGTTTTTATGACAGAGCAAGTGATTTGTACATCACATTGCGAGAGCTTTTGTTGTTTTTCTCTGTTTGACCTCCTGTGACAACATTGTTTGCTTGTGTTTCTTTGTTGTAGTTTAACCTTTTCATTTATTTTCTTATTATTTCTTCTTCTTCTTTCTTCTTCTTCGTTGTCTGCTTCTTTTGTATTTGCCTCTTTTCTTATTGTATGGAACTAATTGATTGCATTTGCTAATGTTAGATCAGCATGTCTCCCATCGTCTCCCTTTCTTCTTTTCTTTGGGGAGTTCTTTTCTACTTTTAGTTCTTGCAAAGGTTCAAGTCATCCAAGTATTTGTATGCGTGTTTTGCTTGTGGAAATTCAACAATAAGAGTACTAATAGTTTGTTTTGTTTTTAAAAAAATTGATTTGTTAACGCACTGTGACATTTATTCTGTACTACTGTGTTGTTTTGCTAGCGAGGCGATCACAAACCATCAGGTAGCGTAACACACCCTGCCTTGGTTATACGGTACTTATCCGGCCCTAAAACCTCTCTGGAGAATGTCACAATTCTGGACCAAAACGTCCGCAAAGAGACTAGGGAATTTTTCAACCCCAAAACCGGGAAAACCGAATTTCAGACGATCGAATTTACGGAAAAATTAGTGGAACGAGAGGTATGGTGTGTTAGATGCAATCTTTTTTTTTTTTTTTTTTTTTATCGTCTCTTAGTTGTTTTGGTTGTTTCCCAGCTTTATTTTGTAAAAATAAAAATTTTGGTCGCAATTTCCTGTCTGACTGCTTTTGATGGTCTAGTGTGTTAGTTCTTCTGCTTTCATGACTGCTAACAGTACTGGCTTTAAAAAAAAATCCTTTTTTTTTTGGTGCATTTGTTGAAAATGTGTAAAAAACACTGGAGTAGTGTGTTGGTACATGGTGTTATCTCACTTTCTGTTTTCTCTCTACTTGTAGTTTTTATTTGTCCGTTTCTCTTAGATTGGTTCCAGAAATAACATGTTGCTGTCCTTTTCGTCTTTTGCTTGATTTATCTGCTGCATCCCACTACCCTAATGCTGGGAAGATAAAACAGCTGGAAATTTGAGCCGTCACTGTAGCAACAACCCTGTCTGCTTTGAAACCAAAAGTTGATTGCACTAGTGTTCATGTTCCCTCTGTCTAGTGTACTGACTCTGTCTGTATGGTCTAACACTGGAATTACTGCCTTTTTCCTTTGTTTTGACCAGTCCCTGGAGTCTCTATAGGCTGTGCTTTGACTGGGAAAGTTCTTTTCACCACTGTGCATTTTCCATTGTCATAAAATGTGTATGCTTCAAATCAGCTTGTTGCAAACAGGGTATTAGAGCCCGTTAGCCACGAACCGTTCTTTTAGCTGATAAGTGCACTATCTAAGAATAATTATGAATTAATTTATTATTATTACTATTATTATAAAACTGACATTGTAGACCACGATGGATTTAAAACTTGTTTTGAGCTCTAAAACTTGAGCTATGGCGTAAAAATCTGCATCAACTAAGGACAAATATAGCATAGCATAGGATAGATTAGGAGGATATAAAGCAAGGACAAAACTAGGGGAATTTCAGACTCTGAAATAATGTTCCTTTGATATGAACTTAGCCATATGTGTGGCTTTGGTCTCTGTGTATGTGTGTGTGCGTGTGTGTGTAGCAGTGCTCCTTTCTCTCTCCTTGGCTGGACACATATTGGAAAAGTACTGTGCTGTTGTCATTTTGAAACCTACTACTGTTTCCCCTGCTTCTGTGAATTCTGATGTGGTTGTAAGTTTCTTTACACATTTGACTGAAGGTGGAGTTGATTCTTTTCTCTTATTGTACGTAGTTTTGGGTTCTGTTGTTCTAGGTGGTCACTGTTGTTGGTCTTTTTTTAAATTTTTGTACAGATTTGATGGTGTTGACAGTTTTGGTTGATACGTAAATGAATTCTGTTGATGTCATGTTAGCTGTTTTATTCTTATTTTGTTAACTGTGGATATCTTTCTCTCTGTATTTACTTCTTATTCAGTTATATTTTATGTTAGTTTAATATTGTTTCTAGTAGAAGGCTAAGTAAACTGCACTTTAAAAAAATAATTAAATATTTAGCATGAAGCAGCTACAGTGTTATATATTTATTTCCTTCTGTTTGAACTTATATTTAATGCTAATCTTCAGTGCTAATAGTTTTAAAATATCATGATTAATAATTAAGAATGCTAACAAAGAAAACACACAGTGTATTACTATTGAAATGTTTCTTCTCCCATCCAGTTTTACTTTCACTGGACCTGTACATTATATATAATTTAGTTTTCTTGTCTCCTGGCAAGAAAATCTGCCTTTTTTTTTCTTAATCAAACTAGCTTAGGTTTCATTACAAGCTGTTAGCTGCGTACTTGGTTCATTGAAATCATTCTTTGTTCATTTCTCATGTTCTTTGATAACCGTTTGTTCATGTAATAACTTTCATCTCTGTTGAGGTTTTTTTTCTGTTTCCTTTGTTAGAAAAGAAGCTACAAGGAGATGCCCCATCAACATTGACAAGGTTAAACTGAAGAGCTTTATTTGTGTCTGTTACAAGTAGGGGTCTGCAACTGTGGTCCATTTGGTTTAGCTCATAGGTCCAGTCTCCACTGTCACTGCCGGCTAGCTTCAGATGAAGTCCCAGTGAGCACGAGGGTACAGAATTGATAGCTACAGCACGTTGCAATGTACTTGAAAACAACACCAAAACAAGATCTTTCCTTACAGGGTAGCCACAGCAATGTCCTAGAAGAAAAAAAAAAGGTTGATAATATAGGAAAAGTTTCACCTAGATGACGGTAGAAAAAGTCAGTCTTATCATGACACGATATTCCGAGATACTTGGCCACATCGTTAGCATTTCAACGATGAATGAGTTCTTGTGGACTATTGGCAGGAGCATCACAGATGAGAAAACTGTTGCGTGACAAGTCTGTGTAGGTGTCCACCATGACAAATTGTGACAGCAAATGTGGATGCCTACACTACATTACAGTCATTGTTGATGGGAAATCTCTTGTTTGGTCACTCCTTTAATCTATTTTTTTTAATAACTCTATCGTTATCCAATGTTAGTTACCACCCTCATCTCCTTGATGGTATACCTTGCTTCTTTTCTTTATTGATGTGTTTTGTACTAACCTGAGCGAGTGTTGTGTGTTGCTGTGTAGATAGAGGTCACCACTCAACGTCTGCTCAAAGTCAACTTGACAGATAGTGACCCCTCCACTAACACTAGGAATAAGGTGAGATGTCAGCATTAACAATGTCCTGACCCCTCCATTAACACTAGGAATAAGGTAAGATGTCAGCATTAACAATGTCCTGACCCCTCCACTAACACTAGGAATAAGGTGAGATGTCAGCATTAACAATGTCCTGACCCCTCCACTAACACTAGGAATAAGGTGAGATGTCCGCATTAACAATGTCATGACTCCTCCACTAACACTAGGAATAAGGTGAGATGTCAGCATTAACACCCAATGTGGTGACTCCTCCACTAACACTAGGAATAATGTGAGATGTCAGCATTAACAATGTCCTGACCCCTCCACTAACACTAGGAATAAGGTGAGATGTCAGCATTAACACCCAATGTGGTGACTCCTCCACTAACACTAGGAATAAGGTGAGATGTTAGCATTAACAATGTCATGACTCCTCCACTAACACTAGGAATAAGGTGAGATGTTAGCATTAACACCCAATGTGGTGACTCCTCCACTAACACTAGGAATAAGGTGAGATGTTAGCATTAACAATGTCATGACTCCTCCACTAACACTAGGAATAAGGTGAGATGTTAGCATTAACACCCAATGTGGTGACTCCTCCACTAACACTAGGAATAAGGTGAGATGTTAGCATTAACACCCAATGTGGTGACTCTTCCACTAACACTAGGAATAAGGTGAGATGTCAGCATTAACAATGTCATGACTCCTCCACTAACACTAGGAATAAGGTGAGATGTCAGCATTAACAGACAATGTCATGACTCCTCCACTAACACTAGGAATAAGGTGAGATGTCAGCATTAACAATGTCATGACTCCTCCACTAACACTAGGAATAATGTGAGATGTTAGCATTAACAATGTCATGACTCCTCCACTAACACTAGGAATAATGTGAGATGTCAGCATTAACACCCAATGTGGTGACTCCTCCACTAACACTAGGAATAAGGTGAGATGTTAGCATTAACAATGTCATGACTCCTCCACTAACACTAGGAATAATGTGAGATGTCAGCATTAACAGACAATGTCATGACTCCTCCACTAACACTAGGAATAAGGTGAGATGTTAGCATTAACAATGTCATGACTCCTCCACTAACACTAGGAATAATGTGAGATGTCAGCATTAACAGACAATGTCATGACTCCTCCACTAACACTAGGAATAAGGTGAGATGTCAGCATTAACACCCAATGTGGTGACTCCTCCACTAACACTAGGAATAAGGTGAGAGGTCCACATTAACACCCAATGTCAGGCTGCTACTAAACTTACACAGGCAATCAGCCCAAAAGTGACACTGACCCCAACTTGAGTGTTGGCAGATGTTGAGGGCACACATCTACACAGCCTCTGCCCGACTGACACTCAGCTAGTGTCAAGGTTGAGGGCACACATCTACACAGCATCTGCCTGATTGACACTCAGCTAGTGTCAAGGTTGAGGGCACACATTTACACAGCCTCTGTCTGACTGACACTCAGCTAGCATCAAGGTTGAGGGCACACATCTACACAGCCTCTGCCTGACTGACACTCAGCTAGCGTCAAGGTTGAGGGCACACATCTACACAGCATCTGCCTGATTGACACTCAGCTAACGTCAAGGTTGAGGGCACACATCTACACAGCCTCTGCCTGACTGACACTCAGCTAGCATCAAGGTTGAGGGCACACATCTACACAGCCTCTGCCTGACTGACACTCAGCTAGCGTCAAGGTTGAGGGCACACATCTACACAGCATCTGCCTGATTGACACTCAGCTAGCGTCAAGGTTGAGGGCACACATCTACACAGCCTCTGCCTGACTGACACTCAGCTAGCGTCAAGGTTGAGGGCACACATCTACACAGCCTCTGCCTGACTGACACTCAGCTAGCGTCAAGGTTGAGGGCACACATCTACACAGCCTCTGCCTGACTGACACTCAGCTAGCCTCAAGGTCGCCTGCTCAACGGAAACTGGACTTTAATGCATCACTTACATAATTTGAACCCTATTACGGGACAATTTTTCGAGGGTTCATGAAATTGGTTTTATGTTGTAAGGGCTCTCCAATGCCAAATCCATCCTGTCTCCCAACTGCAATGTCAGGGAAGGCTCTTTTTTAAAAATCCTAACAAAACTTGGATGACTTGAATTTTTTAACATTTTGAATGAATTGTGTGTGTTGACACTTTGTTTTTGTGGATGTGTATTTTACTTGTGGTTTGTGGTCTAGTGTGTAGCTTATTATGCCAGTAGCCTCAATACTAACAATAGCCTTTTAGTTGTGTGTGTGTAATACAGGGTTCGTACAGTCTTTGAAGGTCTTTAAAAGTTTAGGAAAAACTGGGTTCCATTTTCCAGGCCCTGGAAAGTCTTTGAAAACTTAATAAAATGTTTGTGGTTTGTGAAATTTGACAGAGTGCACTATCTCTGCTCCTCAGATTTACACAGAACAAACTAAGATGACGAAAAAACCCGGATGATAGAGCGGAGATGTATTGAATTAATTTCACTTTTTTTTTTATCAGAGGAGAGACATCAGTGTGCGTTCGTTTTATCACGGTCCCTGAAAATGAGTTATTTCCCTTCCAAAACTCAGGAAATTAGTTCTTTGCCGAAGGAAGAAAAGTAGGTTGCAAAGATGCAGGGATCGTGCAGTTTTAATGATATGTATTAAAATTTCAGCAATCTAATCCGTGTTTATTAGTCTTGGAAAATTTTTATATGGTCTTTAATGTTTGGGAATTTTGGGATGATTTTAGAGTATGAACCCTGTTAAATACCTTCACAATACTTGTTGTGTTGTGTGGTGTTGTTATGACACTCAATTGTGATTTGCTGTATATTGCAGGCTCACTGATGGCCAGACAAACAGCAGGCAGTAGACCAAACATCAGCAGCTCACACCACCAAAACCAACCTTGACGCTTCCGGGAGGATAACTCTTCCCCGACCCACCTAATGGCCTCCCTTGTTTTAAGAAGAAGAAAAAAAACTCCTTTCCCCATCTTTCTCCCGATCTCCAACTTGTTTTATGTCCCTACTATGCCTGTAGTCCTCAGTCACCCGACTTTTTCTTTGAAAAATGTTTGTTTTTATTTTTATTTTTTTTAAATTTATATTTATTATGAATTGTGACAACACTGGCAAGGAAAGTAATAAAACGAATTTAATAAGAGTGGCTTGATCAGTGCAATGCGCTTACACAATGGCAAACAGTTGGGTTTTTTGGTTTTTTAAAATTAGAATTTACTACATTTAAAGTTATGAAAAAGTTAATGGTATATTTCGTATTATAAAGAAAATAATATCGTAAAGAGTAAATTAAAATTACATTCTCAACCCCCCCGCCCCCCCTCCTCCCCAGTCTTACCTCCATCACTCCAACATAAACAGCTGGATGTGTCAATATTCTGTTTTTTTCTTTTTTTACATCTTTGACAATTTTTTTTATGGGTAATAATAATAATAAATAGATTTACAAAGTTCAGGTGCATGGCAGAAAAAGGGTGAGAATATTGAAACCAACTGGAACATAATACATTGTGTGCTCTGTTATATGTTCATCCAAAGCTCTTTTTGAAGTTGACTCCAATGATGTTCTGATATTTATCCCAGATTACTTTTATTATTATTATTAATTTGGGTAAAACATTTTATTGGATTTTCATTCTGTTTTAATGAACATAATTTTAAGAAGAGCAGCTGTGTATTATAATCTACTCACGTGCTGAAAATAATGATGATGTACAATCTGTATTTTATTGTTGTTTTCTAGTGTGTGTGTGTTCATCGTTGAGCTGCTTACTGAAACAGCCAACTATATTTTCTGCTTTAATTTGTATCACATTTCATTTTAAATATGGTTTTTGTTGTTGTTTTTTTAACAAACCATGTTTATCTCTAAATGGAAAAGAAATCAAATTGTTTTGTTGGTATAAATTTCTTGATTATTTTGTGTTGAGGCAAAGCAATATTTTTGTGAGCATGAGTGGTGAAAGTTATTAGTGGGTGGCTTTAAGCATTGTTTTCAGAGCAATATCTGATTTCATTTGTCTGGATAAAAAATAAGGGTAGCTAACAGTATGTCTGTATTTATCCGTTATTTTCCTGTTACATTTTTTAAGTTTTGTGAATGCGCGTGAGTTAATCTGCAGATTGGTTTTGCTGTGTTAGTGTGCTGGAAGTTTTATCATCATTGCAAATTTTATGCTAACATTTATTCTGTTTTAAAAAATGTGTTGTTGTTTTACATTTTGACAGTTAAGATGATTAGATCTCTCCATTTTTTTCATTGTCTACTGCCCCAATTATGGTGCGTGTTCACAAATTTGGACTTTTGTCAATCAGTATGCATAACTCTCCTATTTCAAATGTTTGGATCGCATCCTTCACAAATGTCCACTTCTGAATGAAGGTTTGCTTTACAAATGTCATCTTCTGAATGAGGGTGTGTTTTTTTTCGCTTAGGATAAAAAATGTGTCTTTCAATTTCAAAAAAATAAATAAAATAAAAACATCAATCCTTCAGTCCGCTGCTGCTAGTGGAAGTGAGTGCTGTGCAACCTAGAAGCGTGTTTGCTGTATTCGTGGACCAGTTCACAGTTTTAGTTATTCCTGCTTCAATATCCAACTTATGGTTTCTACTTCGCTTGCTAACGATGACAAGAGAGCGGAGTCATCAAATTGTAACTAAAAGTGAGTTTCCGACGATACAGCAACTCTGCTTTACTTCCCCTGTGTATATTTTACTGATTGCTACAGTCTTATCCCTCCCTGCTTTTATGATTATTTACGAACATATTTCCGCAGTCAACTATTGCGATTTAAACCCTGTTACGGCTGTATTTTAATGAATCCTTTTTTACACTTTTTTGTGTTCTGCTGTTCAGTACAAATACACTGAACCTGGTGCAATAGTGCTAAATTGGGGGTCAGTCACAGACAACACACACAACTACATTTATTCACTACAGTATTTTTACACATGTTTTGAAGGAAAATCCATTGTGACGTTTTAAAAATATGTACCAGTTTTTGTCTTTTTTTTTTTTTAATTTATTATTTTTATTATTAAGATTTGTGACATTGTTGGATGTTGATTTGCGCTTGTCATTCCATGATGAATGTTGTGTGGAAGATTGAAGGTGTTGGGAGAGAGTTGGGACACATGTTTGTGTGTATTCTCTGTTGGTCAATAGGATACATGTTTGTGTGTATTCTCTGTTGGCCAATAGGATACATGTTTGTGTGTATTCTCTGTTGGTCAATAGGATACATGTTTGTGTGTATTTTTTATGTTGGTCAATAGGATACATGTTTGTGTGTATTCTCTGTTGGTCAATATTTGCAAATGACGTCAGTAGGGTAACGTTTGTGCTCACTGGTTTATTTTTGTGCTTAAGTTAATGTTAAAAAGAATATCCTACCTTCCCTACCCTATCCCGTAATTCAAAGGTTGTTGGGGCACCACCGATGATCGTTTAACCAGCATACTCCATCTAGCGTGATATTTTAGCCTGCGCTGTGCTATACAGTAGATAGTGAAAATAGTATCAGGAGGATGTTTATAACATATTGTTCACAACGCTTTAGCATTGCAGCCCACAGACATGAGTAAGAGTTGCACTATGTAAGAACATTATGCCGCTTGATTTCCTTTCTGGATGACAAATTTCAATGTTATTTTTTAAAACCAGACGCATTGAGTGACTAAAACAAAAAGAAAGCTATGAGAAAAAAGGCAGTTTCAACTTACTAGGTTGGATGAAGTTTTATTGACTCGCGTGTGAGTCTGCGTTTGTTGTTGTGACAATAAAGATGATTATGATATTAACAATTATCTTTCCGTTGTTGAAGGTAGAAATTGTGTCCTCGCTGCTCTTTTAATTCTTGTTTCCAATAGGGGTTGCTGTGTGTACTAGAAGACATTTTGTGGAGTCCTACAGTTTGGTTTGGTCTCAACTTTTGCTTGAAAACTCCTAAGGGAAATTGTAACAGACTGCGTTCTGAGTAACGCATTGCTCAGCCATAAATAAAATGTAGTGTAGTGGTAATGTTTACAGGAACTATTGTAATTCGGTAGTACATCAACTATAGGAATTGCTTGTATTATATTGAGTTTTGAATACATGTAAACATCTGTACTGTGGCAGTTTGCGTTCTGAATGGACAGAGTATGTTAGAAGTTCTTGAGAGAATGAGGTTTTGAAAACAAATTTTGTTTGCTGAATCATGGAATTTTAGTAGAATTGAGTGATAATAATGTGGAGGAATGTGGAAATATATTTTCAGCATTTGTTCATTCTCAGTTCCATTGGTCAAAGGTAGTTGTATATAATTATGTTGTTGTAGATCCGTATGAAAGCGAATGCTGCATTGAGTTTTTGTTTGTTACGCTTGGTTAGTTCACTCATCCCAGCAAGGTCTTTTTCATTTTGTAATCCTAGAATTTTAGTTTTTCTGTCTCTCTTCCAGCTTTTCCTTCAGCTGATAGTGTGTTTATTTACTTGCGTTTAAGATTGGTTTAGCTGTATTGTGCTATGGAACTTTCGACAGCAAAATGACTGGTCTTGATAGAGACAGACATTGTTATCTAACGTCACACATCATTGCCAGCCGGTCACCTAGAGCAGCCCATGAGCTAAGCAGAACAAAGTTACTTGTCAAACCTGCCTTCAAAGATGTTTGAAGAATTCTTAAATCTCGGTCAAAACAATTTCCAAAAGAGTTTATTCAATATAAAATTGATTTGCAACAATCGGCTTGCAAGATAACGATAGTGCAAGGAAAACTATTGCAAATGCTTTTTGAGTATGTGTGTGGTTCTCTTCCACCCACCCTCCCACCCCCAAGAAAATGGGGACATGTACGTGGGTTATTTTATTTGTGTTCTGTTTTGTAACTAAAGAGAAATAAAGAGTAAAGACCAAACCCCAGATTGATTAGAAAGTGAGAATGGACTGCAGTATTGCAACTCTTACCCTATCGCTTGTTGCTGCTAGTCCTGTTATGACATGATTTTGGTGTATGGTTTATATTCTAGTACTAGAGATGCAGTTGTTGCCTGTGGGTGTGTGTGTGTGAGAGAGAGAGATAAAATTGTTCTCTGCTTGCTCTTAGGCGATGCTGAGATGCCATGGGTTATTTTTATTTGTTGAAATGTTGTGTAAAGTGCTCCCCAGCATCACAGAGCGAGAGGTTTATGAATGCTTCCAACAACGCACGTGTCCAGTTCAGAGTGCAGCCAGTTGTGTTAATACTGTGCAGCTTTGCTGATAGGATCATTTGCTTTTTATTCCCAATGTAATATTTGCTGTATTCCTCAACATTATCAATATTGTCCACTGCAGTGGATTGTTTTGTATGAACAGCACCAGCGAGTAGCAATCTATCAGTTATTGTGTAGTCTTCTGTTTAATGCACAGTTAGATTGTACTACTTTGCTATTCGTGTCGGATCCTATTTGTGTCAGATTCCTGCGAGATATTGCTAAATTATTTTTCTTCTCTCCCCCTCCACCCCCCTTAGTCCTTGTCTTGCCTGTATAAAAACTAGCAGTTAGCAAAACATCAAGAAATTCAACATTATGGTAGTATTAAATACGTCTTCTGCCTTGTCGACATTATGATCGTTCTTTGTCCTCCGTTTAATTTCAAATGATCGTCATCTCAATTTGGGTTTTGATTTAAATTCTCACGTGTATTTGATGTAAGTTGTTAATAATCTCTCATGTTCATACATTATAGTTTTAACTTTAAAAATTGTTTTTTCGTAATTTGCCTGTTTCTTGGAAAGTAACAAAGTGCCCGATTTGTGTGTTCTGTACTAAGGCCACTGGGGTTTATCTTTGCTACATCACAGGTGATTGATGTTACCGTGGCCAGATGAACATAAATCTTGTCTTTTACGCTCAACAGATAATGCCTAAGTCTTATTTGTCTCTGGAATTGCAATGTTACCATGATGGACATTTACTACTGTATTTAGTCTGGGGGTTTTCATGTACTGTCAACCCACTTCGTCTTGCTCATCATGGAAGCTTCTTCAGTGGCATGACGAGCTCTTGTTTTATCCCTTCTGTCTTTTTAATTGTTTCAACTTTTTTGCGTTTTCACTGGACTATTGGTATTTAGCATTGTGTATAGAATTCTACAAACAAGAGTGGAAACTGGCTCTTTTTCATGTTGAACAAATAATTGATTAAATGCTGTTTTATAATGGTCAATGCTTGTGGGTTGGATTTGTTTGTGTGCAAGTGCTCTAGTGTTTCACTTAACGCCTATATTTTTTCCGCCAAAGTTTTTACACCACGAAATAGACGCAACACGTTTTAGATGAAGAAAATATGCTACACAGGTTTACAAAATATATCTAGTGCAAAACGCACATACACACACGTACAACAAAAGTGACCATGAACCAATTCAAACTAGGAACTGAACTTCTGACATTTTATTCCTCATGCCATGAACATTACACCCTTCATTTTGCAACAAATTTACAAAGCAAAGTTACTTTCATTCTAAATATCTTGACTCTTCTTTTGTTTCAAGCGTAAGTAACATTCATAGAACACCTTATTTACATCGCTAGCAACAATTTCACAAACAGATTGTTACCTCATCCATACACTTGTTTCCGATGATAAAATATCAACCAAACAAAATTGTTCCAACAATATTGATATGTATCAATAATAGCTCACCTAAAATAACAAGAAACCTAAGTAATAATAACTATGGGACATATTGGATTACGTGCTACACAAGAAAGTGTTTAATAACTTGAGCACCTCTGGTCTGGAAAGTATACTCACACACACAAATACTATAATATTTGTAATTTTTAAAAAAAGTAAACCTAAAAACATGAATTAAGTCAAAGCAAATGAACCTGGATTCACAATGCGATGTAAACATTTTCAAAAATGTAAAGTATTCAGTTTGTTGCTGAAACTGCTCTTTGAATAAATAGTCTGAGGGCCAACTCGTTCTATTGTTCATTTTAATTTTTTTTTAACCGCACCAAAAAGTCTTTTGTGATATATAATATTGGGAAAATCTAATTTTTCACAGTACTATCGAGAACCACCAATTGTTGCACATTAATGAATATCAACGAAAACAAAATTGCGAAATAATTCTGTAAAAGTCGTCTTTTCCTAGAAAAGAATAATCTCTAAACAAAATAAATTGTACTCTCCAACCCATGAAAATGAAAATGCACCTATGTCATGACAACACAATGGCGGAAAGTTGTTTACTTCACTTCTGTGATGTGAAGATTGAAAGCGATTTGGACACTTTTTCTCAAATAAGGTGGCAGACAACAAAAACGTTGGCCCAGAAATGGAGCGAGTTAGATGGGGATGAATTGCACAGAGAGTTCTTAACTTCGATACTTGTCCCCAAACCTGCGGCTACCACCTGCAATGCTACGCACGATCCAACAACAAACGAAGGATTGAGCAGGCCAAAAAACGTTTGAAAAACGGCAAGAAAACTGGCGTGGTATCGCCCAAGACACATTTGCGGAGCAGAGAGGAAGAGCCATCAACCAGCAACATTTTACCCGCAGTTTGTCTGTTATGCCCAAAAAGCAAGTGGATCAAATCCATCGGAAAACGCGCCCCAGAAAGGCTCTGTCAGGTAGGGTCTATGCTTTTTAAAATTATATTACTATTACTAGCAAGCATTAAGTTTAGCTGCCAACTGTTCGTCTGCTGCTGTACACCCTATTGCAGTGGAAAGCATGTGTGGGGAAATCGTCTTGTGAAGATTTGGCGGAAACCGCTGCACGCCTCATCATTGAACAGTTTTAAAAATCGGATTGATAAAGTATTTAGAGATCATAAGTTTAAAACTAAAGTATGCCACCCACTTAGGCCAAAAGCCCATAAAATAAGTCAAGTGATTGAACAACAAGTGACCGCTACAAGAACCGGACAAAGGACAAGGCTCCACAAAGTCCTGGAATAACATAACATAACATAACAACATAACAGTGGGTCACTCTTAGGGGATTGTTTGGTCACTATCACTCTTAGGGGGTTGTTTGGTCACTATCACTCTTAGGGCAAAATGGTTTTAAATTTTCTGAAGCAAAAACTGAATGTATTCACTTTTCCAAGCACCGGGGAATTATTCAAGATCCTAATATTACCCTCAATAAAACTCCAATAAAGGCGGTCTAACAAGTCAAATTTTTGGGTGTTATTTTTGATCAAAGGCTATCCTTCATTCCTCATCTGAAAAATTTGAAAACTAAATGTCAACAGGCCTGCAACTTGCTCAAGGTTATCAGTGGTACAGACTGGAGAGCTGACAAGAAAACTTTACTGCTGCTATATCGTTCTTTAATTAGATCCAAGTTAGATTATGGTTGCATTGTTTATGGTTCTGCTAGAAAATCTTATCTTAAAATGTTAGATCCAGTTACTCATCAGGCATTACGCATTGCTTTGGGTGCTTTTCGCACCTCCCCTTGTGAAAGCCTTTACGTGGAAGCTAACGAACCCCCGCTAGAGCTCAGACGTACAAAATTGTCATTAAATTATTATCTCAAATTAAAAACTGATCCCATGAACCCTGCTTATGACTGTGTTTTCAACCCCGATCTTGTTCAGAAATTTGAAGCCAAACCTAACACAATCCCCCCGTTTGGCATCAGAATGCAGGCTCATTTGGAAAAAGCAGGCATTAATGTTGCTTCCATCAACGACGATGAGCTTCGGACTGACGCTCCCCCATGGAAATTATGTACCCCAAACATTAATTGGCAGTTGTCCGCTTTCCTTAAAAACAATGCATCTGAAACCGTATATAACCAACTTTATTTAGAACAGTGTGCATTATACCCAGGATATGAAAAACTTTTTACAGACGGGTCAAAGAAAGGAGATTCAGTTGCTGCTGCGTCGGTCTCCGGGAGACACTTAGACCAGCCTTTGCAACAGCGTTTACCTGATTTTTGTTCTGTTTATACAGCTGAGCTCAAGGCAATTCATTTAGCTCTGAAACAAGTTTATCAATCCAAAAGAACCTCATTTTTAATCATGTCCGATTCATTGTCAGCACTTCAGGCTCTTTCCACGAGAAAGATATCACACCCTTTTCTGGCAGAGATCCATGACCTCCACACACATCTTATTTCTGAGGGTAAAAAGATAGTTTTTATGTGGGTCCCTGGTCACATGGGCATCCGCGGCAACATTGCAGTAGACAGGGCGGCTAAAGATGCTTTGCATCTCGATTTCCCTTCAGAGATTTTCCAATTTGTTCCTTACTCTGATCTGCGTTGTATGACTGGATCTTATTGTAAACTGACTGGTCTAACCATATCAACAACAAATTATTTCAAATTCTCCCGGATTTGTCAGATTCTTTGCCTAACTTTGCATCCACTCGCAAAGAAGAAACAGTTTTGTCTCGCCTTCATATCGGGCATACTTATGTCACCCACAGTTTCCTTTTAAAAGGAGAAGAACCACCATGGTGCTTTGCATGTGATCAATCTTTTTCCATTCGCCATTTCATGTCTGAGTGTGCTGATCTGATTGAGGAAAGATATACGTATTTTGGTTCAATACCTTTCAAAGAGATTTTTAAAGTATGTAATGGTCAACATCTGTTTCAATTTTTACTATCAATATAGTTGATATAGATTTAGGGTAGTTGGGGTTGGGTTAGGTGACCCACTGTGCTGCGTGTGGAGACGAATGAGACGAGATGACCTTGGCATGAGGGAGAACCTGTACTGAGCCCGGGCAGAGTGGTTGGAGCCTGGCGCAGTGAAGCGACTATCTGACAGGTCTTCCCTGATACTACCAGAGTAGCACTTCTATATCACTGAGTTGTTTGAGTTTTATCGCATATAAATCATATCGACATGTTTTGTTTAGTTTGGATTTTATTGATAGGACTGAATTTAGTGATTTGATTGAAGAAAGAGATTATATTTTTAATACATCAGTTTTAAAGAAGACTCTTAAAGAGGTGTCATGTGAAAGTTTGTCTGAGTATTTAAGAGTAACAGTTTTGTTTTTTAAGATTTGAATCATTTTATAATATTTTAAGATAACGTCTCTCTGGTCCTGATTTGGCTCGGAAGAGTCCGCTGGACCTAAAGCAATAAACTTGTATTGTATTGTATTAGGGGGGTGTTTGGTCACTATCACTCTTAGGGGGGTGTTTGGTCACTATCACTCTTAGGGGGTTGTTGTTTGGTCACTATCACTCTTAGGGGGTTGTTTGGTCACTATCACTCTTAGGGGGTTGTTGTTTGGTCACTATCACGGGGTTGTTGTTTGGTCACTATCACTCTCAGGGGGTTGTTTGGTCACTATCACTCATAGGGGGTGTTAGGTCACTATCACTCTTAGGGGGTTGTTTGGTCACTCTTAGGGGGCTGGTCGCTCGTAGTTAGGGGTCATTTATTTTTAATTAAGGGGTTCTTCATTGGTAGTTACGGGGTTGGTCAGATAATTGTATAACATTGGGTCATTAGTCGTGAGATCATTATATGGTTAGTAGGACGTTAGGTTATTATTTAGTAGGTTGTTGAGGTTAAGTTGGCAGTTTGTATAAGTGTATTGGTTTGTATATTTCCCAAGTCTCTCCACCCTCTTGCCCCTGGGAGAGAGTAATAAAGAACAACCTAAATTCAAATCCAGCGTTTATTTCATTCAATTCTTTATTATTTCATCTTTATATCTCTCAGTAATTCTTGTGGGTGTGTGGGCGTATTTGTGCGTGGAAAAAGTGAGGTTGAACTTAAAACGAGAATGAGTGTGTGAGCTAGACCATGTAAGGATATTACATTAATTGGAATGCACATCACTCTGGTACATTTTTGGCGTCGTCGACAGAATCAAAGACTTGGTGAGATCCAAGTGTGATTTGAACCATCCATAGAAATAGGTTGGGTTTTGAATGTGAAGAAATGTATTTGTATAGGTAGGTAAGTTAGGATTTAGGGTAGTTGGGGTTGGGTTAGGTGGCCCACTGTGCTGCGTGTGGAGACCAACGAGATGAGATGACCTTGGCATAAGGGAGAACCTGTACTGAGCCCGGGCAGAGTGGTTGGAGCCTGGCGCAGTGAAGCGACTATCCGACAGGTCTTCCCTGATACTACCAGAGTAGCAATGGGGTGCCTTCGCTGAAATTCGCCTGGGAAGAGCAGCACTTCGCTATTTGTACCTGGGGTGCGCAACGTTCATCTTCAGGCTATAAGAAGAATGATGGAGCCTGGTCGCTGAATGGAAGCTACAGACAGTACCAAAAACTATGAAATAAGGATTCGTGATACAAGTGTGATATCTTGTGACAGTGTTGTGACACTTTGGAAAAGAACAATCATATTTGTTACCCTATTTGATAAAAAACATTAAAAGAAATAGGAGTGCAGAAGAAGAAAAAAAAAAAAAAACCACCATTTTTTCTGATTAAACAAAAACATTTGTATTGTTGAATTGTGGTATTGCTTTGACTTTCACAGTTCAGAGAAAAAAAACAGTACAAGAATATTATGTTTATTTGAAGGTAATGTGAACATTTTGATGTTTTGCATTGGTCTGATTTATTATTGTATATGATAATAATTGCAAAATGAATCGTGCCGATGCAACATTCATGTTGGACTCTTTGGAGCAAGAAATTTCTTCCATTGATCAGGAAATAGGCAGATTGAGTGAGTTTGCTCGTAGTCGTAAACATAGGGATGGGAGAAAAGGACAAACGCCGCAACAGGTGCCCCATATTTTTTTTAGTGATTGTTCCCCAAAAAGGAAAATTTCTAAGTTTTCTGAGGGTAGTGCAGCAGAATTAGAGGTATTTATTGAAGAGGTATCTACAGCCTTGAGGAGCGAAGAAGGCCCTGTTTAGTTTATCATTTCTCAGCTCTCTGGAGCAGCAAAGCGAGAAGTCCGCTGTTGCGGTAGAGCTGTTCGGACAGTGGAGAATGTGTTTGATATACTGCGCAGTGCCTTCGGCGATCGCCGTTCGCTACCTCTGGTGTGGAGAGCTTTCATTGAAAGAGAACAAAGTCCAAGGGAAAAGGTACGAGATTTTGGCAATGATTTAGTAGAAAGGTTTAGTATCCTCAACAAGAAACAGTTGGAGGAGGGGCATGAACAAAGTCCAGAATTGATTTTGGTTGAGCAGTTTGTCGAAGGACTGAGAGATAGGAGTCTTGTACTTGACCTTAAGCGCAGAAAGCGGCAAGGATTAACCGACTTTGCTGAAATTCGGAGGTTGGCGACAGAGTGGGAGGATGAACAGAGCGCTTCGAAGAAACGGGCTGCTGAATTGCAGGAAGTTACTGTTCAAGACCAGAAAATAGAATTTAGCCACCTCGAGGAAACACTTCAAAAGAAGTTGGCCGAGATAGAAAAGACCCTGAACAGACTTTTGGATGGGTTGTAGCAAGGTATTTTGTCATTTTTGCTGTGAAATGTGATTCAGTTTATTTACACAAATTTTATGCAATATGAATTTTTATCTAGATGGATGTTTAAGCATCTTTTACATGTTTTTGTTGACAGTTTTTACGAGTACTATTGGCATAATAAACAAGAAATCGACCGATAGTCTCCGTCCATTTCTGGCGTGAAAGAGAGAGGCAGTGACAGTAAAAACTCGGCCATGTCAGGAAGGCAAGACTTCTTATGTCCAGTTGGGCTCTTGATAAACACGGCAAGTCTGTGTCACAGAGAACTCTGCTAGATAGACCGATTCATAAATTAATTGTTCTTGTTAAGAGAGAGCTGTCGAACTCTGTCTGATTTCACGCTGCCCCATGGATGTTCGAAGCCAAATTTGCAGTCAACCCTTTGTCACAGGGCAGACTGTGGTGAAACCGAGTAGAAAGTGTGGGTGGAGAGTTAATGAGTTGGGGTAGTTACTGCGCGCTATCGTATGCATGGGTATGCGTGGAAACCGTGACTAAACAGCGTAAGGGCGGTCAGCCAGTGGAGAAGTTTACTCACTGTAAGTCAGAACACGTTTGGCAGAGCGACAAACAAGGTGTGCGGTCTTGTTTTCTCTGTGGTGGTAATGTTCTAGAAGTAAGGTCGGGACAGGTATTAACGTAAATAATATCTGGTTCCAAATAGGAAACTTAGGTGGAGGTGTTACATTGTGGTAGCAAGCTCGAGGAAAAGTTGAGCAAATATCTAAGTTGCGAATTTGTGGTAGGTTAGTGTCAGGTGTAATTCACTAACGGGAACTACTACGGTTTGGATACCTTACTTGGAGTACTTTGTAGGCGAGCAGTGGAGAGTGGCTAGCTACGGGTACTTTTACAATCGAGCCGTTGGGTGAGTGAGATGGTGATTTTCCCTTACTGTGCTATTGACCAACGGCCGGCTGTTTGGGGTGTTGAACGATAGCTGTGCGTGAGGCTGGGAGAGGAAGTATGGTTGCACTGAGGAGAGGAAGGGTGCGACTGAAGGAGGGAGAATGAGGGAGGAGAATGGGGGTGAAGTGTGATGAAGGTAGGATGGAAGTGGTTGCTGTTGTTGAGGTTGCGGTTGCTCAAGATGGATAATGTGTTGATGATTTCATGTATTCATTTTCAGCATTGTTCATTTCATGCTTTCATAATGTCATTTAGTTTTTGAATTATGTGTTGGATTACTAGAGACAGTGAAAGTAGTCAAGGGAAGTGAAATGAACAGCAGTGGCGCTTCCTCAAGATACAGGAATTAGTTAGTGTAGTAAGGGGGGAGAGTGTGAGGAGGGAGGGGGACAGAATCGGGTGGACTTGACATTAACAATATGGCAAGCATGTTGCAGGTTCGAAAGTCGTCGAAAGTCGTCGAAAGTCTTCGTTCGTCGCTCGGAGGTTCGTTGTTCGAGGGCCTTTAGGTTCGTCGAATTCATCGGCGCGACGACGACGACGACATCCGGTCGTTGGACCCACATCATCATCACCACCCATTCGTCTACGTCCACGTTTGTTGACATCTTCATCATTCCACAACCCCATCTTTCCCGCGTGATCGTGACGTCCGTTGCGGGACCTAGCCTCGACGTTGCAAGGTAGCCGACAGGAGGAGTCAGGCTGAGAGGCGTCGACGGCGGCAGGCCCGCCGCAACTACAGCGTCATCTTCACCATCATCGTCATCGTCAGCGGCGGAGGGAGTGGCGACACCACAGCGCCTGGATTAACAGCGACAGCCCAGCGTCAACCATAACGAGGAGGCAGCTACCTTTCGGAGGCATCAACGGGGACACCCTACTATCAGGTCGGCTCATTCCTTATTTGTCCCCCTCTTAACGCTTGACCCCCTCTGTGCTCGGACTTTGGCAGTGCACAGTCGTTAGTTAGACGTGGTTGGTCAGCAACCCCCGTTCATCTGACGTTTCCATTTCATTGTTCATCGACCCATTGATTGTTCCATCACCATTTTTCTCGTTTCATGTGTAAATGTTGTATGTGTATGAGTGTGTGGTATGAATGAATAAATAGCTTGAAAGTTGTATATATATTCGTTGTGTTTTCATCGCTTCACGTCTGCGGGAAACTGTCATTCTGTCTGGGCTGTCTGCGTGTGTAAGGTGTTTGTTTGTGGCGTCTGCCCGGATAGAGTCGTGGCAGTGACACCCTTTTTAATGTAACTGAGATTTTTAATGTTATTATTTGACAGTTTTTACAAGAACTATTGGCATATTAAACAAGAAATGGACACGATGGAGAAAAGAATATCTGCAATCTCTTCAAAGACGTAGCAAATGGCAACAACCAGAATCAAACGTCGCAGTCGACGATATTGTTTTACTTCAAGATGAGAGTGACTGTCGCACTGATTGGAAGATCGCTCGTGTGGTTGAAACTTTTCCTAGTCAAGATGGCCATGTCAGGAAGGCAAGACTTCTTATGTCCAGTTGGGCTCTTGATAAACACGGCAAGTCTGTGTCACAGAGAACTCTGCTAGATAGACCGATTCATAAATTAATTGTTCTTGTTAAGAGAGAGCTGTCGAACTCTGTCTGATTTCACGCTGCCCCATGGATGTTCGAAGCCAAATTTGCAGTCAACCCTTTTTAATGTAACTGAGATTTTTAATGTTATTATTTTTAAGATTGAGGGATGCCTTGTCCCCCATGTTTGAATCACTTGTCATGATCTTTGGGTGGGAGTGTTGCTGCCGCAAGGATTCATTATAGTGTAGTCAGGCACCTGTGCCTATTTACAGGAAGTCGCCTAAGATGTCGGCTTTCGCAGCATCATGTAGTTCCATCCCTTTTGCTTAGGTCCTGTAAATTTGTGGTCGATCATTTGTCGTAATGATGTCGCATTTTACATTGTTTTAGCATTGTTCTTAATGCTCATTAAATTTAGCAAGTAGCCACAGCAATTTAATGATTATATTTTGTCATTGTATTCATTCGCATGTGCGCGTAGTTCAAAGCATTGAATGCTAGCGCGCACTTCGAATCCATCCATGCTGAAGTAAGGTCGTAGCTCCCTTGTCATCTTCGAACCCCAAGAAATCGTTATGCACTGCTTTCTCATCCACATGAGGCCACGAGGTAAATGAATTATGAAAGCTTTGTTTGGATGGGTTGTAGCAAGGTATTTTGTCATTTTTGCTGTGAAATGTGATTCAGTTTATTTACACAAATTTCATGCAATATGAATTTCTATCTAGATGGATGTTTAAGCATCTTTTACATGTTTTTGTTGACAGTTTTTACGATTACTATTGGCATAATAAACAAGAAATCGACCGATAGTCTCCGTCTGCTGGCGTGAAAGAGAGAGGCAGTGACAGAACCGGACAGACAGCACTATCAGAGGGATGGTTCAGAACCTCATAACAACAAGGGAAAAGTAGGGCCTATAAACCCTAGGGATAGTTGGACAGCCGAGGGGAAGCCTATTTGTTGGTTCTGCAAGGAGGTAGGGCATTTTCAGAGACATTGTTCCAAGAACCCAAAAGTGGAAAAAACTTGCTCATGATGGAGGTCAAGGGTTAAACGGACAACCGCCAGCTTAGCGAGCCATAGCGCCGGCGGTGACGAAAAGCATGAGGGCTCCACTTTGTATAAGAAAACTGTAGGAGGGAGACCGGTAATTGTTGTTGAGCTAGGAGGGGTGTGTCATGAGGCTTTGTGGGAAACCGGGTCTCAGGTGACCATCATTAGTGAGGCGATATACCGTGACCACTTACATGGAAGTAGACTGGCTGAAGATAGTGGGTTCGTCAGTCTGGTGGGAGCAAATGGGCTTGCCATTCCTTATTTGGGGGTAACCCTTCAAGATATTAAAGTGGGGAACCAGCTTTTGAAAGATGTTGGAATCCTTGTCCGACGAGATAATAATGTGGGCACAAATGTAATTTTGGGGATGAACGTCATTAGTCAGCTAAAGGACTCGCCAGAGCTGAACTTACAGAAATTGACAAAAGAAAAGAAAGGTTGTTTGAGGATCGTGAGAACTCCTAGGGAGGGTGTACATGTTCCTGCCAAGTCTATTGCTAGTGTTCGTCTTAGCTCGGGGAAGCAAGGAAATTCCCAGAGTTTGTGATAGAACCACTACATACTCAGAATGTGTCAAAATTCATAGTCGCACAGACAATAGTGGTCAGAGTTGGCTGGTGCCGATTGTTAACTTGTTGGATGAAGACTTGTTCATTCCTGGTAGTACTCCCATAGGCACTCTTCATGCAGTTGAACACATTGTCGCCCAAGAGATAGTGGTTGTAGAAGACGAGGCTCAGATAGTAGTGAGTTCTGTCCAGAAAGAAGAAAAAAAGGACAAAGAAAACGTACAGATAGACTTGTCTAACGCAGAGTGTAGCAATGAGGAGAAAGAACAGTTACGGTCGCTCCTTCTTGAGTTCGTTGACACTCTAGCACTAGAAGATTTTGATGTGGGCTATGCCACTCAGGTAAAACATCAAATTCCTGATGACGGTGTGCCCGTTGTAGAAACCTTCCAATTCATTCCGCCGAATCGGTTGCAGGAAGTGCGGAAACACTTGCAGGATTTATTAGAAAAAGATATTATTCAGCCAAGTACTAGTCCATATGCATCACCAATCGTTCTGGCACGCAAAAAAAAAACGGAGACCTGCGAATGTACGTAGACTATAGGAAGTTCAGGGATGAAAATTTTCAGGTTTTTCAGGGGTTTTTTGGTCAGCTATCAGGGCTTTTTTTTTTAGGTTTCCGGCTTATTTTCGCGGGGCTAGTATTTAAGACAGTCCCTGTCCGCGGCAGTCGCACACACCTCGGTATTGTGAAAAAATGGCGCACAGAGTGATTTTAAGAAAATCAAATGAAGCCCAAAAAACTAAAGAAAAAAAAGACATCAAGAACAAATTCCGATGGGATTGGCTAGACCAAAAGGTTGAAGACATTCGTGTCGGCGATGTGATAAGGAAGATCGACAAGGATGGCTATGCGAAGTGCATTTGTTGTGCTGGCAAGAAGCTGATCAACTATGGAACTTCAGGATTTAAAGCAATCCGAAAACACATGGAAACACCGAAGCATCACAGCAGTTATGCTTCAGTCAGGGGGGGAACCACACTTGCTGGTATGTACTGTGTATTTTTAGCTGATTCTCTTTCATACCATAATTTTCAAAAGAAGCAACAAGCAAAAGCAGTACAGCTAGAGTTCTCACCATCCTTGCTAACTTTGTGGATCCAGTAAGTAAGAAAGTGACCACACAGCATTTGGCTTCAGTGAACTTGGTCAGAGTAGATTCAGCTAGTATTTACAGTGCTGTTGAAACGTTTTTTGAATTCCACAAAATCCCCTGGGAGAACCTTATGAGTGTGCTCATGGATTCATGTGCTGTGATGCGCGGAGCAAAACATGGCCTTGAGAGGAAATTGAGGGAAAAGGCCCCACACTTGCTGGACATCGATGGGGATGTCTGCCACCACATTCATAATGCTGCCAAAAAGTTTTGTGCACCGTTTGATTATTGGGCTGAGGGAATATTTAGTGATCTGTTCAGCGAGTTTCATTGGTCTGCATGCAGTCAAGATGTACTGAAAGAAATTTGCTTCATCCTGGACTGTACATACATGGCCCCACAGAACTACATCTCCCACAGGTGGCTGTCCTGCTATGATGCGGCTCAACAAACATTGTTGTTACTGAAACCCCTGACAGTGTATTTGTTTTCTTTCTTATCAAAAGAGGATAATTGATTGATTGATTTATTATTGCTTTAGGTCCAGCGGACTCTTCCGAGCCAAATCAGGACCGGACAACCCCCGATCCGCATAAAAGATCTGTTGAAACAACCCCAGTGGGAAAATTGAATGCCCTCCACCGGCCAGTCACTTTACAATAAAGACATCCCACGCGAGGGACGGCTGAGGGTTGACCTCAACTACGCGAACTCCCCGATTACAAAAACAAAATAGAATACAAACATCATTATAAATCATCAACAAAAAAACATACATATAAAATGCCTATAGTGCTAAATAGTACATTCATAGGAAGCCCTAGTGACCACCCGGCAGAAAGCGTCCAACATTCCCAAGCTGATCCAACAGACCTCATACACAAACAAGGAGTCTTGTCCAGGAAGAGTTTTCAAGAAAAAAGGTAGGTCATTGATCTAGCGAAGAAGAATATAGTATAGCAGAGTGGTAGGACAGATCGGGAATGGGAAAGAGCAAATGAGGAAGACAGCGACAGTGGGAATTTAAAGCACTAAATTTCCAGAAAGTGGGGATACTATTTATACTGAAACCCCCGGCACTCCAACGGGGGGAACTGTTGCCGCAGTTAATTTGTCATGCCTACAAAGGCAAGACAGGTTTTCAACTGGGGCTTTCACTGTACCCTTTATAGGTTAGAACAATCTACAGTGGCAAGATTGCTCATGACCCCAAGGGGTTCAAAAGAGGATAAAGCTCTGTACAGATCTGTACTTGATAGCATTTGTCAAGATGTCACCCCAGAAGGGTGAAGAAGGCTGTCAAGTCTGCAGAGTGATCTTGCCTCAAGAAGCAGAACACTGGATGGGAAGGAGAGAGTAAGCAGGTTGACAGGCAAACTTTTTGTGCATCGCATGTGGAGCAAAGCAGTTCTTGGATTCTACGTTTCAACCTTAGCAGTCCTCAAAGAGTATGTGTGCTTGTTCCAGTCGGATGACTGCAAGGTACATTTGTTGCATGACCACCAGTTCACAGTCTTCACAAGGTTTCTAGCGATGTTTGTGAAGCCAGAAGTTTACAGTGACTTGGGACCAGAGCAGATTACCAACCCAAAGACCCTTTCACTGTCAGTCAAAGGGAACCTTCTTCCTTTGCAGGACATGCAAACTGGTAGTTGTGTGCAAAAGGAACTGGCAGCTCGGAGAAGCAAGGACAAGCTGGTTCTTAACTTCTTAGAAAAGGCTCAGGAATGCTTCATTAGCTGTGCAGAATATCTTCAGCACAAACTGCCCCTCAACAACGTTGTTCTCAAGTCAATGGCTGCTCTGGACCCAGAGGGCGAGCACAGTCACAGCTCAGTGCAAAAGTGCTTGAAAGCACTACCAAGCATTGTCAGCAACATCTTAACGTTGTCGCCGCAAGAGGAACAAGAGTGCTCCAATGCTGATGAGGTAGAAGATAAAAAGATGAAGAAGAAGGACCTCTACAACCAACAAGTTGATCTGTTCTGTTCATCACACACTCTGCCACCCGGGAAAATAAAAGACAAACCTGTTGAAGTGGACCAGTGGTGGGCTGCAGTCAACGAAGCAAAAAAGTACCAGCTCCTGTATGACATGGCATCTGCAATGTTGACATGTTTCCATGGCCCTAAAGTGGAGTCTTCTTTCAACCTGATGGGGGACATAATGGATAAGAAGTCATCAAGGCTTAATGTTGACAGATTAGCCTCCATACAAACTGTAAAATATGCCATCACAGCCACCAAAAAGTCAGCTGTCCAGTCTTTCTCCCGGGCTAGTAAGTTGCACACACCTGTCAAACACCAACTTGTGCAGGCTGCTTAGAGGATCACATGCCAAACATATGCAGCAGCAGCAGAAGCAGCAGGAAGAAAAAGAGGCCAAGCGAGTGGCACTTTCCAAAAAAGAAGAAAGACATCATCAGTAAACAAAAAGCGAAACAAAAGCAGGCAGAAGCAGAAAAGTTAGCCCGTCAGGCCCACAGACGACTAATGAATGAGCGGTTAATGGAACTGGCCATAAAGAGGAAAGCTGATAAGCAAGAAGGGAGTGCCAGCTCCAAAAGACTAAGACTCTCATAAATTATCCCCATATCCGTGGAATGTGGGTGGGTTTTAACAACAGTCAACTGATAAAAGGTAAACAAAAATGTCCCCTTTAGTTTCTATGTCAAAAGCTCAATAGAAGTTGTGTTTTAAGCCAACTATGATCGACACATAATTGAAAAACCTTCAGCTCGAGGGGGCTTCGACCCCTCACCCCCACCAAGGGCGTTGCCCCTTGACCCCACTGGGGGCCTACGGCGGCCCCCAGACCCCTGCCAACATTTCAGACTTTTTCAACTTTTCGGAATCTCATGTCTGTTTTGTCAAAAAGTCGTAAACACAACTGGGACTGCTAAGTATCAGTTGAAGATAAAATCATAAACAAAACAAAGCCGAAAAATCAAAGATTCTTTTAATTATTAAACAATCGGCCTTCTCAAGAAAACTCGTTGCTGTGAACCTTAGTTGCTAGGCAGCAATATTGACGGACAACGCGCCAGTTCGAAACGTAAAGCGGTACCAAATGAACTTGTTTACTGAACGCGATGTAAACTAAACAAACGAAAATGTTCTCTCCTGCAAATGTACTACTCCTGTCTTCATTGCTTTATTTTTTAGCATGCGAAGTTTTAACTTTTAATCAGCGGCTCAATCAAAAGCACCCCTCCGTGAATGTTTTGGTAGCCATGATGATGATGATGATATAGGCCTACTTGTGCATGGATGAGAGTGCTTTAGCATGAGACTGATTTCAATGTGTCAACACTATTATATTTTTTTCTATTTTAAGACCCAATATTAATAAAACAACAGGTGAAAGTGTCTACTACATTTAAATTATTTAAACACTTCTAAATCAATTGTAATAATGTTACAGGTGTATGAGATGGCGACACAACACCAGACGAGAAGATCTAATTGGCAAAAAAACTGAGCAGCTGTGTCACATGCGCCTGTGCAGTGATCACTTTGAAGACAACATGTTCATGAACGTACAACAGAGAAACCGGCTTGTGTGGAATGCAGTTCCAACATTGTTCAAGGTAGAGTGACAGCCATATATTTTACCGTCCACTCCATCCCACATATAATTTGCATTTAGCAGACAAGCAACTACCTAGAAGTTTTTTTTCGGGGGTGGGGGGGTGGGGGGGGTGGGGAGGGGACAATTTAGTTGCTTGAACAATTTAAATTGTTACATCTACTACAGTATATTTTTTAAAACAACGGACCTTCCAAGTACGAGACACCCCTCACTGCCTCAGCAATAGCCATGCTGTATGTAGTGCATGAACGATAACAACGTGTTCTAACTATGAGCTTGTCATTGACTGTTGTATATTCCACCACAATTTTTGGTTGGTGACTAACATTTAGCTAGTGACTAAACATTTGGTTATTGCTCATATAAACGTAAGCATTTAACTTGCTTTCCTATTGCTTGGTGTTTTTGAAAACTTTCATTTTGTGTATGTGTAGGTTCCTAATCCACCACCCTCCGTTACACCAAAGAGGCTGCTGAAGAGAAGACTGTTTGTGACCAAGACAGAATGTAAACGCCAAAAATTGTCAGGTATGTACTGTGAAAATGTTGGCTTTGTCATTTTTTTAGCTGCTTATGTATTTGTTCTAAATTTCCTTCAAGCGTGTAGTGTGTTACATACTAAATATATATATATGTTTTTGCTTGAGCAGGAGGAGCAGGTCAGCATAGTACCTTGGCACCGTGTGTGGACCACAGTAATGTTGCTGCTCAGTCATCTGCTGTAGCCTGCTCAGATTTTCAAGGTATGTGTTTGTTGAAGTCAAAGTGTATAAATGGCTGGGGTTTAAAATGTCTAAAACCCCACCAAATTAATGTTCTCCATCTAAAATAGTTGTCAAACTTTAATTGTTTTAAGTAACTGTGGACATTTACAAGCCCTTTGGCAAAGATCCATACTTTTTGAATCTGGAAGCAGATGGTTAGTATTAGACTATTACAACGCCATAGCATGACCGGTATTTAACTGGACTCTATTTGTTGACTTCGCTGTTGTGCAAGTAAAAAAATGTGACTACTTGCTCAACTTCTACTTGCATTGAATTATTTCCAGTCTTTTTGTTTCTTTCTGCCATTTTCAAAACAACATAAAGTTGCTAATTATCTTTCTTGTGTTACAGAACCTTCGCTGCAGCCGGTTCACAGTCCATTGTCACCCAAGCAATCTGCCAGTGCAACTGCTGAAACGTCTTCCATGTCTTGCTTGTCAGGTATGTTAGGTTTATTGTTAAACAATCATGCAGAGACCAACTTTTAAAATATTCTTGTTGTAAAAAGTTAAGGGACTTAAAAAAGAAAACATGCACACACATACACACAATTCACTAAACTTTGTGGAGTATGAAAAGAAAAAACAGTAAATTGGTATTTCAAGCACTCATTTTTCTAGTGATAGCTATTCACCAAGATTGTCCCTTAAAATGTTATGTACCATACCAAACACCAACACCAAACTGCTTCCATCACACCAGACACTGTAAATATTTTTAAACTCACTTCATGCCTCAACAGAGACCCTGTTTTTCTGCAATTTACGTAGACCTATGTTCAAGACTATAGGCTCCTAGTATATATTGTGTGTTTGCAAAATAAAAAAAAAAGCCTGGACCAGAGCAGCTGATCGTATTTATTATTCCGAATGGTTAATTTGATAAACCATAATATGCTTAGACAGGAACAAACTACTGGTCATTGTGTGCACTTTTTATGTTACTATATTATATGTTGCCTGTCTCTCCATTGCATGTGCTATTTCTCTCTTTTTTTTAATTTTTTAAAAAGCATATTTATATGTTGTTGCTCTTTTGTGTGTGTGTGCAGGTGGCCACTCCAGAAAAAGTCACCCAGAAAAGCAGTGAAAAAGTGGCAAAACATGTATTTTAACCTCAAGAGGAGAAACGCCAAAAAGAAGAAGGAATAGCTGTAAGCAAAACAGAAGAGAATCATCAATGAACTGGTCGACATTTTGCCCAAGTCAACACATCGCTTTGTGGCAGCCCGGATATATGGGGGGAAGAAGAAAAAAAACCACTGGTCTGAAGAGGACAAAAGCCTGGTTCTCACCCTCTTTCACACAAGTCCAGCAGCCTACAGGGTGCTGCGTAAGGTCTTCTCCTTGCCCAGCGTGACAACACTGAGGAGGACAATGGCAAAAGTTGCTATTTATCCAGGAATCAGTGACAACATCATGACAGCCCTATCGCACAAGATCTCTGCACACTCAGGGCCTCACATGTGTGTACTTGTCTTTGACGAAATTTCACTGAAGGAAACAGTGGTGTACAATCCAGCAAGAGACGAAATTGAAGGACTTGAAGACTTCGGCTTGCTGGGAAAGACACACTTTGTGGCAAACCATGCTACTGTGTTTATGCTACGGGGACTCAGAGAGAAGTGGAAACAACCAATTGGCTACTTTTTGTCAAGCGGACCTATTGAAAGCCACAGACTGAAATCACTGTTGCTGGATACACTGGACAAAGTGAATGACGCAGGTCTAGAAGTAAAGGCTGTTGTTTGCGACCAAGGGAGCAACAATAGGAAGATGTTGGAGACACTGTGTGGGGCCAGCGTCCAGCAACCTTTTTTTGTCCATGGTGGCAAGAGAGTGTTCGTTGTTTATGATCCACCACACCTTGCGAAGAACATCAGAAACAACCTGAAAAAAATCTGGGTTTCAGCATGGTCAAGACTGCATCTCTTGGTCTCACATCCAAGCACTGTACGAGTTTGACCAGCGACTTGCAGTGAGACTGGCACCAAAAATGACTGCAAAACATATCGAGCTGCCGCCATTTGCATCACTTCGGGTGAAGTATGCTGTCCAAGTCCTGTCCCACACGGTGGCCGCTGTCATGTCAACTCTGATCACCATGAAGGTTTTACCTGCAGATTTTCTAGAGAAATTTGACAAGCTCTTCAATGCCATGAACAGCAGCAGTCTGAAGTCATCAAGCCAGAGGATGAGACATGCGATTACAGAGAAATCTGGACACATGCAGTTCTTTGCTGATGCGCTTCAGTGGTTGGAGCCCCTGAAGAGCTGTTCACAGCGCGCTCTGCCATGTATTAGCGGGTGGCTCATGTCAATCAGGTCAGTTTTGTTATTGTGGGATGAGCTGAAGGAGGCCGGCTGGAAATTTCTCCTTACAAGCAGGCTGAATCAAGACTGCCTTGAAAATTTCTTCAGTACTATTAGAGGCAAGGGAGAGAATAGGGACAACCCAAGTCCACAGGAGTTCCATTTTGCGATCAGAGCGTGCATGGTGGATTCGATCCTCGAGCCCAGCCCGAAGAGCAATTGTAATGCAGATTCTGACAAGTTCCTTGTTTCCCTGTCATCCCTGTGCTGCCAAGACCCCCCTACCGAGGCACCAGCACCAGTTCCCACACCACCTCCTGATGATGACTTGAATTGGGTGGCCGAAGATGACATTGATGATGACACCAGAGTGCTGTGCAACATCTCAAATCCATGTGCTCTACCTGTCAGCAGCGCGGAAAGCATCGCGGAAGGAAACGCAGTTTTCTATGTTGCCGGCTACATTGCCAGAAAGTTAAAACCCAAAGTTTGCAGCATCTGTGTGGACAGTCTTTCTGGTAACCTTTCTGGAAAACCGGATGAACTGTTCTTTGGTGAAAAACAGTTTTCCGGCATAACCGGACAAAGACTGACAGTTCCCAGCAACAACCTGGTGCAGCTAGTGAGAGAGCTTGAGTCTGCCTTTGTGGAAGAGTCCCGCCGTCTTTTCCATCTTCCCAAAGTTAAGTCCCGGTTGGTGAGCGCCCTTGACAAGAAAGGCGCTACATGCCATTTGACCACATGCCCCTCCTTGTCATGCAATGCAAAGAAACGAGTGCAGGCCCTCTATCTCAACATCCGTCTGCACTTTGTGTTCAAGGAAAACACACGAGGTTTTTCCTCTGCCAGTGGTAGAAGGAACAGGAAGGTTTTAAAAGTTTCTCATTTTTGAACTATTGTGTGTGATTTTTTATGATGATTCATTGCTGTTGAAACTTGTTACTTTTGTGCTTGAGATTTGTGTAATTTAAGCACAACTTGTGCTTGCTTGTAATGCTGTTTGTTTTACAAAACCCTTTGTCATTTTAGAATATTGCATTGTAATAATTATTGTTGGAATTGATCTTCACTTGCCTAATAGCTGATTTTAGTTGCTTAGGTCGGGCAACCGCCAATGTGGTAACCTCACTTTTTGCATTTGCTGATATAGTCCAATAGTTTATTCATGCAGCAGATAACCAGATTTGTATCGAATTATTTTAGAAATAACTCTTTTACTGTAAAATTGAAAAAGGATGGTGTTTGTGCGTATAGAGCTATTGGTTTTGTTTTTGTTTTCTGTGAATTTCAGAAAGAAATGTGTCTGTAGTGATAAGGTTCGGTTGTAGCTTTTTGTTGTTTGAATTTCAGAAAGAATGGTGTTTGTTTATATTTGAGGTTGTATTGATTTTTCATGTAAATTTCAAAGAAGTTGGTGTTTGAAAGTGTGAGGTTCCAATGTTCTTTTGGTTTACATTTAATCAATTTCTTATACAATGTGTTTTCTCTTGGAGATCTTTTAGTAGACTAATTTCAGTTTTGTTGATTGTTCTAAAGAGCATAGGCCATGCCTTTTCACAGCAATGTATAATATTCTTTTCTGTTTATTTTGTTTTGATACCAGACAGTTTACCCTCCTGGTATGAGTGTGGAGTATTTTCTTTCTTCAGTATGAGTTTATTCCTTCTGTTAGTGTTTTTAGCACTATTGTTTTTTGTTAGATTTTTTTTCACATTTATTCAAGCGTGTATTATCTCTTTGTGTGTGGGGGTGGAATAATTGTGCTGGCTTGTGGTGGATTGGGTCTCTTGTTTTACTTTGTTTGTTTCCTTCTGTCGTCGAGTTGTGTATTCTCTGTGTGTTTGGCTAAGAAAATGAATATATGATAATTATGTATGTTTAGATGGAATAAATATTGTGTCAATTATCTACATTGCCTTTTGCTGTGTTGTCCATGCAATTTATTTCTTCTACCCTTTGTCTAACTTTCTTAAAGTTAATTCTGAGACTTTTCTTTCTCATCCTCAGTTTCCTATATCACTGACTTTACAGAACTTATCCTTTACTGAATACACATGCACACAAAGCAGATAAAGCATTTGACCAGTACAAACAAGAACACCTTTGTGAAACATACATGTACTCTTTGTTTAGCCTGCAGGTTTTTTTCTGATTGATGGTTAAAACATGGTTAAAACAAAAGGTTTACACGCAATAAGCTAAATAGTACTGCACTGTCAATGATTTCATATCACAGGCTAATCACATTAGAATTTAAGCATAAGACTACGAAAAAATAGTAAAATAGAGAGACCTACTTTTATCATACACTAGCCACAGTTTTCATTGATTTTGGAGACAGAATTAAACACTAAAATAATAAAAATGCTTAGAAGAAGACTGTAAAGAATATGCCCAGTCTTGCATCGTTTCGATTTATTCACACGTGAATTAACGTATAAATGATATTTATTATTATTATATTATATTTAGAAAATGTAACAGCATTATTGTGTTGATTTTTGTTTTGCTATAACCGCGCGTATTTCTTTAGTTCTAATGCTGAAAGTGTGTGGAAAATCCCAGTACTTTCGCGTTGTTTACAGTATGACGTATTACCTCCCCTGATCCCCCAACACCCAGCTTGCTAGAGGCGCTGCGGTTATATAGATTTTAGAAGGATCGCTAAGAATGAACCGTCTTTGTTACAAGTTACGCACCAACTACCCTGAGGGGCTGAATGTATTTGACTGACTGTTTTCAGCACCGTTTCCTTGGGTGGTTGGTGATTAGTTTGTGACATTCCGTGCTTTACCTTGCATTTTCGATGTCTGAGTTCTCTGGCCTTTTATTATTATTATTATTGTTGATGTTATTATTGTCGTCGTTGTTATTATTATTATTATTATTATTATTATGTATTATTAATTAGAGAGAAAGAGAGAGAGAGAGAGAGAGAGAGAGAGAGAGAGAGAGAGAGAGAGAGAGAGAAAGAGAGAGAGAGAGAGAGAGAGAGAGAGAGAGAGAGAGAGAGAGAGAGAGAGAGAGAGAGCCTCTTCTGACTATGACGCATGTTTAGTGTTTACGTCATCATCACTGACCTCATGTTTTTTATTTATTTTTCATCACTGAAGAAGGGCGTAGCCCAAAAGTCTTTGATTTTATATTTTTCTTGGTGTTTTTTGTGTATTTTGTTTCCGATTTCTAAAAAAGAAAAAGGCAGAAGCTGCTACAAGTAAACTGAAAACAAAGTGTCAAAAATCAAGTGCCAAAAGCCAAAGCTCCAGCTCTTCATTCAAGTTGAGTTCTCAGAAAGGTGTTCTACATCAGCTGACTTTGTCTTTGAAAATGGGACAGGCACAAACATTTGAAGAGCTTGTGCAAATTTGCAAAGAATATAAGTGGTGCTTACAAAAGTGGGATGTTGCCATTGCCTCGGATCTGGATGCTGCAGACTATGAGAAAGACACCATGGCTTGTGACTTGTACCCGTCAGATGGTCCTGACCTGTGCCCCTTACAGATTTACGGAGATGGTAACTGTTTGCCTCGCTGCTTGACTTTGCTTGCTTGCAAGCATGAAGGCCTTCATGAGGAGATAAGGGTAAGGATAGTATTTGAGCTTTGTCTAAACAAAGCCTACTACTGTAGTTTGGGACTGCTCTCAAACCCTGACAACTCAAGCAGCTTCTGACAGACAAGAACAGCACTCGCTTGCTGCACAGTACGCCATGTTTTCATCACACTGGTCACAAGGCGAGGAGCTTAATCAACAAACAGTTAATCTTGTGTTTGAGCGTGAAGTTCTCGCAGCTGTGGAAGCAGGAACGTACATGGGACCGTGGCAGGTGCATGCTGTTGCCAGCATTCTTGGTGCAGAAATATTTTCTGTTTATCCTGAGTATGGAGGACATACAGTACGGCATCTCTTGAACAAGAAGCTTTCTCCACGCAGCAAGATTGTGTCATCTGCAAAGTCTGTTGGTATAATGTGGACTCACGTAGAGGGAAAAAATGCGCCACCAGCTACATGGAAGCCCAATCATTCTGTCGTGTGTTTGCCAGGACAGCAAGGGCAGCCTTCAGGTTTAACTGTGGGAAGAACAGTCAAAGTTGGCAGCAAGAGAAAGAACAATGCAGACATCAGGTCTTTCTTGAAAAAATCTAAACTTCAGTAACTTGCTGCATTTCTAGCTTTTCCAGTAAGTGCCCAAAGTGACAGAATAATCAATGTGTAATCTGTAAAATTAGAAGTTCTTGTCCAACATATTAACACTTTAAAGGCACTAGGAGAGGCCAGATTTGTGTCTCAAAATGCAGGAAATGTGTCGGACCCCGCTGGGCTAGAGCTTACGGCGCTCCCCCAGACCCCCTACACCGCAAGGTGCTTCAGCCCTTCGGGCCTTGCAATGCGTGACTCAAAAAAAAAAGCTTCAGTATTTTTCAACTTTCTGTGGTCTCATGTCTGAGATGAGCAGTATGCTTTGCGATAGTACCTACTCTGTGGAAGTTAGGATAAAGTGTCAAAAACTTGTGAATCTGACATGATTGAAGAGTGAATGTATGTGCCATGTGTAGACTGTGGACCGGCGTGTTTGGCCACCATTTCCACTCACATGGTGTTTGCTGACCTGCGACCTGGTATCTCTCTTGCTGGTCCTGATTTGGCTCGGAAGAGTCCGCTGGACCTAAAGCAATAATCGTGTAATGTAATTTTATCTCTTTTCTTGGTCTTGCAAGTAAACGGATTATGTTTTGACAGTGTCCTGTGTGTGCTAAGTATGTGAAAAGACAGTAACTGATGTATCTGACATGACTTTGTCGGCAACTTTATCGTGCATGGTTTGCCGTTGTGGGCACCGCCATATTTGTTTACATTCTGATAGCTATGAACCAGTACTCCCGTTCCGCTCTGTTAGGCTACCGCACTGCCCTCGCCAACGCTGTACCTGCTGACCTAACTTTCCTAACTGACCCTGCATTCCATCAACTTCGACCTCATAAGCTGGGAAAGAGAGGAGGCCTACGTAACCGCCTACGCCGTCGGCGACACAGGCTCCAACTACCAACTATTGTTCTCGGCAATGCCCAGTCTCTAAACAATAAAGTTGACAAGTTGGAAGCGTGCTGCAAATACCTGAATGAGTTCCGAGACGCAAATATCATCTGCTTTTCAGAGACACGGCTACACAAGTGGAAAGCAGACCCACAGATCCCTAACTTCACTGTCTACAGGCATGACAGAAAATTGGAGGACACAGGCAAAACACGAGGTGGGGGAGTTTGTGTTTTTGTCAACTCTCAGTGGTGCACTAACGTTACCGTGAAAGAAGATTTGTGCCACGAAGACATTGAACTGATCACTGTAGCCCTTAGACCATTCTACTTGCCGAGGGAATTCAATCAGCTGCTTGTGACTATCATCCATGTCCACCCTCATGCCAACATCAAATCAGTAACCTCAATTCTCTGCAATGTCATCAACCGATTGTCCGCCTCATCCACGGACGCCCCATCCCTCATCCATTGTGCGTGCGTGTGTGTGTGGGCGTGTGTGTGTGTGTGTACGCGAATGTGATGTACACATAGTAATGGGTATGTGTGTGGCTGTTTCTTAATTAAGTGGCTCATAATCATATGTGACCCTGATATGTGATGCCTACCTAGTACCATGATTCTATTAGCAATGTTAAATCTAGTCACATGTTTTTGAAGTAACAACAGTTTACCGATGTATTCGTTGCGGAATGTCTCTAGTCGTAACTAGTCATGTGTATAGTGTCCATGTAATACCATTTAATTTGCTCAGTAGCCTATTGGTTGTTACTTATTTTCTTATAATGTATATAAAGCATCCACTCCCCTGTACTTAGTGTAACCAAAAGGTCGCTGGTTCGAATCCCGGATTGGTCAACGTGTGATCATATTATTTTCCCCTTTACCAACAACTGGCCCGCTGGTGTCAGTATAAATCGGTCCAGTAGTCACCTATATGCAAAAGTGTCGTGTGACTATAATCTACATACAAACAACAAACAAACTGTAGTTAGTGAAGGGAAACAATAATGTTGACATAGCGTTAACAGTGGAAGTGTGTAATGTGTAACCCTAGAACGACTAGTGTAACTACAGTGAGCCCCTTAAATGTATTAAAGGGGTGTGTGGGATGAGTCGGTGCGTGGATAAGAATGAATGTGCAAGGATTAGCATGGTCATGAGAAAGCGGGAATGAACGAGATAATGGCAGTAATAGTTTTGAGATTTTTTAGTATTGTTATGCATTAACCCCTTAACTGCCCACAGCCGTACATCGTGCGGCTTGATTTTCTGCTTCCTGTGTGCTCAAAAACGTTCGCCGTGCGTGTATTATTCGTCAGCATTCTGTAGTCACCCAAGAAGGGAGGTAACCGCAGTAACTGTTGGCAGAGCAGTTAGACACCTCCAACCAACGGTTTCTTCCCTTTGACCGTTGTAAATTGGAAGAAATGAAATTTGTATAGGTTTCGAAACTTCGGAAATTTTCAGTGTTCAGTCGTCAAACACAAAATGGCGGACGGTGCACGACGTGGTACTACAAGGTCTGTTTTCAGACGGTATTCAGCTCTTGAAGTGCTTCAGGAGGTCCTAAACGATCAAGACAGTGATGATGACAACTTTAGAGATGGAAGTGATAGTGAAGCAGATGAGGAAGAAACTGCTCTGTGATTTGTGACTTTGTTGTTGTTGAGTCTCTACAGAGCTATGGAGTATGACTTGTGTTTCCGGACTTACCTTACCATGGACAGGTACCCTTTTTTCTATGGATAATTTGCATGATTTGATTGCAGTAAAATTGATTACCAAGCAGAGTATTGAGTGCTTGATGTTTGTCCTTTTGTTACACCAGTTTTTTTGTGTTCTGTCATGCATTTTTTGTGTTGATGTGTGTTTTTATGTTCCAAAAATGCCTGAACACAAAAAAAAAAAACAAGAATAAATAATTACTAAAAAATTTATGTCTTGTCAAATGAAACTATTTTCACTTGAAATTGAAGCCAGGCATGTTAGAAAAAAACTTGCCAAATATCTAAGAGAAATATCTTCAAATGCCTGAATTATTCACGTTTTAGTGAACACGCCCTCAAAAGTCAAATTTTGCTCCGGCATACAGATGCGCTTTTTCACTGTGGCAGGGAAGGGGTTAAGGTGTTCTAATATCCGCTACCGTTTCCTTATTGTATGCATGTACGCTAACCTTTGTGTTGTCTTCTTAATATGTCAACAGTTACTGTGCATCAAACACAAATATACTTGTGCAAATGGGGACAATAAAGATTCGTTATTTGTTATTCGTTACAACTTTATAATTATATAGTGCATTCAAGGCCTGACATTGGCAGAAGATCAAGGCATCAGCAACTGTGTTCATTCACTGGATGTTCTAAGAAGATGGATCATCTGTTTGTAGTGATACTGACACTGAGTTTAATGATTCTGAATCAAGTTAAGATGATGAGCGGTGGTAAAATATTAGTCGGCTTCAAGGGAGGTAATATTTGCTGTGATTTTTTTAATGCACAATTATAACAAAATAATTAACTAAAGTCTGTTTATATTATTTAATACTGAAGCTGTTTAAGAGGTATTACAATGCTTTATTTGGACAAATAATGATACATCATCACTGCAAAAAAAGTGTCATTTTTTAAAATCAGGGGAACAACTTTAACTGCCCGTTTCTCACAAATGTGCAAGAGTTGGTGGTTCCCGATCTCTGAAAGATTTGCACTAAGTACCTTCTTTGAGAATGTGGAGAAAAATTTTGGTGCGCTTCGATTTTAAAAAAAAATCTCTAATTTTCTAGGCCCTTTTTTGGCTATTGGCCTTCAGTCTAAAATGCCTATATCTAGATTCCGATGGTCAGTTGAGGGGGTGAGAGAGAAGGAGAATGCGGCTGGCGGTATATGACGCCAATGACTTTTCTTTGTTCTGGAAAATTATTAAAAGTGTGTGAAAGAAGAACCACTGGTGATTGGATCTCAACTTTACAGTAAGTGCAACTGTGTTAAATAACCACTGCCACAACACTAAAGGTTGAAAATGAAGCGATGGCCAGACCCACTGCCCACAGAACTGTTGGGTAGGCTGGAGTAGTACCAGACATGCCTACCCCAAAATGTCAGTTTCAGAAACAACATTTTTTCCCCCGGAACAGGCCACGATTTTCCGGAACACTAATATTTCTGTAATCCTCTTCTTTCAAGCTCCATGGAAAGACATCTCCTGGCCTAAACTTGGCAATGAGTAGAGTTTCACATGTGGTGCAAAAAAATAAGAAAAGGTTTTCTCTTTGTTGCCTGCCACGGAGACCTGGCCACTTTTCTGTGTAGTCCTGTTTAAACATCTAAATCTGTCGCTGGTTTTTCTACATCACTTTTGGAGATGTACGTTCGCGTTCGCTGTCCTCTTCTTCCACAGACACATGCCGTATTGCTAGCTGCCATATTTGCCACTAGCAGGCCTTACCACTCCTCGGCAAACCGGAAGGGAAATGTAATGTCTGTGCTCTGACTGACACGCAAAATCAGCAACTTTTGATTTTCTTTGGGGGAGGGGAGAAATTTGCTGACCGGAACAGACGAACAGAATCTGTATTTTCTGAACATTCTATTAATGTTATTGATTTTGCATAATATGGCCGTACTGTAACGGCAGGCATGTCTGGATTACCGGCAAACACTCCGGAGCAGGCACATTTTATTTTTTTCATTACTTTAATGGATAACACACTGCACACATGTACTTAACACGCATCAGGCAGACATTCCTCAAGGTCATCTGCCCTTGCCCTTGCCCTTGCCTTGACCTTTGCCCTTGCTGGATTCACCTTTGCCCTTGCTGGATTCACCTTTGCCCTTGCTGGATTCACCTTTGCCCTTAGAGGAAGCTGGCACCTTGCTGGACTTCTTTGCCTGGCAATACACCACAAAGAACAAAACTATTCAAATGACAAATCAAGGCAACATTTATTTTTGTTTAAATCTACTGACATTCAAATATTGCATCATCTGAAGCCCAAGTTTTGATACAGTTGCAGTTGGTCTACGCCACAATTATAAAATCAGTACATACACTCATACTGCTAGGCGCCTCAGTAATAAAATCAGTACATACACTCATACTGCTAGGCGTGTGATTCAAAATGCAAACAAATGTGGTTACATAATACACTATTGGATATTTAAGCTGATCATAATGTTTGAAATTATTCAATGATCAAAGGAGGAAACTACCAGTATTCCCCATAATACATTTCTCTATTTATGGCCAGCACAGGCACTCTCTCTTATCAACCTACATAATACATTTCTCTATTTATGGCCAGCACAGGCACTCTCTCTTATCAACCTACATAATACATTTCTCTATTTATGGCCAGCACAGGCACTCTCTCTTATCAACCTACATAATACATTTCTCTATTTATGGCCAGCACAGGCACTCTCTCTTATCAACCTACATAATACATTTCTCTATTTATGGCCAGCACAGGCACTCACTCTTATCAACCTACATAATACATTTCTCTATTTATGGCCAGCACAGGCACTCTCTCTTATCAACCTACATAATACATTTCTCTATTTATGGCCAGCACAGCCACTCTCTCTTATCAACCTACATAATACATTTCTCTATTTACGGCCAGCACAGGCACTCTCTCTTATCAACCTACATAATACATTTCTCTATGGCCAGCACAGCCACTCTCTCTTATCAACCTACATAATACATTTCTCTATTTATGGCTAGCACAGGCACTCTCTCTTATCAACCTACATAATACATTTCTCTATTTATGGCCAGCACAGGCACTCACTCTTATCAACCTACATAATACATTTCTCTATTTATGGCCAGCACAGGCACTCTCTCTTATCAACCTACATAATACATTTCTCTATTTATGGCCAGCACAGCCACTCTCTCTTATCAACCTACATAATACATTTCTCTATTTATGGCCAGCACAGCCACTCTCTCTTATCAACCTACATAATACATTTCTCTATTTATGGCCAGCACAGCCACTCTCTCTTATCAACCTACATAATACATTCAGGGTGGAGAACAACTGAATCAAGAAATCTCTGAAATCCGGCCGGTGCCCATGGGCCAAGCCCTGGTATTCGCCGAGAAAATGAATTTATGCTATTTTGAAAGTAATTTAGGGCCTCTCCTGAAAGCAAACAGCACAAAGTAAACATGAATAGAAACAACAACAAAAAAAAGAATGTTTTATGCACATGTCTTTCAAAAAAGTTAAGAATGTTGATTTGTAGGCCTAACAAAGTTTGAGGTCCACCACTGTTACACACAAACTCCACATTTCCAATTTTACTGGGCACACGTTTGTCTATTTTTTAGCTGTAAACAGGCAAGAATTTTTATAATTTTAGAGATATTTAGGGGTACGTTAGTAAAAACACTACATCTTAGGTATTAGTGACTAGTGTATAGATTTAAATAAAATAAAATACAAAATGAACAGAAATAAATCTCTTTTGATTATCTACCTTTTTATACTTCTCTTGTCATGTCTTGTTTTTGATTACTCCATGTGTATACAAAAAAAAAGTTTTAAAAAGTCCAAACAAGCCCCCTCCTCTTCTTCACTTTCATGCCAGTCTGAAAGATCGTATGCATGCACATTACTGACACTAATTGTCTAATGTCAGTACCGATCTCTTCCTCCGACTCCAAGTCCATTTCTCTCACTTTAATGTCTGATAAATGGAAGCCTGTAAACTCCCCTTCATCAGTCGAAGAATCCAAAGCATCCATTTAATGCACACACACAAGAAAATTTGAGAAAAAAAAATCGAAAAAACGAACCTATCACAGAGAAAACTTGTGGAAATGCAGTCGAATGTTTTCACAACACAATAAACCGGAAGTCAATTGCCGGAAGCATCGCAATCTTTCAAACAACGCGAGAATATAACCACATGGTTGATAGGGACGCTTTTGGACGTTTTGCCTGTTTAGACCTTCGGCCGCTTTTGGCCGCTATGCCCAGTAAAGGGTAGCCCTCAGCTTCTCACACTCGGAACTCAATATATTTTTCTCGGAAATGCAAATGCCTTCCGCGGAAATCCGCGGATTCGCGGAGAATTCTCCACCCTGTACATTTATCTAATTATGGCCAGCACAGGCACTCCCTCTTATCAACCTACATAATACAGAACTGCCAACACACATGCAAATCCACTACCAAGATACGCACACAACTACCAACACATACACACATTACATTACATGATTATTGCTTTAGGTCCAGACATGTACACACAACTACCAACACATACAACTACCAACACATACACATAACTACCAACACATACATAAACAACTACCAACACACACAACTACCAACACATACATACACAACTACCAACACATACACAACTACCAACACATAAACACACAAATACCAACACATACTCACACAACTACCAACACATACTCACACAACTACCAACACATAAACACAACACTACCAATACATAAACACACAACTACCAAAACATACATAAACAACTACCAACACACACAACTACCAACACATATATAAACAACTACCAACACATATATAAACAACTACCAACACATACAACTACCAACACATACACAGCTACCAAAACATACACAACTACCAACACACACCCATCTACCAACACACACACAACTACCAACACATACACAACTACCAACCTTGATCATGGTGTCCTTATCCAACTCCTCTTCCTCCTCTTTCTCACTCTCTGATCCTGGTGCTCCTCCTTCCTCTCCCTCTTCCAGTCCATAATCCTCCTCTGCTGCTCCCCCACCCCCTCTTCCTCGCTTCTTCTTGGGGGCCACGCCTGTGGCGTAGGGTGTCATGTGGCTCTCTTTGTTGTACTGTCGAGTGAAGGCGGCTTTGGTCTGAAAATGCAAGCAGGCCAACGTGACAAAGTGCGACTCCATCAGACTTCGCTATTTTTGTATGGGATCCACTGACAGATCCCTGCCTCAAAAGCTTTCCAGATCCGTTATAAAATAAAACTATTTGCATTGACAAATAAGGAGGCTTTGATGAATACTTTTATAATACAAGCACATTCACCGCCATCTTCCCTTGGTGGGAAAGAAAATGGGCACCACCTGTAACCAAGCTGGCCCAAAGCAAAGAAATGAGACTCGACCTCCTCTCTCCCACAAAGTTACAAGGAAACATATTTCATTATGTACATACAAGAAATAGTAACTTGGCTTTCAACTTGCCACTGAGTTTTAATGGATGCCTGTAAAGAGGATATTTTTTGTCTGCTGTATTTTTACCAATGTGTTTGATTTGTTTATGTTTGATCCAGTCTGGCATGCAGCTCTGTGGGCAACCATGAGAGTGTACAACATAAGCCCTAAAATTATTGAAGTAATCAAAAGCCTGTATGACAAGGCTTCCAGTGCAGTCCTCCATAACAGCGCCATCAGAAACTGGTTCAGAACAACAATCGGTGTGCATCAAGGATGCCTGCTCTCTCCAACACTCTTCAACATCTTCCTAGAGCGCATTATGTCAGATGCCCCTGCATATCACGAAGGCACAGTAAGCATAGGGGGTAGAGCAATCTCCAACCTTTGTTTTGTGGATGACATTGATGGATTGAATTGGCTGGAAAGGAACAAGCTGGTACAGAGGCTTGACACCACCTCCAAAGCCTATGGAATGGAAATAAGTGCAGAGAAGGCCAAAATGATGACCAACAACACCAATGGCATCAACACGGACATCAAAGTCCAAGGTCAATCACTCAACACAGTGCACAGCTACAAATATTTAGGAGCTATTGTATCAGACAATAGGTCCCGACAGGAAGTCCTCTCGAGGATCACACAAACAACTGCTGCCCTGGCGAGGTTGAAGCCCATTTGGAAAGACAGGACCATCAGTCTACATTCCAAGGTAAGGCTGCTGCGCTCCCTTGTCATCTCCATCTTCCTATACGCTTGCAAAACATGGACCCTCACAGCAGATCTACAACGAAGAATACAAAACATGGAGATGAGGTGCTACAGAAGACTTCTGGGCATTTTCTATACCCAGCACATCACCAACGACAAAGTCCGACAGACCATCACACAAGCCATCGGACAACACGATGACCTGCTCAAGGTGGTGAAGAAACGGAAATTCCGATGGTATGGCCACGTCACCAGATCATCAGGCCTTGCAAAGACGATCCTGCAAGGCACAGTGCAAGGAGGTAGAAGAAGAGGTAGACCGAAAAAGAGGTGAGAGGACAACATTTGAGAATGGACTGGCTTGACACTGAGCGAAGCCATGAGGGTTGCTGAGGACAGAGAAAGATGGAGTATGCTGGTTAAACGATCATCTGTGGTGCCCCAACGACCTCAGAGTTACGGGATATTATATTATAGGATAGGATATATGTATTTTTACCCCCCTTATCGTGTTATTAAATCTTGTCATCTGGTATATAGCAGTAGGAAAAAGTTGTGTCTGTGAATGTACACCTTACCGTGCCATCACACAACGTTACCTTTGAGTCCAAGTGAGCTAAGGGATCCTTGCTGTCGGGCCACTTTGTGATGTCCAAGATGTTGTCATAGTCGCCCTTGATGATGTCATAGTCATCCATCAGTTGGATCACCCTGGGAACGCCCTCTGACCCCAGGCGTGCAAGAGGGTCCGTCAACCTTGTCCTCAAGGCAGGGAGGTAATCCATGTTCAGGCCTCGCTTGTCTGACGACACTCTGTCGAATTGAGTACAAAATGTTGCACCGTCCTTTTTAACGACCCTTACCCCTTTTTTTCTTATATTCAATTCGATAACTTCTTCTTTTTTTTATGTGGGTAAAGAAACATCAGGACCATGGCAATTTCAGCAGTACTAGAATATGACGAAGACTGGTATATATGCAATCATCACTGTATCAATGAACAAACAGATCCAAGAACAACTTGAATACATCTAATATTTGAACTGACGCAATTAAAAAAAAAAAACAAAAAAACTCAGATCACATAGAACTTGAATATAAATGGAATTTGAATATGAGCGATTTGAAGCAGTTTGACAATGTGCTGTTTGGAAGACTTAAGAGCAAAGCACACTCACTGCAGGGCCATGTGAGCTCTCAACTCCTGCAAAATGCGGTCATTCTTGTTAGTAGTGGAGTTTTTACCCAGCCACTGGGGAAACTGGATCATGTGTGACATGGACCCCCGCATGTGTTCCCCTGGTATCACGCTGGCATACATCGCCTGCAAACACACCACGCAAAATGCTTTGAGGGGAAGGCAGATATGTGGCGTTACAGATACAGCACACAGGAGAAACAGGGAATTGTGCTTTTGGTTTTGTTTCGTTAGCCACCCACTACTATCATAACATTATCTTTTTTTCAGGGCTTTGGATGTGCGCTTTGAGCTCCTTTTCAGATGGAATTGTACTTTACCAAAACTTTTCATTATTATTATTATTGATTTTACAACGTATCTACACTATCAACATCAATAAAATACATGGCAAAGCAACAACCACAATTCTACACAACACATCCAGAAAATTCTGGAAACAAAAAATTAAAGTTTTCTCACAACTATTCTGTCACAGAAGGTAAGGGCATCCTAGATTCTTCCGGGAGTCACTTTTGTCAGGGCCAACTTTATAGGGATTCTTACATTCTTAATCTAGGACAAGGTGCAGGACTTGAGAGAGAAATTAATAAGCGCAACTGTGGCAAAATGCGAATGCCTGACTCCCTCATTTAACACGCACTAACAACAACAAAAAGCAAGCAAAATACAAACAAAATTACATCAGCAAATTGGATCATAAAGACATTTGACAAACCTGCAGAGGAAGAAGGTTCCAGTTGCCATTCGCTCTCACTTGCCTGTCTACCAGGTCCCCCAGACTGACGCTGTCTGCCGTACGAGCCAACAGAGAAAGGTGCTTCTTGCGATCTCCTCTGGTATAAAAAAAAAAAAAAAAAGATTGGTGTTGAAAGATTATTCTACCTCTCCTCTTTTGGTCTGGCCTATTGTGTGGTAGGCAAATTGTCCTATGGGGGTGATACAGATTTGTTGACTTGACTACTGTTACACTGTTAACCCGCATCTTACAAAGTAGGAGTCAATGAGTAACAAGAGGTTTTATACCAACAACAAGCCTGCGCTTATAGTGCTTTAACAACTGAGTATGGCTGAATCAGTAGAGTGAAGCTGGTTGACTTCAACAAAACCTCGCGCCTTTCTACGACGTGAAAATACCTATAATTCTGACTGATTAGTCCTTTTCGTATTAGAATATACAACATGCATCCGGAATAACTCCACTTACTTAGCCCCGTACGGAGTGACGGAGGGATAATTTTCATGGACAAACAACGGGACGAAGCTGTAGTCTTGGAAGAACAAGTCAGATTTGTCGTTGATCGTCATCTTGGCAGTCTCCTCACCACCAGCAAAGATCTTGCGGGCAACGTCAAATATGCCCTGGGAAAAAAAGTTCCCCCAATCGTAAAAACAAAGACCAATATTTTTTCTAAAAATATACTGTTTTACTTCTTGAGTACACTAGCCATAATCAAAGCAATTATTCATATTATTTCTTGTTCTGTTATAAAAATCCAATACAAAATAATGCCACTAATCATGAGCTCATACAAAATTAATAGTCAAAACTCCTTTTTAACATTTTTATTATTTACTCAAGACCATTTTCTAGCATAGAAACTGCATTGTCAATTTGCAAATGCTGATCATGGGTATACTCAAACATTTTTTTCCTTTTTTTGGGGGGGTGGGGGGGCGTAAAGCCACCATTTTGTTAGTTATTCTTTGTTTATAAGGTCCAGGCGGACTGCAAAGAGCCGAATCTGGACCACAAAATCAAGACATTACATGATTATTGCTTTAGGTCCAATGGACTCTTCTGAGCCGAATCAGGACCACAAAATCAAGACCACATCTTCGCTGAAAGAGGACTCGCCCCTGATCCGCATAAAAGATCTGCCGAAACAACCCTAGTGGTAACACTGAATGCACTCCACCAGCCGGTCACTTTACAATAAAGACATCCCACGCAGGGGACGCTGAGGCTATACTCTAATTTATCAAACCCCCGTTTACAAAAACCAAATAGAATATATACATCATTATAAAATATCAACAAAACACATACATATAAAATGCCTACATTGCCAAATAATAACATCATAGGAAGCCCCAGTGACCACCTGGCAGAAAGCATCCAATATTTCCAAGCTGATCCAACAGACCTCACACACAAATGAGGAGTTTTGTCACGGAAGGGTTTTCAAGAAAAAAAAGGTTGGCGACTGGTCTAGCGAAGAAGAATATAGTATAGTAGATTGATAGAACAGAGTAGGAATGAGAAAGAACAAAGGAAAAATACAGCAACAGTGGGAATTTAAAGCACTAAATTTCCAGAAAGTGGGAATACTATTTACACAGAAGCCCCCGCCACCCCCACAAAGGTGTGGTGTGGGATGGGTGGGGGGCAGGTCGGGGGGAGAAGCCACTAAACTAATAGCTTTTAAACACAAACCTATTTCCGTCAATTCCATACCCAAACTCTTTTTCTTATAACAACTAGGCCCCATAAACAAGGAGCTGACATGCCTACCCTCAATTTGAAGTTTCCGTATTAGCTTTTTCAAATTTCAGTATTACTATTACGATTTCCGTATTTACTTTTACTACCTTGTTTTTGCACTCATCCTTTTTGATATTATGCGAAGAATCCAGTGATAGATTGATTTGCTGCCACAATGACCTTTTTCTTCTCCAAAGCCTCGTAATTCTTCATATACTGTGGGCCTTCCGCGTGCCGCTTGATGTCGTTCATATCACCGGCGGAGATGCCAAACTGGTTGGCACAAATCGTACTTTTGAGTCAGTGCTGCCGCGAATAACGAAAGGACACTTTTCCGAATACGAGGCAAGAAATGTCCGCCCCTTGCGCGTTTTTTTTTTTAAAGATTCAGATTCACAATCACTTTGCTTAGCCATTCGTTTGAACGCAATGTTTTAAATTCTGTCTCACGAGCTTTACTGCGACTGTGCAAAAACGGGTTCGGCAAACTTCGGTGCCCCTACCGGAAACTTCGATGTCACAGGTCTCCACTGCGACTGCGCATTGCGGCATTAAACCTTCGGAAAAAGGTCATGCGGTGCATTACCACAGGCCAACGATTTCGATTTTTTTTCTTTATCATTTTTTTAAATTTCCGTACCGTAAAACAAATATCAATATTTTCTTGCCGAGTTTTTCAAATTTCCGGAAAAAATACGGAAATTCCGTACGGGTAGGCATGTTTGAAGGAGTCATCTTGGCATTGGGACTAAACAAAATGACAAAGCTCCCAACTCTAAACAAAAAGCACAGTCCTATTTTCTTTGAACGTTCTATGGTGGGAATGCACTCACCAAGCGGACGTCTTTCTCTGCTTTCTTGGCATCCTCCTTCACTTGGTCGTAGGTCAGTTCTTTGTCTTTGGACGACCACATGGACAAGTTGTGGATACACTGCACATAACAACTGATCATTTGATACCCTTTTCACAGGAAAACATTCTTTCACCACAAAAGCAGCAAGCTGCTGAAGAAAGCCACTGATACTAATCTTATAAAGTCAGCTGGCCTGAAAGCAACGCTGAATCCAATCGGGATTGTCAGAGTGAATTGAGGGCATATGCCTACACACCGCCCAAATTTGATAGATCACTAACATTCAGCGTAAAGTTGGCCTAAGTTTGATAGATCACTAACATTCAGCGTAAAGTTGGCCTAAGTTTGATAGACTACTAACATTCAGCGTCAAGTTGGCTCAAGTTTGATAGACTACTAACATTCAGCGTAAAGTTGGCCCAAGTTTGATAGATCACTAACATTCAGCGTAAAGTTGGCCCAAGTTTGATAGACTACTAACATTCAGCGTAAAGTTGGCCCAAGTTTGATAGACTACTAACATTCAGCGTCAAGTTGGCCCAAGTTTGATAGATTACTAACATTCAGGGTCAAGTTGGCCCAAATTTGATAGATAACTAACATTCAGCGTCAAGTTGGCCCACTAACATTCAGCGTCAAGTAGGCCCACTAACATTCAGCGTTAAGTTGGCCCACTAACATTCAGCGTCAAGTAGGCCCACTAACATTCAGCGTCAAGTAGGCCCACTAACATTCAGCGTCAAGTAGGCCCACTAACATTCAGCGTTAAGTTGGCCCACTAACATTCAGCGTCAAGTTGGCCCACTAACATTCAGCGTCAAGTTGGCCCAAGTTTGATAGATCACTAACATTCAGCGTCAAGTTGGCCCAAGTTTGATAGACTACTAACATTCAGCGTAAAGTTGGCCCAAGTTTGATAGACTACTAACATTCAGCGTCAAGTTGGCCCAAGTTTGATAGACCACTAACATTCAGTGTCAAGTTGGCCCAAGTTTGATAGATCACTAACATTCAGCGTCAAGTTGGCCCAAGTTTGATAGACTACTAACATTCAGCGTCAAGTTGGCACAAGTTTGATAGACCACTAACATTCAGTGTCAAGTTGGCCCAAGTTTGATAGATCACGAACATTCAGCGTCAAGTTGGCTCAAGTTTGATAGATTACTAACATTCAGGGTCAAGTTGGCCCAAATTTGATAGATAACTAACATTCAGCGTCAAGTTGGCCCACTAACATTCAGCGTCAAGTAGGCCCACTAACATTCAGCGTTAAGTTGGCCCACTAACATTCAGCGTCAAGTAGGCCCACTAACATTCAGGGTCAAGTAGGCCCACTAACATTCAGCGTCAAGTTGGCCCACTAACATTCAGCGTCAAGTTGGCCCAAGTTTGATAGATCACTAACATTCAGCGTAAAGTTGGCCCAAGTTTGATAGACTACTAACATTCAGCGTCAAGTTGGCCCAAGTTTGATAGACTACTAACATTCAGCGTCAAGTTGGCCCAAGTTTGATAGACTACTAACCTTCAGCGTCAAGTTGGCACAAGTTTGATAGACCACTAACATTCAGTGTCAAGTTGGCCCAAGTTTGATAGATCACTAACATTCAGCGTCAAGTTGGCCCAAGTTTGATAGATTACTAACATTCAGCGTCAAGTTGGCCCAAATTTGATAGATAACTAACATTCAGCGTCAAGTTGGTCCACTAACATTCAGCGTCAAGTAGGCCCACTAACATTCAGCGTTAAGTTGGCCCACTAACATTCAGCGTCAAGTAGGCCCACTAACATTCAGCGTCAAGTTGGCCCACTAACATTCAGCGTTAAGTTGGCCCACTAACATTCAGCGTTAAGTTGGCCCACTAACATTCAGCGTCAAGTAGGCCCACTAACATTCAGCGTCAAGTAGGCCCACTAACATTCAGCGTCAAGTAGGCCCACTAACATTCAGCGTTAAGTTGGCCCACTAACATTCAGCGTCAAGTAGGCCCACTAACATTCAGCGTCAAGTTGGCCCACTAACATTCAGCGTCAAGTTGGCCCAAGTTTGACAGATCTCTAACATTCAGTGTCAAGTTGGCCCAAGTTTGATAGACCACTAATATTCAGCGTCAAGTTGGCCCAAGTTTGATAGACCACTAATATTCAGCATCAAGTTGGCCCAAGTTTGACAGATCTCTAACATTCAGTGTCAAGTTGGCCCAAGTTTGATAGACCACAAACGTTCAGTGTCAAGTTGGCCCAAGTTTGACAGATCTCTAACATTCAGAGTTAAGTTGGTCCGTTTTTTGTTTACTGGCCAATTGAACCATGCAGGGTTGAAGCCTCCAAAACTGACTTGGGTAAAGAGAAGGTCTCCAAAACTGACTAGGGCAAAGAGAAGGTCTCCAAAACTGACTAGGGCAAAGAGAAGGTCTCCAAAACTGACTATGGCAAAGAGAAGGTCTGTAGCACAACTTGCTTGCTAACAATAGTGACACAACAACGCTTCACATTTTTCATTTGAGGAAACTGTAACAAAAATGTCAACATCAAACAAATCCATTATCACATCACGGTTTTGAAGAAACTCAGCCATTCACCAATATTCAGTTTCACGATGTCAGTTCAGATCCCAGTTTTCTAGTTATTTTATCTGCTGCCGAGGTGAATCGCATATTACTGACCTGTCGGATGTCCTGGTTGGAAGACAGAATGATTTCCTGCATGGCTGGTGGTGAAATTTTCAGCCCTTCCTTGAACGCTAGCGACATCAGTGCTCCCTGTCAACATTTCAAAACAGAAACAACATTTTACACAGTCACGCACACAATTAAACAGACATAGGTCTGTGACCACGAGAAAATAATGCTACTTTATTCAATGTTATTTTGTATTGCGCACCACTCTGTGTCAACAAATAACAGCGATAACAATAATAGTAGAATTAAGAAATGTGAGTGAAATGTGATTTTATTGTGGTTTTACAATGTACTTTGTAGTTCAGCCAGTTATGTGTTAACATGTGTCTGTGCGGGTCACCAATACCAAAGCATTTTCCAAGCCCAATGTCTAGTGAATAAACTCTGTATTCTTTATAGCAGTAGAAGTAGTCATAGCCACAGTATTAGCAACAGTCACAGCAATCCAGTCAGCCACACACTTTGATCTGTTCTAGTCGTGGTCGTTGGAAGCGCAGGTCGAAGCAGTAGTTGGCCAGGGTACGCATCTTGGGGGAGTTGCGGTCGTTGCAGATGGTGATGATGGGGATCTTGGTACCTTTGATCAGCTGCACCAACTCCTGCAGGCCACCGCGGTCCTCGTTGCCGGCCATACCATCCACCTCGTCCATAATCAAGCAGTGGTTATGACCAGTCACTGGCCCGCTGTGAGAGCCTGAACACAAGACACAGCGTCAATGCATTCATCAAAGTGCTATCAGCAGTTGAATTGCAAAGCGGCTAAAGATGCTCTGCATCTCGATTTCCCTCCTGAGATTTTCCAGTTTGTGCCCTACTCTGACCTACGTTGTATGACTGGATCTTATTGTAAACGACTGTGGCAGACTGACTGGTCTAACCATATCAACAACAAATTATTTCAAATTCTTCCCGATTTATCAGCTTCTTTGCCTAACTTTGCATCCACTCGCAAAGAAGAAACAGTTTTGTCTCGCCTTCATATTGGGCATACTTATGTAACCCACAGTTTTCTGTTAAAAGGAGAAGAACCATCATGGTGCTTTGCGTGTGATAAATCCTTTTCTGTTCACCATTTCATGTCTGAATGTGCTGACCTGCTTGATAAAAGAGAAACATATTTTGGTTCAATACCTTTCAAAGAGATTTTTAAAATATGCAATGGTCAACACTTGTTTAAATTTTTACATGATGTTGTTTTGTTTTATCGCATATAAACCATGTCGTTTTGTTTTGGATTTTATTGGTAAGACCGAATTTAGTGATTTGATTGAGGAAAGAGAACGTATTTTTAACACATCAGTTTTAAAGAAAACTTTTCAAGAGGTGTCAGGTAAAAGTTTGTTTGAGTATTTAAGAGTAACAGGTCTATTTTTTAAGATTTGCACCACTTTATAACATTTTAAGATAACGTCTCTCTGGGCCTGATTTGGCTCGGAAGAGTCCGCTGGACCTAAAGCAATAATCATGTAATGTAATGTAATGACCATTACAACAATTGTGGTTACATTACATTACATTACATAATTGTTGTTTTAGGTCCAGCGGACTCTTCCGAGCCAAATCAGGACCGGACAACCCCCAATCCGCATAAAAGATCTGCTGAAACAACCCTAGTGGGAAAACTGAATGCCCTCCACCAGCCAGTCACTTTACAATAAAGACATCCCACGCAGGGGACGGCTGAGGCTTCACCCCAACTTATCGAACCCCCATTTACAAAAACAAAATAGAATACAAACATCATTATAAATTATCAACAAAACACATACATATAAAATGCCTACATTGCTAAATAATAACATCCCAATATTCCCAAGCTGATCCAACAGACCTCATACACAAACAAGGAGTCTTGTCCCGGAAGAGTTTTCAAGAAAAAAGGTAGGAGACTGGTCTAGCAAAGAAGACGATAGTATAGCAGATTGATAGAACAGAGCAGGAATGAGAAAGAGCAAATGAGAAAGACAGCGACAGTGGGAATTTAAAGCACTAAATTTCCAGAAAGTTGGGATACTATTTATACTGAAACCCCCGGCACCCCAACTGGGGTGAACAATTGTGGTAATTTCTTTCTTTTATATCAGCGGTGCTAAAAGCACTGTTCCCCAAATCGTACATATTTTCTAAAACTTGCAACCCACATGCCTTTTATCAGACATGGCCCATCACTGGCAGCCCACCCTACGTTAACCAAGGTACAGTGCATCGTACACTCATTGTCATTATCTGCTGATCAAATGTCACCTGTTTCCTTTTAATGTTGTGTGAAAGTTGTTATCAGGCTAGCAGAAATGAAGTCACGTTATATGCAAGTTGATGTTTTATTGATTCGCTACCATAGTTATTGCCCTGGTCATGTTTGATATTGATGTGATGTTTGATATTGATGTGATGTTGCCCACACCTCACATGTCCTGGTGTACAAATGGGGGCAATAAGTCATGGTGTATCTTGCAAGTCTTACAGCAAACATAGCTTTAAAAATAAAGGTACACAATGCGGCTAATCCAACTTCCAAATAAAACAAACATGTTTTTTTATTTCATAAGCTGTGAGATATAAGTGTCCTGTATCAGCGACTGTAAATAACTTCAATAAAGAGTGCACATTGTGTGTTATGACTAAAACAACGCAAACAAGTACACCTACCCATGTAGTCCACTAGGGTTTGGTTGTTGAGAGCCTCTGCCACGTCTTCCTTCAGACTTCTCTTCGAGCGTTTGTCAGACGCGTTCAGTTCTACTGTAGAGAATCCAGCTTCCTGCAGTTTGGAAAATAAATCACTCTTAATGTTGACGAGCTGTGTACAGAGAATATGCAAGCGTTCACACAGAAAACCTACACAGCGCAGAATATGTACAATTTTTAACCAGGGCTAAAGCTGACATTCCATTAGCGGAGAGGGACATTTACCTGGCAGACCAAGACAGCGGTGGTGGTCTTGCCTATACCTGGAGGACCTGACAACAACGCTGCCCTGAAGCCTGACCCATCATCATGCGCATTAAAACGCCCTGAAAATAAAAAAAATAAATAACAAATAATAACAAAATAAATAAACTATCCTATCCTATCCTGTCCCATAACCCGAAGGTCGTAGGGGCACCACAGATGATCGCTTAACCAGCATACTCCATCTTTCTCTGTCCTCAGCAGCCCTCATGGCTTCGCTCAGTGTCAAACCAGTCCATTCTCGAATGTTGTCCTCCCACCTCTTTTTCGGTCTCCCCCTTCTTCTACCTCCTTGCACTGTGCCTTGCAGAATGGTCTTTGCAAGGCCTGATGATCTGGTGACGTGGCCATACCATCGGAGTTTCCGTTTCTTCACCACTGTGAGCAGGTCATCGTGTTGTCCAATGGCTTGTGTGATGGTCTGTCGGACTTCAATGTTGGTGATGTGTTGGGTATAGGAAATGCACAGAAGTCTTCTGTAGCACCTCATCTCCATGCTTTGTATTCTTCGTTGGAGATCTGCTGTGAGGGTCCATGCTTCGCAAGCATATAGGAAGATGGAGATGACCAGAGAGCGCAGCAGTCTTACTTTGGAATGTAGACTGATGGTTCTGTCTTTCCAAATGGGCTTCAACCTTGTCAGGGCAGCAGTTGTTTGTGCGATCCTGGAGAGGACTTCCTGTCGAGACCCATTGTCTGACACAATGGCTCCTAAATATTTGAAGCTGTGCACTGTGTTGAGGGATTGGCCTTGTACTTTGATGTCCGTGTTGATGCCATTGGTGTTGTTGGTCATCATTTTGGTCTTCTCTGCACTTATTTCCATTCCATAAGCTCTGGAGGTGGTGTCAAGCCTCTGTACAAGCTGTTCAAGTTCTTGTTCCTCTCCAGCCAATCCATCAATATCATCCGCAAAACGAAGATTGGAGATTGCTCTGCCCCCTATGCTGACTGTGCCTTCGTGATCTGCAAGAGCATCTGACATGATGCGCTCTAGGAAGATGTTGAAGAGTGTTGGAGAGAGTAGGCATCCTTGACGCACACCGATTGTTGTTCTGAACCAGTTCCCGATGACGCTGTTATGGAGGACTGCACTGGTAGCCTTGTCATACAGGCTTTTGATGACTTCTATAATTTTAGGGCTGATGTTGTAAACTTTCATGGTTGCCCATAGAGCTGCATAAATAAACTAAAAATGTCAATTTTACATTTTAAAAAATAAAATAATTAAAATAACTTTAAAGTAATTGTACATAAAAAGATACAGTGGAACCTCCGTATACGACCATCCAAAATCTGAGAAAAAAACGGTCTTATAATAGAGGTGGTCTTATACCGGAAACAAGAGAGGGGGAGGGGGGGGGGTAGGGTCAGGCTCGGAGGGGTATGTAGTCATAATTTTCACACTCACCAGCATGTATTCTCTGACAAAGAAAACTGTAAAGCATGTTTCATTTTTAGCTTTGTCTTTTATTCACAACTTCAAAAATAGAAAACAGTCCTGTCTTCAGACATTTTGAACAGGGAAAAACTTTCTCTCTGCCAAACTCAAAACTTTCCTCTTGCGCGACGCCATTTTGATAAGCCAGTGTAGGCGAGTAATGTCCCTTACTTGCGAACCGGAAATAGCAGACAACAGCATGAGAGAAAAAACGAAAGGTACAGACAATAAATTAACTGATATCTCTTTTAAATTGCCTAAGACGGTCATGTAAAGGGCTTAAGACACGGTCGCTGGTCGCATAAACGAGGTTGTCGCATACCAGAGGTCATTTATTATTGGAATTGAATCCGTCAGAAGTTTTCAGGTCACATAACGGAGGGAGTCGTATACCAGAGAGACGGATACCGAAGGTTTCACTGTATTACATTTCAAGTTTGATGATAACAAAGTTGATTAGAAATGATAGAAAAACACACTGATTGTGCTGATAACAGTCAAAAGAGAAAATGACCAGAAATGAACCACCGCAACCCCACACCAAATCCAATGGACCCACTCTCACCTCCCACCTCACCTTCCATCCCTAGCTTACGCTTCCCAATGCCACACCATCACATAACCATGTTTGTTTCCATCATCCCTAGCTATAACTATGTTTGTGTTCATCATCTCTAGCTATAACCATGTTTGTGTCCATCATCCCTAGCTATAACCATGTTTGTGTCCATCATCCCTAGCTATAACCATGTTTGTGTCCATCATCCCTAGCTATAACCATGTTTGTGTCCATCATCCCTAGCTATAACCATGTTTGTGTCCATCATCCCTAGCTATAACCATGTTTGTGTCCACCAACCCTAGCTATAACCATGTTTGTGTCCACCAACCCTAGCTATAACCATGTTTGTGTTTATCAACCCAAGCTTATGCTTCCCAATGCCACTCCATCACATAACCATGTTTGTGTCCATCAACCCAAGCTCAGGCAGCAGCAAAATAACATCGGATGTAAACAAGAAAGCGTGCTACCTGCTGGTTTAACGCCAGCCGCTCTGTTCTTGTGCCATCTCTGAAGCCAAGCCAACAACTTGCTGGCGTTGCTCTTGTCCCCTTGTTGGCCTGAAGGAAACAAAAGCAGACACCTTTTGCTCAACAGCGTTATTTTGTCTGAACACAGCACTCCAGTCTTTGGAGACCCGCAGCAAGCGGTGTCAAAGATTTTGTATCAGTACTCACACACTGTGTTTGCAATACAGCCAAGCAAAATAGGGATTCAATTTTCTAGGTCATTTCCCATTCTTATGGAAATTACAAATATAACATTGGGCCCAATGCACACTACAGGGCAAGCTAACAATTTGACTTATGGATTCATGAATTCAGGCATATGATAACATTGCAGGCAAAGTACTGACAAATGTGCGCCCCTCCTCCAATGAACACAAATAATGTACGCATATTTATCCATAATACATGCAAAATGTTACCCAATAGCTCTATTTCAGACACCCGCCAAGAATGCCACGCACGATAAACTATTTGAAATTCTGCATTAACAATTTGTGTCAAATTATAAATAAAAACATTGAACCCACCAGCAGTTATCAAACAGAATATATAAAATACCAAACAAATAGCATTTTCCCACGCCAGCCAATTGCAAGTGACAATTCTCTGGACATCAAAGATGGACATTTCACGCTACGCACTGTACATAAACTGAAGCCACACATTAAAGAAATAAAATCCATTCCATTATTACCAATAATCTGCTTCAGAGAGACAGGCTTGTGTTTATCAACCCACATCAGGCACTGTCCCTTGCTGGAAGCTTGTGGCAGTTTGACCACCTCCAAGGCTGCACTGTTGCTGCTGCCTTGCTTAGACTCTGCTTTCTTCAGTGATGTGAACTGTTTACTTTCGCTGACACCCAACTGCTCCTAAAAATGAAGACAAGATTAATGGTGAAGTGACTGTACATGCGTCCACACCCAAACAGAGACCTAAAACACTGGAACTTCTCTTTATTCCCAACTGCCATAGAGCATGTACAAAGTTACAACTGAAATCAACATTGCACCCTGATCCTCAAATATATGGATCCAGAAAGCAAGAACCAGTTCTTGTTATTGACGTAACAATATCTGCAAAGTGAGTTTCAAGAAATGAAAATTGTTTACATGAAAGAGAAAAAGGAAATTCGAAAGATGTAAAAAGATAACATAACAGAACAAGAACATTTTAACAAATCTAAAGTTTAATTTAAATGGACATAGATTAAATTCAAAGACATGTAAACTAAGCAGTTTCTACTTAAAGTTTATTTTAGTGTTGGGTTGCAGCGAACATGGCTACCTAGTGTGGAGACAGACCTTTGCTCCTAACACTTGCATAACATATATTCTTTAGAGATAAATGGTGAATACCTTACCTTTTTCACAGCCTGTTCTGCCTGTTCCTGATACTTGGATTTCTTGCCAGGTTGTGAGCGTATCAAGTCAAACAGTCCGTCTTCATCCAGCTGCTTCGTCTTGCACTGCTCTGCCTGCAGAAGCCTCCATTAACGTTAGCAGAGTTTTAAGGGTATGCAAACTGTGGTAAGGGATACATTATGGTAAGGGGTATGCAGGCATGCCTACCCTCAATTTGAAGTTTCCGTATGAGCTTTTTCAAATTTCAGTATTACTATTACGATTTCCGTATTTACTTTTACTACCTACTGTTTTTGCACTCATCCTTTTTGATGTTATGCGAAGAATCCAGTGATAGACTGATTTGCTGCCACAATGTTCTTTTTCTTCTCCAACGCCTCGAAATTCTTCATATGCTGTGGGCCTTCCGCGTGCCGCTTGATGTCGTTCATATCACCGGCTGAGATGCCAAACTGGTTGGCACAAATCGTACTTTTGAGTCAGTGCTGCCGCGAATAACAAAAGGACACTTTTCCGAATACGAGGCAAGAAATGTCTGCCCCTTGCGCGTTTTTTTTTTGAAGATTCAGATTCACAATCACTTTGCTTAGCCATTCGTTTGAACGCCATGTTTTAAATTCTGTCTCACGAGCACCGATCTTTACTGCGACTGTGCAAAAACGGGTTCGGCAAACTTCAGTGCCTCTACCGGAAACTTCGATGCCACAGGTCTCCACTGCGACTGCGCATTGCGGCATTAAACCTTCGGAAAAAGGTCAAGCGGTGCATTACCACAGGCCAAAGATTTCGATTTTTTTTCCATTATAATTTTTTTAAATTTCCGTACCGTAAAACAAATATCTGTATTTTCCGTAGCGCTTGCCGAGTTTTTCAAATTTCCGGAAAAAATACGGAAATTCCGTACAGGTAGGCATGTCTGGGTATGGTATTTTTCAACGGACAAATTCAAAAGTATTTTCCTTGAATCACTTTTATATTTATGTGTGTGAAAAATGTGCTAAATGTAAACCAATATATTATTATTATTATCATCAAGTATCTGCTAACCCACTAACCTATAACCCGATCAATTCAGAAAGGAATAAGAGAGTGACTCAAGAAATGTAGGTCGTTTTCAATTAAAACACAAAGTCTGGTCATCAAGACTAGTTCAAGGAGATTTCACAATAATATTTCAAGAGTATGGAGGATTAGATTTAAAACAAATCAATTTAACAATTCTTTTATTAAACATATTGTCAGGGTCCATTTCAGATTGTCAGTCCATTTGATATTTTCAAATAAATATATCTGAAACGCTGTCATAAAAACACTGTTCTCTACTGTAGTTTTTTATTTTCAACCGTTAAGCAACAATATTCCTCTGTCCATGAACAGCCAACCCTTGACAGCAGCGTACCGCTCTCTTCAAAACACCTACCTTGGTGATTTTGGAGGCGCCAGGGTCCCTGCCGACCACGACGTAGGATGTGCGGTTGCTGACGTTGCCCGTGACCTTGCCTCCATAGCGCTCCACCAAACTCTTAGCCTCATCGCGCTCCAGCGACTCCAAAACTCCGGTGATGACAAACGTCAGACCCTCTAGACAATTCTCTGCTCCCTGTCACCACAACATAGTTTTCTGAAATCACTGTCACTGTCGGTGCAAAAATTATTATCTCATATATTATTGAAATAAAATGTATACAATCTGCTTGTCCACATCGACATTCAATCATTGGCTCATTGATACATACATGCAGTGATGCACACACTTACAGTTGGAATTTCTTTAGACCCAAGCGCCCTGGGACCTTCACGGTTCAGGAAACTTCTGTAAGCACCCCAGTTTCTGTTGGCCGATCCTTTGCCACCCGACTCTTCCTACAGAAATAACATCAACCATCAATTCATATCTAATCAATCTCTGGTGGACAGACCAATATAACATCAATACCCAATCCCTGGTGGACATACCAATATAACAACAATAACCAATTTGTAACTAATGTACTTTTAAGAGGTAAAATAACATCAACAATTAGTTCAAAATTAATCACAAACCTATGGACAGTACTACTGTCCAAAAAAATAGTTATGTCATAATGTGCCATTATGAAATACTGAGATTGCTCTTATGTAATACTGAGAAATATAAATATTTCACTTCTGCTGGCAAAATAAACATGGCCAATTTAAAATCAGTCTTTTTTCTTCTTCTTCTGGGTTCAATTAACTGCAGGGATATAAGCTTTTACAATTTAAAATCGGCCGCCAGTGTATCAATGAACTGGCTGTGCGAGATTGGCTGCCCTGCAAGTGTCATATTTTGGCATAAGTGCATGTGATGTTCCAAAGAATTGCCTGAACTTATTTCATCATATTCACTGCCATCAACTGCCTGTTCCTACCCTCTGCGTAAAACATGCATTTGCTTACACCCCCGAGCCTTCCGGAACACGTATCAAAATAAGCCACCATTTCCGCTTCCGGCATAGCCACATGCATGGGGCCATCAGGCGCAGGTCTCCGACAGAGCCCTACAAGTTTTAAAATGATCAAAAGCAATCAATCTTCAGCACATGCATGGGGTCATCAGGCGCAGGTCTCCGACAGAGCCCTACAAGTTTGAAAATGATCAAAAGCAATCAATCTTCAGCCCCTGTGTCCTTGTTACCTGTCAAGATGTTAGCCCACTAAAGGAGTGTTTTCCAAAGGTCAGGTGTAATCTTCTTCAAGCCCTTTCATCACATCACCACTTTTTCAAGGTAGCAGTTGTATTCCAGTCTCAGGCACGTCTTGGCCTTACTTTTTCAAGGTAGCAGTTGTATTCCAGTCTCAGGCACGTCTTGGCCTTACTTTTTCAAGGTAGCAGTTGTATTCCAGTCTCAGGCACGTCTTGGCCTATTTTCCTAAACCTCGCAGTTCCCACGTCAAGCTGTTACCAGTTATTTTTCACGTATTTGGCTATTTTCAAACATCGGATACATTCAAACATTCAAGCATTGACTGTACCATCTTGCAAATATAACCTACTGGGAACACAGCCATCACTCACCTTCTGCGAGGCTTTGGGAGGAGTTTTCTTTTCTGCGGAGGAGGGGTTGAACAGCGGCTTCTTCTCAGGTGAGGACGGGCCGGCTTTCTCGGGCTTTTCATTCTTGATTACTTCCATCTTACTAATGCCTTTGACTGGAGTTGACCCTTTACCCTTCCTCGGAGTTGGCCCTTGACCTTTCATCAGGGTGGACCCTTGACCTTTCATTGGGGTGGACCCTTGACCTTTCATTGGGGTGGACCCTGAACGTGTTACCCTTGGCTTCTGAAGCAAACATCAACATTACAGTTCAAACCCTTTACAGTTCACACAGTTTACAACGTTTCAGCAACATTTGTAATTTTTTTTCTTTAAATTCTGTGGCAATGGTCAACATTCGCCCCACAAAATGCACACATCCACTACATTTTGCAAATATTCACAAACCCTTAAAATGTATTGATATATCAGTTGTCTCAGTTGGGTATGCTGTGTACTCAAATATCAGGCCATAACATTGCAGCCTGTACAGCCAGTGATTCAAAACCTGTGAATGCCTAGAGTTTAAAAAAAAAATTAATACAAATTACCCTGAGCTCCTTCTCCTTTGGATGAGAGTATAAACTGAGGTCTATTCTGTGCATGCATGCATTCCATCGCATGGACTTTAAGTGGCTGTATAAAAGTGAATAAATTTGTAAAAAATCTAAAGCTTTTATAGTACCTGTTCCTCCTCTGGAGTTTCCGGAACCATGTTACTGTTGGAATCTTTCTTCAAGGGTGATCCGCTGGCTGGGACGTCAGTCTTCATTTTCTGAGACAGCTTGCTCGCTAGGCTTGACCCTCCTGGGTAAAATAATGATAAGGAAGTCACAAAATACACACCCACGCTGATGCACACACGGGAGTCTAAAACAAGAAGGAAATAATAATGTGCAACATAACTACGATATAAATCCAATAACTAGATGAATACACAAATAACGTCCCTTCCTTGTCCTAAAGTATAGTTGCTGGAAAACAACCTGCATGTAGGATTAGGCATTATCCCTAAATAAACCGAAAGTAGGTTGCTTCCCCTGAAATGCGGTTACACAATACATGTTGACAGCATAAACCGAAAGTAGGTAAAGTAGGTCAATGAGAGTTGCTTCCCCTGAAAAGCGGTCAAAATACATGTTGACAGCTATTTAGGAAGTACTCCTATTGTGCAGCCTAGCTTAAGCCCACAATTGTGCAGCCTAGCTTAAGCCCACAATTGTGCAGCCTTACCTAACTTAAGCCCACAATTGTGCAGCCTAGCTTAAGTCCACAATTGTGCAGCCTTACCTAACTTAAGCCCACAATTGTGCAGCCTAGCTTAAGTCCACAATTGTGCAGCCTTACCTAACTTAAGCCCACAATTGTGCAGCCTAGCTTAAGCCCACAATTGTGCAGCCTAGCTTAAGCCCACAATTGTGCAGCCTTACCTAACTTAAGCCCACAATTGTGCAGCCTAGCTTAAGCCCACAATTGTGCAGCCTAGCTCAAGTCCACAATTGTGCAGCCTTACCTAACTTAAGCCCACAATTGTGCAGCCTAGCTTAAGCCCACAATTGTGCAGCCTAGCTTAAGTCCACAATTGTGCAGCCTAGCTTAAGCCCACTGGCCAACAACATCACCTCTTTCTCACCCCATACATCCCACTTATTCTTTTAAATAAATAATGAGACTTTTGTAACCTTTTTGTGATGTGTATGGTAAGGATGGCACTAGGTCACATACGAACCAACAAGTTTAATGATGGTCTTTAGCGGTTCTTTCACACATGCTGTTTGTCAAATGCTTACCTTCTTCAACAACTTTCTTTTCTGGAGCCACATCTTCCTTTCTTGGCTGAAAGCAAACGCAATAAATAGATAAAATAATAACTACACAAATGCACTGGCAAGTAAATAAACAAATACGTACATGTCTTAACAGTGCAATATATAATATACCAACCCATTTTTACAAAGGGTATCAAAATCCTGCAAATGTCTTTTTCAGTGCTTTGCACTTCTATTGTAGTATGACCTTTAAAACCCACACTCCAAACACACTGTGAAAAACCAAGTCCTCTTGGCCACCAAATGTTTTTTCCCGTCACATGATCTGAGTATGACTTGTGGTCATGTGCAGGGCAGCCTAGTTACATGAAGCGCTAGTCAATGACAGTGTTGAGGAAACGAGATAGGATTGCTTGGGAAAGCTACTCAGGATTTTATCATAGCATTGAAGTTGACCGTTTTCTTCTCCTCAATGATCACACGGATCATGCAACAACTTTCAGTTTAGAACCCATTACACGCCTAATCCAGGAAATATGTGCCCACCATCAAAAGAGCTGTGTAAACATATATGTATGCAAAATTGTACCATTAGCACTGTCATGAAGTTACTAGATAAATATTTTCATTTGTGTATACATCACGTATTTATAAGGCTATATAAAGCGTGCGACGGATGTTGACATAGATCATTGGCGTATGTATTCGCTTTGCGTGGGTACTATATTTCCTAGTTCATTAATATTTTGGTGATGAGACTCGCCTATATAAAGACTTTGGAGAACAAAAGGCTGTTCTCTTATGCATCTGAGAGTGTATGTGATTGGATAGATCAAATAGGACTATGATAGAGAAATAGTGGAGTGAAAGATAGACTGAAAAAAGAGTGAATGCTTATTTGTGGCATTTGGAAATATTGTGGTGTAGGCTACTTCTGTTTTTCACTGTGGTGATTCTGGATTCTGATCATGACAGACATGGTAATTTGAATGCTTATATTTTATGATTTACTTGTTGGAAATATAACACTGAAACTAATTTTGTAAATGCGTCAAATATTTTGATAAATTAATAAATGTAACTGTCTGTCAGACCGGAACGGGATTGCTTCAGAGAGAGATAAAATCATATTATAGATCAGCTACTTACTGTTTTATTACTCTAGGACTTACAGTTTTCTTGAATATAGTTTTCTTGAATTCCGTTTCAATTATCATTCTACTACCATGAGTGAGAAAGAAGAGAACCATAAAATTAGCAAAAAGTGAATCGGTGTTGTTTTCCAACTGTTGGGTATTTTACGTCTTCAGTGTTTCAAGTTTTTCTCTCTGTCTCAACTTGTAATTGTATAAGAAAGGCCTCTAGGTGAACCCGTGTATACGTGAAATTGGGATATTAACTCTTTAACACGCGGAGCGACCTAGAGCGGCCGATATTTTTGCGCACGCTCGCAGAACGACCGTCAGCGGCTTAATGACGTGGTCTGCTCAGAGGCTGCCATGTGGAAATCTATTTATAGCAAACGTGCGAGATTTCGCACACGTGATTGTGATTTCCGGCGAAGTTTTCACTGCATTTTTAAAGTGTGTAGAACGCACACAGCGAATTTTCAAAGTTTGATTAAAGTTCGAAGTTTGAGAGGCGGAGAATTATGGCGTCAGATTCTTGCTGAAGAAAATGACCCATTTGAAGGATTTTGGGAGGCTGATTTTGTACAGGTTAATGATGGAGAGGAAAGTGATTTGGACTTTCACTTTGACGATCTGTTTCTGCCGGATTTGAATAGCAGAAACGATGAACAATCGGTGCTTTATTATTTGTGGCAGTGATCGTATTGCTGCATGTTGTGCAGTATGCAATGTTGACATTCAGATTTTTATCAGTACAACTTATGTTAATCTGATGAATAAAATTTGATACAACAACAACAACAACATTCAGATTTTTTTTCCAGTTGCAACACATTGTAAAAATGTATGTGTAACATTTCATTTTGAAGAAAAATATGTGGTTGATTTATTCATAATGATAAGTGGAACATAATTTTGGGTGGTGCATTTTTAATTAATTTTTGTATGTGCATTGTGTAGCATTTTGACGGAGTTACTTGCCTTGACCACAGAAATATAAGCAGATAAGGCTTAGGCTTCTGTGGGGGTTAGAGGGTTAAAAACTGTTTACAAACTAATATTAAGTTTATAGGAAACTTCTGAGAGTAAAGATAATTATTCTATAACACGCACAAAGAAGAAGTCTATGACAAGCACAACCATTTTTATATATTTGACCTGGCTTACTTTCTTAGCCTGCTGCTGATCCAGCAGTTCCAACGTCTTAGTGAAATCGACATCGTCATGGAATTCTTGGTCCACAGTTTCTGCCTGAGAAAACACAAAGAAAGCAAATCTTATTTCATCAGTAAAGCTTAGCTCTTCTGGCTTCATCGTCGGTCATACCCGCCAAGCGCTAATACTCGGTGTGTAACTCAACTGGCAGATCAACCCACCTCGCTACACATTGTACATAGCGGCTCGCTGTGGTATATTTTTAGAGCACCATCTCAAATGCTTTTAGATGCCCAGACACACGCAGTTTGGTCACAAGAATCCGGTAGATATACCACATGCATTGTTTAATCTTTTTAGCAAGGAAATCTTTTTTCTTTCACGATGAGTGATGACAAAGATTTTTGGAGAGAGTTGTTAGATAATGGTGCCAGTGATGACAAAGCTTGTAGGGGTTTACTGTAGAAGAAGTGTCAGAATCTAAACTAAGAAGGATAAAAAAAGATCGCAAAGTGCATCAAGCTATCTTACAAAACAAAGTTGGACTAACAACATGATTATAACAGGTGCAATGTTTTCTGATTGTTTATTTTGTCTGTTCTAACTGCATGCATGTTGTGTCAGTTTGTATGCCTGCATGCTGGGTTATACCAGATATTTTTATTTTTTTCCTAATGATTTTCTTTATTCTGATCTTATCGATGTAAAGCTTAATCCATCCCCCCCCCCCCCCAAAAAAAAAAAAAAAATTACCACCTACATTAACTGTAACAGCCACAACATCGCCATCACATCCACCACCAAAGTAAACTGGACACTTTATTTCAAAGTAACCCTAACCCTAACCTTATTCAATTCTACACAAGCATACACAATTTCATGCAGATCCATCAACATTTGTATTTTTTTTTAATGATCTTTTAGTGCATACATTGGTCTTTTTCAAAACATGACTTGGTATAAAACAGTATATGATTACCCAATTATTTAGTATGAGAGTTTTTCTAGAACCTTCTTAATCACAGGGAGACATGCATGAAGGATCTCCCTTTTGTAATGGTCAGCTTTTTGAGGGAGGTGCCCACCTCCTCTCCCCTGATTGTTTTACCTTCCCAAGTTCCACTTCTAAGAATACCCAAATAGCCAATCACAGCTGATTGGACTGGGCTGGGGGCGATCATTCCATTTGTATGTTCGTTGGACAGTCACAATCCATATAAGTAGCCAGGCTGCTTGCTAATTAACGTCTAAAAACTCGGTGTGCGTTATTTTAAAAAAATGTAATAAAAAATATTAAAAAACTAGAAGGGCAAAGCCCACATGCTGCTTACGGGACTTGCAATATTCTGTATGAAAAGGAGAGCTCAAAACACCTGAAACAGTGGCATTAAAATGAATGGAAGGGGGGAAAGGGTGGGGGGGAATTGGGGGCTGAGTAGCGCTGCACACATGCCAGTCAAAAATAAATACAAAGTACTCACAGGTTTTCGCTTCTGTGCAGAAGGGGTGGTTCTTTCAGACCTCTGTACTGCACCTCCACCAAAAAAGTCCGTAGCACTCACAGCTTTCTTCTCTTCCGTCTTTTTCTTTGCCTGTGGCTCCTTGCTGGGTTTGGGCGCATTGTGAGTGATGAAAGCATCGAGGCTTCCTCTCTTGGGCATTTCTTCTTCATCTGGAAAAAAAAAAAGAAAAACTACAATGGCAAAGACTCTGATGCTCTTTATGGAACTTGCAATATTTAACAAGCTGTTGCCTGGAGCAATCTCAAATCTTCATGAAGCCCGTCCTTTTAGAAAACAAAAATAACTTACTCCTTATGTTTGGCGATATGAAAAATCGTTGAGAACTTTCTGGAATTACTTGTTTATTATCGATCAAAAGTTCCAGTGCAGGTGTAAAACATTATGGTAAAGGTTTTATCTGTTTTTTATTATTTGTTAAAAAAATAGGTTTATTATCTCTGAGTATGTGCGTTCCTGTATTGGAGTGCCTGGGTGTTATAACCAGGGTGGAGAACAACTGAATCAAGAAATCTCTGAAATTTGGCCGGGGCCCAGGGGCCAAGCCCCGGTATTCGCCCCTTGGAAGAAAATGAATTTATGCAATTTTGAAAGTAATTTAGGGCCTCTCTTGAAAGCAAAAAGTAAACATGATTAGAAACAAAAACAAAAAAAAGAATGTTTTATGCACGTGTCTTTCAAAAACGTTACAAATCTTGATTTGTAGGCCTAACAAAGTTTGAGGTCCACCACTGTTACACACAAATTCCACATTTCCAATTTTACTGGGCACACGTGTGTCTATTTTTTAGCTGTAAACAGGCAAGAATTTTTATATTTTTTTTTAGAGATATTTAGGGGTACGTTAGTAAAAACACCACATCTTAGGTATTAGTGACTAGTGTATAGATTTAAATGAAGTAAAATGAACAGAAATAAATTCTATTTTGATTATCTACCTTTTTATACTTCTCTTGTCATGTCTTGTTTTTTATTACTCCATGTATATAAAAAAAAAAGTTTTAAAAAACAAGACCCTCTTCTTCACTTTCATGCCAGTCTGAAAGATCGTATGCATGCACACTACTGACACTAATTGTCTAATGTCAGTACCGATCTCTTCCTCTGACTCCAAGTCCATTTCTCTCACTTTAATGTCTGATAAATGGAAGCCTGTAAACTCCCCTTCATCAGTCGAAGAATCCAAACCATCCCTTTTAGGCACACACACAAGAAAATTTGGGAAAAAAAATCGAAAAAACGAACGCATCACAGAGAAAACTTGTGGAAATGCAGTCGAATGTTTTCACAAAAGACTAAACCGGAAGTCAATTGCCGGAAGTCTCGCAATCTTTCAAACAACGCGAGAATATAACCACATGGTTGCTACGGACGCTTTTGGACGTTTTGCCTGTTTAGACCTTTGGCCGCTTTTGGCCGTTATGCCCAGTAAAGCGTAGCCCCCAGCTTCTCACACTCGGAACTCAATATTTTTTTCTCGGAAATGCAAATTCCTTCCGCGGAAATCCGCGGATTCGCGGACAGTTCTCCACCCTGTATAACTCATTAATTCCAGATTACTGAAATGAATTTCATTGTACAGTGCGTGAGAATGAATCAATGTTGCGTTTGAGCTGACTTTACAAGTTCAGAATTGCAAGTTTTTTTTTTTAACAAATACTATAAAATTATCACAATATTAAAATCTTGCCTGAATCCAAGCTAATGATCACCTCCTTTTTCTTCCTTCTGCCAGCTTTCTTCGAGGGTACTGGTTCTTCCACCTCCGAGTCTGAAAAGGTGTAAGTACTCATTTAAATTACTATAATTATAAATACAATCTACATCAACTGAAGCTGAGCTCTTTATAATATACCTTTACAACAATAAAGTAACAAAACAACATAAAATGTGTCATTAACATTTTCCTTTTGTAAACACTTTCACGAGTTTCAGCTAGTTTTTTTTTAAATATATTTTTCTTGATATTGAAAACATGCTGCCTACATGATAACCAATGTGTTATAAATTTAGTTTTAGGTACACAGAAAAACAGATTTCATGCAGCTGCAAGACAAGGTTAAAATAATGTAGCCAGTAGTATAGCTAGCAGTGTTCCCCCCGCTACCCCACCCCCCAAAATAAATAAGGGTCCACAGGACTCAGTCAACCAAATTTAAGAGTCCTTTCGCAAATTTTGAGAATCCTAAATTTGTTGAGCAGCGACATAATTGCTTAGACTCTAGAGGAAGTATACCATGCGGGCGCATGCAATTTTAAAGGAAGACAATTTGCGAAACAACCTGCTATGGAATTTTTTGTTGAGGGGTTTGCCATGAATGAGTTAGCCACTCATTTGTCCGATATCTCCTAAATCAGCCATAGCTATGGACAGTCTTAAACCAGCTAGAAACTCATGTGCATGAGTGCCCGTAGCTCTGCCCGTAGCTACGAGCGATAGATAAATGTGCCTTAGCGTGATATGATTAGCCGGCATCGAGGATTACCTTCTGCATTTGATTTTAGCCAATCCGAGCTTTGAAAATACGTACGTATGTCACCTCCCCACCACAAGACTGTAGGGTCAGCAACGTGAAGTCACCGCTCGCATAATAGATAGGCTAACGACGTGACGTAGGCCTTGGTCAGTCTCAGCTATGCAATGAGGAAGAAAAGCAGCGCTAGTTTCATTTATTATACCGCGGCTGTAATTTTAGTACTTTGATCTACCCAGACCTGATAGTGATCTAAGAGAGATTTCCGCGGAACGTGCGACTATGTCACGCCTTGTGACAGACATTTTGAAGTCCAATGAGTCTAATGACGTCCACACTATTCCAAAACAAAGTATGGCGCCGCAAAACCGGAAGCGAGTAAAGCAACTTTCGTCTTCCGATACAAAACAACAAAAAAATAATAAAAAAATTTAAGTGTCCGCAGATTGTTTCGCATTTCCTATCTTTTTTTTCTATTTTTCTTTTTTTTTTTTCGTTTTCGTGGATTTCCGCGATTTTGCGGAGAACTATCAGGTCTGTCTACTGTCTTCTAGCTCGAGGAAAAGTGATTCAGCTACATTTGATGCTATGATACCGATAAATAAACGCCACAGAGCTTACTTGTTTAATGTAGTTTGTAGCGAACAACTACGACAAATTCTAGGTGGTTTTCAACAATTTCACATAAATCTATGATGTCCGCACGTTGCTTGAAACCAAAACTCGATCGAATTTCTAGATCATTGCAATAATCAAAAGGTTTCAAACGATTCATAAACACGCGTTTTCGTAGAAATGTTCTTTGAAACATGATTTAATAATTGTCGGATAGTGCAGTGGTTGGAGCACTCGCTACTGTGTCGAAAGTGAAGCACCGTCCGGTGCGGTTAGCACTTGGATGGGTGACCGCTAAGGTGTGAAGCGACAAACAACAACGCCCCCAGTTGACTCAACTGTGATTGAGTACCTACTCTCTTGAGGGTGGGGAAGGTAAAGCAGCGAGGGAGAGAGTTGGGCATCACCCTCATTACGCTGGCCCAAGATAAGTGTGATCTCCAACATCACGCTCCCCTACGGCCACAAGGCTATGGGACTACCTTTACCTTTTTTTTTTTTTAATAAACAAGCTCGTTGGAAGCCATGTTTGCTCTTTTGAACGAAGTTATGGGCATTCTTATTTATGGACAGAGTTACAACAAGGAGGTAGCACCCATAAAGTTACGACCGAATTTACGAACGATTGATTTGAAGACTTACGAACGCTCATGCACACAGTTTTTTGGCCAATTTGCTCATTTGTAACTTTATCATGGTTAAAATTTACGTACGGGCAAGAGATACGGGCATTCATGCACACCACCCCTGGCACATCAGCGGCTGAAATGGTCTCTGTGCTAACCACAGTCAGCATTGCCTAACGACCAGGAAGAGGGCTAGTGACATCACCTCTAAGTTAAAGTGGACCCTTTGACGCCAGTCATTGATTAGTCAGCATCATTTTCTGGAAACTTCCTTCCTACTCACCAGAATCAAAGATGCGTTGGCCTTTCTTTTTGGGCTGTACCTCTGCATCAGAGTCCTGAACAGTCAACAAGTTTCAAACATTTAAAACTTGACACTGCAGGCTGGCCAAATTCTACCCAGATCAAACTAGAGAATTATCCATTGACCATTGTCGAGTAGCACAACAAACCGACAAAAGAGACTAGGCACAAAGTATAGAAATAACCAATGTGTGGTGCTGTGACACAGTAGTGCTAAGGGTGAACTTATGTTCTGAAAAGTTAAGCAGCACCAAGTCCACTTAGTACTTCAATAGGGGTTTGGGCTAACAAATGTGCAGATAAATAAAACATTTTGGAAAACTGACCCCTCCCCCCCCCCCCCCCCCCCACACTCCCAAATCTACCCAGCTGTGAAATCGGTACCAAATTCTTCAAAACAAGGAAATTGGACAAAGTGAAACCCATAGCTTGATAAGGCATCACCCTCACCTGAGAAAAAAGGAGAGGTGCATCATACCTCTCTCCCTTACCACTTAAAAGCTAGGAGAAAACCTTTACTATAATTTCAGACAGTCATATTCTATTAGAAAGACAGTCCTCTTGTTACAAATGTTAAGAAAGCTAGCTTTGCTGACAGTACTCACCTCTCTGATTCTTTTTGAGGCCTTCCCAGTCTGTTCACTCTCTCCTGCCTCTTTTCTAGCTGACCGTCTCTGGCCCGGCATTGTTTTCCTGGACTTCACCGGACTCTCCTCATCTCCGTCAGACTCAGTTTCTATGATCAACTTTTTGCTCTTTCTTCCCTTTCTAGCACTGGCACTTTTAATTTCACTGTCATCATCATCCTGGTCAGTCTCAGACTTTTTGCTGTGGTAGGAGCCATTTTTGTCTTTCGATGATGGGTTATCACCCTTACTGAAGCTTTTACACACTCCCTCTGAGGAGCTTTGTTTCTTTCCTTCAGCAGAATTGTCTTTCTTCAGAGAAAGCCTATCTTGTTTGACGCTGCCTTTTCCATTCACGCTTTTGCAGGTTAGTTCTTCATCCGAGTCAGGAATCACTTCCACATCATCATCACAAAGTACCTGTTTCTTTGACTTTCCTTTAACAGGTGGGTTTGCTTTGGCTGTAGAAGTTTTTTTGTTGGAATCTGAGTTCGCTTTAGCCGACTCTGAACTTACAAAGTTTTTGCCTTTGTTCTGCAGTTGCGGTTTGGTCTTCGGCAGTTCCTTTGGTTTCGGTTTCGAATCTGCTGGTTTGGGCTCCGGTTTCTTAGCTCCTCCTTGGGGAGCAAAGAAATTTCTAATATCCTGAAACACCACGTTACAACGTCAATGGCGTGGCATAAATATGTATCAAAATAGAACATCTACAGTTCTACGTCACTAGCACATTTTTCTTCTTGATTTCTTGGAAACTGTCTGGGCAAAGACATAGCTCTATAACTTGATACTATATTATTTCACATTTTACCAAGCTCCTTTAAGTCTAATTTTAGCATGAGTTAACCTTACATTTTGCATAAATTTATTATATCGATCATGAAAGACTATGCAACGATGGGTGTGCATGTGTGTGTGCGGCATAGAGAGAGAGAGAGAGAGAGAGAGAGAGAGAGAGAGAGAGAGAGAGAGAGAGAGAGAGAGAGAGAGAGAGAGAGAGAGAGAGAGAGAGAGAGAGAGAGAGAGAAACTCATGGAGTACGTTAATCAGTCTTAAACTTGTATTTATATATTTTTCTGTTGTCTTGATGGGGGTGAAAGTGAACATTAATTTGGAAAATAACCATGTCCATAGCCTAGTACTATTAGTATTAACTTAATTAAGTTTATTTTATAGCTTCGTCATTACCTTACTGCAGTCCTCACTTGTAACAGATAACTTAACAAATAATTAAAAACAGATAAAACCTTTACCATAATGTTTTACAGCTGCTGCAACATTTAAATGCACACAATCGGTATAATTTATTGACCGATGACTGTCTGTTACACCACCATCTTCGCGCCAAATTCAGCTTCCACGCATGCGGCATGACCCGGAAAAGAAACATCCTGATGTCAAGGCCGACGACCTTTCTGTGTCCTCGATAGCGCAGTCACATCTCTGATCGCACAGCGTAGCTGAGACTCGCCGAGTAGATCTCACACATTAGAGGGAAACGTAAGCCTCGACTGGCTTGAGTTACCTTACAATGGTGTCGGTTGTCAGAACACCCAGTCCCTGCCCGTTCGCTCACATATTGACTGATACTCGAAGATCTTATAATGTTATTTATATTATGCCTACAAATATGTGTCTAGTGTTGGTTTCTGCCAGCCACAATCCTTCTTTTTTTTTTTTTTTTTTTTTTTTAAAGAGTTCCAAACTAATGAAGTCTAATCAAAATTTCTTGTGCATGCGTGTGTGGAGAGAGGAGGAGTGATGCTTAGTTTGGGTTTGGTGGGAGTGAGATATGTGTGTTTTTGTGAGTGTATGGGTTACACTGAATATCTGGATATGCTGAGGCTGCCTATGCTAATACAGATGTATGCTTCAATCAGCATTCTTTTAAGACAATTGGAATCACAATCAGAGTTTTATAGTCCCCTTACAACAACCAGAAAATTTGAAATGTTTGTGTGCACATCAATAAGCCTCGGCAGATTTAATTGGATAGACATGCCTTGGAGCAGGTTAAAATAACAACAATTACCGCTACTAAAATGAGCATTTTCTTCTTTTTCTCACACCAATCTTCGATTTGATCACAATTTAAGTTGTACGTAGTTCGATTTGTGATCTACATTTATCCACTACAGTGAACGCACACACACACATGCACAGAGATATAATCAAGGTTTTTATTTGAAAAGACTCTCTCTCTCTCTCTCGCCTCTCTCTCGCATACACAGACTACACACATGAAAAATTCACAACTATAAAAGTCCTGCTCCCCCGTGGGGGATGCCGGGGTTTCTGTATAAATAGTATCCCCATTTTCTGGAAATGTAGTGCTATAAATTCCCACTGTCTCTGTCATTCTCCTTTGTTCGTTCTCATTCCTACTCTGTTCTATCAATCTCCTTTTTTTTTTTTTTGCTAGACCAGTCACTTATCTTTTTTCTTGAAAACTCTCCCAAAACTCCTGATTTGTTTAAGGGGTCTGTTAGGTCATCTTGGAGATATTGGAAGCTTTCAGCCAAATGGTCACTAAGGATTTCTAGGGTATAGTTATTTAACGATGTGTAGACATTTTACATGTGTGTGTTTGGTTAGTATTTGTTAATGATGTTTATATTCTATTTTGTTTATGTAAACGGGGTTTCAATAAATTAAAATACATCTACAGCCTCAACGTCCCATGCAGGGGAAGTCTTTATTGTAAAGGGACCGTCTGGTGGAGTGTCTTCAGTGTTACCATTAGGGTTGTTTCAGCGGATCTTTTATACGGATCAAGGTTGAGCCCACTTTCAACCAAGTTGTAGTCCTGAATCGGCTCTTTGTAGTCCGCTGGACCCTATAAACAATGACTAACTAATCTCGTTCTTGTGAAACACAAACTTTTTATTAAACAGTAAACACCATTATTCCTACCCCATTCTCACTCTCATCTCCTCCAAAATAAGAGATATAATTAGGATCTTTATTTGATATAAAGGACTCTCTCTCTATCTCTCTCTCACCCACACACAAACACACAGAAATTACACAACTATAAAAGTCCCAGTTCTTGTGAAAGACAAACGTTTTATTTACCTAACAGTACATTCTTCACTGAACAACAACGCAAACAAACCTGGTTGGACAGGCAAACATGGTGCAGCATCTATAGTCAATTCAAGAGAAATGTTATCGACAACAGCAACAACAAACAATATAAAAATAGGAATGAGAAGGAAAAGGTTTATCTATGCTGGTGCATTACATTTTAAATCTAATAATCACAAGTTATTGTATGACTTCTGTTTCGTTAAAGTTTCTCATAAAAAACTTTGACAGCTATCCAACAATGAAGCATGGAGATGAGGTGCTACAGAAGCTCGAAGACTTTTGGGCATTTCTTGTACCCAGCACATAAACAACGAAATCCGACAGACGATCACACAAGCCATTGAACAACGATGACATGCTCACAGTGGTGAAGAAACTGAAACTCCGATGGTATGGCCACATCACCAGAGCATAAGGCCTTGCAAAGACCATCATGCAAGGCACGGTGCAAGGAGGCAGAAGAAGAGGGAGACACAAAAAGTGGGAGGACAACATTCGAGAATGGACTGGTTTGCCACTGAGTTAAGCCATGAGGGTTGCTGAGGACAGAGAAAGATGGAGTATGCTGGTTAAACGACCTTCGTGTTACGGGACAAGATAAGATATGATAGGATCCAACAATGCATACAATTCTAATCATAAACTTTTTTTTTTTGGCCTCCTTCATCTCCCAAAGAATATACAATAGAATTGTAATAAAACTTAAAGAAATCATATACGACATGCGAACTGCAGATTGGTGTGTGCAGTTACAACATCAAAATAAATATGCGCGGCGTCATCAATTTCAATTAAATACCTGGTAATTTATTCATATGCAGCTAGCAACATCAGCTTTCTTTTTCTGGGAAAGTGGTAAACCAAGGAGTACTCAATCTAAACTATAATCAGTAGTCTTCACTACTTGGAATCTTTCTTAGATTTATGTCGGATTTCCTTAACAATTTCATCATCGACCAGTCTAGTTATTTTTATCTTCAAGAGCCTCTTGGCGTTGAGGTTTTTCAGGTCGTTGAGACTGGCAACGAGAGCCCTGGCCCATATCATGTCAACGCTGGACTCGGCCTCCGGCCCTTCCCAGCACGCTGGAGACTTTGAGAACTGATCGTTGTTTTGACTGCAGTAAGCACTGAACTCCCCTGACAGATCTTCCTCGCTCCCTTTCCTTTTCCTGGACGGGTAGGATGCCTGATTGGACGGATGTGATGGCTGATCTGATGGTGGTGGTGGTGGCTGACTGGAGGGGTGTAATGCATGACTGGGTGACTGTGGTTGTTGACTGGATGGTTGCGACGGCTGGTTGGATGACTGTGTTGACTGAGAGGATGGCTGCGCGGTTGCAAGGCTTTGTGAAGCAGGTGTAGCAGAGTCGGACGCTGGTTGGACTACTCGGGGAAGCAGGCGTCTTTGGCACGGTCCTATCGGCTTGCAAACTGCGGACAGCACCATGCTGCCTTGCTGGATGGTTACTCGTTGGGGCGTTGCTTGCTTAGGGGTTTCTGGCTTGAAAAATGCTTGGTGGGTCGCCTGCTGGGGTGTTGTTGCCAGCTGGGATGTTGCTCCATGTTGTGGAAGTGTTTGTGGGTCTTCGGGTGGCAGGGAGATGGTCAGTGGTCCGTTAGGCGATGAAGAAGAGCTGACTGGAGTCAGGGGAATCTGTCTAGCATAACCTGAGCTCATAGTTTCCCACAGTATAGCTGGCAGCGGCTGGCTTTGCTCGTGTGAGACTTTATTTTGTTGCCGCTGTGGAGCCCGAGTCTTCACTTTTTCAAATTTTTGGCAAGCTTGGCAAGCCGACACCTGCAAAATATTAGAATTGTGAAAACATTACCCTAATAGATTTCAACACTTGACAGAACAAAAACTACCGAAGAACCAAACCAATCCATATAAACTAAAATGTGTAACAATTTACATACATATTAAATATTTAAATGATTTATTTATGTTGCTCTAGCCCTGTGGTGTAGTCATACAATTTTAGGAAGGGTAACACTTATACAGCAGAAACCTAAGAGCGTAATACTGATATTTTTTACTATCTCCTAGGGCCAGTAGCCTACTACTATCCCTATACAGTGGGTTATAATTAAAGTGGAACAATTCGATTGTTCGATTTCATACTGTAATAATTACTTAATAAACACACACAAAGAGAGATAAGCGTTTCAATACTATAAAACAGACTATACTATTTGTTCAAAACAATTTTACTTAGCATCAACTCAAAGCACATGTATGCAGACCACCTTCTGTCACTAAGTCAATATAAGTATATATATTATAACAATTAACATTTTATATGTATACAGTATATGCACATCACTATGTGTACATGAAGTTCAGTGTTCAAATTAAAGTTTTAAATTTTACTTTGGAAAGCATTTTAAATATAATGAACTAAATTTTCATGCAATCTATTTAATTTATTATTAATTAAAACCATTAAGAAAGGAAACTAGGCGCGTGAACTTGAAATCAAAAGAAAATGTGGACAAACCTCAAAAGGTTACTTACATATTCCTCAACATGTCTGCACCAGTTTTTCCAAAAGTATCTTGATCCAACCTTTTCCCTTGTTGTCAGTATGCCAGTGTGGCCACCACCAGCCATGTTACTGTGGCATTGGCTGAGCACGTTGAGAATTTCATCCTCAGTAGTCAAAACCTGAACAAGATTCTTGCTGCGTGTGTAGTAGTAAAGCACGCCATCTGTAACAAACACACACAGTACACAAACAAAATTAAATTTCAGGAAACTTTTTTTAAATTTGTTTTTGTTATATCATAATAATATAAACAACAGTTAACTGTTAAGTCAAACATCCCCAGACTATTTAAGCGTACAATCAATTGTATCTGACAAGAGGTACAAAAGAGAACAAGTTTACTAGTTTTATACTGATAGAATACTATGTCTCAGTTTACAGGTTTTAACTACTAATAGTAGTAATAATAATAATAATAATAATAATAATAATACAGGATGCTATACGCGCCTTACCCCAAATCATTCAGGCTCAAAGCGCGGCGACCTATACCAACATACACGCTCACCTGTCTCATCCACCCTCACACATACCAAACACACATCCATCACTCAAACAGGTGGTGTAAAGGCAGGGAGATCGCTATTAGAAGACGGAAAGAAAATCTAATTTTTATTTTTGAAATTTTTATATTGACTGCGTCCTGTACCATTATTGAAGGGAGGGAGGAAACCGGAGTGCCCGGAGAAAACCCTCGGTGACCTCAATAGTCTCGTACCTAAGTCACATACGTTCGCCCCTTGCGGGAATCGAACCCGCGACCTTCGGCATAGGAAACCGGCGACTTATCCACTGCGCCACGAGGCCACCCGTAGTACTATATCTTACTTCTTAGAACAGTTCAGCTTTTCTTAGAAATCTTAATTATATATTAATATTATATTGACTTGTATAGAAGGTGCTAAGAACAGTTGTTTATCAAACTCTAAAATAAAATCTTGTAATATATAAATTATAATTAAACTGGGTCGATAAATAGATGCTATAAAACTCAAACCAGCCTTGCAGTCACTCCCTTACTTGTAGTTAGTTGTATTTACATTTTGGGGTTGCTTAAAGTCCCAGACATAAACATGGTTACTGCATGTATTAATTATGGTAGTGTATCAGGGACGGTATAGCCAAAACAAGTTTATGTGATACCACACAGGGATCACTTGCCGCAACACTAGCAGGAGCATGCCACCCAGTTACAGTATAATGAAACCAGTCAATCCAGTGGCCACCAACCTCTCATATTTTTACAACCCTGAGTAAAGCAATCCTGGAATTATCAACACTAGTATGTGAGTCGCTACTGTGACTGTGAGGTTCGAACCCTGGACTCCAAGGTGAAAGCCAGCAGTCTTAGCCACTAGGCCATGGCACCTGACCAGTCTTCTTTACAATTATAAACACATTATCTTTTACACACAAAAACATGATCAATCATGAGAATGAATATTACTGCCAATTCTGTACAGGCCTATTGATCAGCATCTTGATCTAGCCATAAAAAATATAAATAAAAATGCGTTTAACGTTAACATACAAGATATCAAATCAATTATCAAATGATCAATAGGCCTATATTAAACATGTGGATGATCAAATTGGCATTACTCATGAAACAAAATGTAGTGGAGTAGTGTAGTGACACTAGTGTACTAATAATATTAGTAGTAATACTAATACAATAGACTGAATTATAAAAAAAAAAAAAACTAATAATACTATTACTAACAATTTTAAAAATCTAGTCCTAGATTCAAGAACATTATAAATTTAGGGCTAACACTAACAGAGTAGGCTATTTAGTACTACTACTACTAGTACTACTAAGTACTAGAAGTAGAAGAAGTAGACCTAGGCCTATCATATGAAGGCTATACAGCCTATAGCCACATAGCCTAACTACAATCATTTAGTTCGGGCCCTTCAAGATTGTGTTACTGAGGTAAAATAGTGGATGTCAAACAACTGTCTCAAGCTAAATGATAACAAAACTGAGGCTCTCCGTGTTTCTCCATCATCTGCAAAGCCCTCTTCTCTTCCCTCAACTATCACTGTTGGAACTACTTAATTTCTTTTTCTGACACTGTTTAATTGCGACCTTGGGTTTTTTCTCGATCAGGATCTCTCAATGCAGCAACACATTGCAAAAACTTGTCAGAATGCATACACTGAACTTAGACACATAAGCTCCATTCGACAGTATCTGAGTATCTCACACAAGAAGCAACAAAAACACTAGTTAGCGCATGCATTCTGTCTAGATTTTGGATTATTGTAATTCACTCCTTATTGGTTGCTCACAGAAAGTCCTTAGACCTTTTCAGCAAGTCCAAAACTCAGCAGCTAAACTCATCTTCAAATCACGAAAATTACAGCATTGCACGCCTCTCTTTTAAGAACTACACTGGCTCCCAGTTGAACAATGAATGAAATATAAAACCTCATGTCTTTGCTACCGAGTGTATGACGATTCGCCTAACGACGATTGCCCTCATCTCGTTTTCAGTCAATTCGCAACATCTCAAGTCAATTGCCCTACATGTGTGAGAGCAAACTCGCCCAATGTTTTTGAATGTAACTTAATCGTTGTGTTGTATTGTGTTAGCGGGTATTATATCGCCATATTGTCTCGCATAACTAAAAGCAGTGAATGGAGGCGATTGTGCGCGGCACGAGTAACTAACCCTAACCCTAACCCGTTCCTTAAACACTATAAATTACTAATAGGCCTAAATGACAATATCATGGTGGCTGCGCGCAAATTTCTGAGAGAGAGGTGTAACCAAATTGTCAGACGCTCGCGCGGAGCCACTGCGATATCGAGGATCCAAAGATGTAGGCGAATCGACTGAAAACGAGGTGAGGGCAATAGTCTGTAGGCGAGTCATCATACATTCGGCAACGTTAGGCAGCTTGACTAAATGTTCAGGCGAGTTGACTGAGGCGAAATGACAGTTAGGCGTATCATCGTGCACCCTTGCTACCACATCATCTCTCGAACTGCTCCTGGCTATCTTTCCAAACTTTTGACTGTCTATATGTTCCTTCTCGCTCTCTCCGCTCGTCTGCAGATGAAAGGATGTTCCATGTACCAGATATACCACAGGGTGAGACAAGGTGGTCGAGCCTTTAGTTTCTTCTCCGCTCAGACCTGGAACTCGCTATCTCGGTCCGTCCGTCACAGTCCTTCACTAGCGTCTTTTAAAATGAACTTGAAGACGCATCTTTTTAGAGAGGACTTCCTTTTCTTAGGCGCCCTGAGTGAGTGGTTTTTTTGTTTGTGTGTGTGTGTGTGTGTGTGTGTGTGTGTGTGTTGGGATGCGTATATGTGGTTGCGTGTTATTGACCAATGTATGCATGCTGTGTTTACATTTCATTTGTTTGTGTAAAGCGCTTTGTGATTTTGGAAAGCGCTGTATACATTGCCTATTATTATTATTATTATTATTATTATTATTATTATTATTATTATTATTATGAAGGCGATAGTCTCATACTACTACTAGTCACAGGCTTATTATAGATCTAGACTCTAGAGCTTTTTTTTTTTTTTTTTTGCACTTTCACTTTTAAAAGTTTCCGAGCAATCGCAATAATAACTGAATTTGGAAAAGAAACCAAACGAGAATGAGACACTGAAATGCAAAGATTTCTATCAAAATCTGAACTAACTGAGTAACTCAGTAACTGGTGTGTAGGCTGCACACGTGAACAGAATAATTAGAATCAATACAGCATAAAGAATTTAACTTAAAAGTATGTAAAACGGACAAGTACTCACTCCACTGAGTCCACTAGCACAATTACAATCACTGAACTGACTAAAAATCAATGACTGAATGAGTGAGAACATCATACATGGCGTGCACTGTGTACTACACGTGCACTGTGTACTACACCAACTACACCAAGTGGCCAACACTAACACTAAACAGAAAAAAAAGAAAAAAGAAAAGTGACTTGACTTACCTTTTAACATGTATTTATCTTTGTTTTTACGGATGCACCGTTTGCTGCCTTCGTCAGTACCATCCAAATATCCTCCTATTTCAATATAGTGACGAATCTGAACAACCTTTTCCCGATAATCGGCTATATCCTTACTAAACTGCGACATTTTCTCGTTAAAACTCCGAATGAAGCAGTGCTCGGTCGAACAACGACAGAACTGTGCGCATGCGTCGAATTTTGGTTTTTTGTTTTTTCGACCAATCAGAATGCTCACAGTCGCTAACAGTCCGCTGGCGATATCCGGCCTTTGACGATGCCACATCGGTTGTCAGAACACCCAGTCCCGGCCCCGTTCACTCACACATTGACTGATACTCCAAGATCTTATAATGTTATCTATATTACGGCTTAAAATATGTGTAGTGTTGGTGGCAATATCTGCTTTTATGCCCAAGCCAAACTGGTACACAAACTAAACTATTACCAATTACTGTTTTTGGTTTTAGCATGCATCCACAAAACAAAACACACAATCAAACAAAATTTTAAAGAGTGCAAAACTAAGTCTTATAAAAATTTCTTGTGTATCTGTGTGTGTGAGTGGGGACAGGGGGGGGGGGGGCGGGTGATGCTTAGTTTGGGTTGGGTTGATTGATTGATTGATTGTTGCTTTAGGTCCAGCGGACTCTTCCGAGCCAAATCAGGACCGGACAACCCCCGATCCGCATAAAAGATCTGCTGAAACAACCCTAGTGGGAAAATTGAATGCCCTCCACCGGCCAGTCACTTTACAATAAAGACATCCCACGCAGGGGACGGCTGAGGCTTTACCCCAACTACTCGAACCCCCGATTACAAAAACAAAATAGAATACAGACATCATTATAAATTATCAACAAAACATATACATATAAAATGCCTATAGTGCTAAATAATAACATCATAGGAAGCCCTAGTGACCACCCGGCAGAAAGCGTCCAACACTCCCAAGCTGATCGTTTGGGTTGGGTGGGAGTGAGATATGCGTGTTTTTGTGAGTGTATGGGTTACACTGAATATCTGGGTATGCTGAGGCAGCATGCTAATACAGATATATGCTTCGATTACATTACATTACATGAATATTGCTTTAGGTCCAGCGGACTCTTACGAGCCAAATCAGGACCGGACAACCCCCGACCCGAATAAAAGATCTGCTGAAACAACCCTAGTGGTAAAACTGAACGCTCTCCACCAGCCAGTCACTTTACAATTAAAGACATCACACGCAGGGGACGCTGAGGCTATACTCTAATTTTTCGAACCCCCGTTTACAAAAACAAAATAGAATACAAACATTATAAATTATCAACAAAATACATACATATAAAATGCAGAGATATAATCAAGGTCTTTATTTGAAAGGTAGGACTCACACACACACACACACACACACACACACACACACACACAGAGACTATCCTATCCTATCCCGTAACTCGGAGGACGTAGGCCTAGGGGCACCACACATGATCGTTTAACCAGCATACTCCATCTTTCTCTGTCCTCAGCCACCCTGATGGCTTCGCTCAGTGTCAAACCAGTCCATTCTCGAATGTTATCCTCCCACCTCTTTTTCGGTCTCCCTCTTCTTCTACCTCCTTGCACTGTGCATTGCAGAATGATCTTTGCAAGATCCCGACAGAAAGTCCTCTCCAGGATCGCACAAACAACTGCTGCCCTGGCGAGGAAGATGGAGATGACAATGGAGTACAGCAGCCTTACCTTTGGAATGTAGACTGATGGTCCTGTCTTTCCAAATTGGCGTCAACCTCGCCAGGGCAGCAGTTGTTTGTGCAATCCTGGAGAGGACTTTCTGTCGGGACCCATTGTCTGATACAATGGCTCCTAAATATTTGAAGCTATGCACGGTGTTGAGGAATTGGCCTTAAACTTTGATGTCCGTGTTGATGCCATTGGTGTTGTTGATCATCATTTTGGTCTTCTCTGAACTTATTTCCATTCCTTAAACTATAGTATACACATGAAAACTATAAAAGTTCTGCTCCCCCTTGCGGGATGCCGGGTATTTTTCTGTATAAATAGAATCCCCACTTTCTGGAAATTTAGTGCTTTAAATTCCCACTGTCGCTGTCTTTTTTCTTGTTTTTTTTTCTCATTCCTATTCTGTTCTATCAATCTACTAATGTTTTCGCTAGACCAGTCACCTACCGTTTTTCTTGAAAACTCTCCCAAAACTCCTCATTTGTGTATGGGGTATGCTGGGTCATTTTTGGAAATATTCAGGGTGGAGAACAACTGAATCAAGAAATCTCTTAAATTCGGCCAGGGCCCAGGGGCCAAGCCCCGGTATTCGCCCCTTGGAAGAAAATGAATGTATGTCTTTCAAAAACGTTAAGAATCTTGATTTGTAGGTCTAACAAAGTTTGAGGTACACCACTGTTACACACAAACTCCACATTTCCAATTTTACTGGGCACACGTTTGTCTATTTTTTAGCTGTAAACAGGCAAGAATTTTTATAATTTTAGAGATATTTAGGGGTACGTTAGTAAAAACACCACATCTTAGGTATTAGTGACTAGTGTATAGATTTAAATGAAATAAAATGCAAAATGAACAGAACTAAATTCTATTTTGATTATCTACCTTTTTATACTTCTCTTGTCATGTCTTGTTTTTTATTACTCCATGTGTAAGAAAAAAAAAGTTTTAAAAAGTCCAAACAAGCCCCCTCTTCTTCACTTTCATGCCAGTCTGAAAGATCGTATGCATGCACACTACTGACACTAATTGTATAATGTCAGTACCGATCTCTTCCTCCGACTCCAAGTCCATTTCTCTCACTTTAATGTCTGATAAATGGAAGCCTGTAAACTCCCCTTCATCAGTCGAAGAATCCAAACCATCCGTTTTAGGCACACACACAAGAAAATTTGAAAAAAAAAATCGAAAAAACGAACGCATCACAGAGAAAACTTGTGGAAATGCAGTCGAATGTTTTCACAAAAGAATAAACCGGAAGTCAATTGCCGGAAGTCTCGCAATCTTTAAAACAACGCGAGAATATAACCACACGGTTGATACGGACGCTTTTGGACGTTTTGCCTGTTTAGACCTTCGGCCGCTTTTGGCCGTTATGCCCAGTAAAGGGTAGTTCCTCAGCTTCTCCCACTCGGAACTCAATATTTTTTTCTCGGAAATGCAAATCAGCGGATTCGCGGAAAGTTCTCCACCCTGAATATTAGACGCTTTCTGCCAAATGGTGACTAGAGCTTTCTAGGGTATTATTATTTAGCAATATGTAGGCATTTTATATGTATATGTTCTGTTAGTATTTTTTAAGGTTGTTTCACCAGATCGTGTATACAGATCAAGGGTGAGCTCTCTTTCAACAAAGTTGTGGTCCTGAATCGGCTGTTTGCAGTCCTATAGACAATGACTAACTAACCTCGTTCTTGTGAAACACAAACTTTTTATGAAACAGTGAATAATGAACCCCCCTCTTTCTACCACCCTCCCCCCCCCCCTCGATCCCTAGACCCCCTCCAACCCTCCTTCCAAAACAAAAGATATAATTAGGATCTTTATTTGATAAAAATGACTCTCACACACACACAGAAAAACACTCTAACATACACACTTACACACACCCACACCTACACAAACACACAAAAATTACACAGCTATAAAAGTCCCAGTTCTTGTCAAAGACAAACGTTTAATTTAATTAATTATTTACTAACAGTACATTCTTCACTGAACAACAACGCAAACAAACCTGGTTGGACAGGCAAACATAGTGCAACACCTATAGTCAATTCAAAAGAAATGTCATCGACAACAGCAACAACAAACAAAATAATAATAGGAATGAGAAGAAAAGGTTTATCAATGCTGGTGCATAACATTTTAAATCTAATAATCACAAGCTATTGTATGACTTCTGCTTCGTTACAGATTCTCATAGAAAAATTCGACAGCTAACAAAAATGTATGAAGCATGAAGATGAGGTGCTACAAAAGACTTCTGGGCATTTCTTGTACCCAGCACATTCCTAACAACGAAGACATTGGACAACACGATGACATGCTCACAGTGGTGAAAAAACGGAAACTCCGATGGTATGGCCACGTCATCAAAGCATAAAGCCTTGCTAAGACCATCCTGCAAGGCACGATGCAAGGAGGAAAAAGAAGAGGGAGAATCAAAAAGAGGTGGGAGGACAACGTTCGAGAATGGACTGGCTTGATACTGAGCGAAGCCATGAGGGTTGCTGAGGACAGAGAAAGATGGAGTATGCTGGTTAAACGATCATACGTGGTGCCCCAACGACCTTTTCGAGTTACGGGATAGGATAGGATATGATAGGATCCAACAATGCATACAATTCTAATCATAAACAATTTCTTTTGCCTCCTTCCTCAAACTGACTAATGTGACACAACTATGTCAAAAGAAATCCATAATCCAATCCACTCCCAAAGAATATATACAACAGAATTGTAATAATCTTATCCTATCCTATCCTATCCCATAACTCGGAGGTCGTAAGGGCACCACAGATGATCGTTTAACCAGCGTACCCCATCTTTCCTTATCCTCAGCAACCCTGATTGTTTCGCTCAGTGTCAAACCAGTCCATTCTCGAATGTTGTCCTCCCACCTCTTTTTCGGTCTCCCTCTTCTTCTACCTCCTTGCACTGTGCCCTGCAGGATGATCTTTGCAAGACCTGATGATCTGGTGACGTGGCCATACCTGTAACAGCAGAAATAGTGACAAACTGTAGGAAATTAGCTTAGCGCAGTCTAGATACCATCGAACGAAACTGGACGTTAATTCAACAGTTATCTAAAAAAACAGCACACACATGTCAAAGTAACTTCCTTGAGACAGTCACACCGCCAACCGCTCAAGATACCATCTAACGGACTTAGCGATCCAAGACTAAATAGCATACTTAAGTCAAAACTGACCATAACCTCGTCCTCGTTAAATAGTCTACTTCACGGTGACCAGAGTCACCGAGACACTAAGTAGCCTAGGCTCCGCGTAATCGTTATTGCATCTATTCTCCACTCTACCCCTGACACTCCACTTCAAGGATAATTATGCGCATCCAGTTACTAGAGCAAGGGGGAGAAAATATTCATAATAAAACGATTAAGCCCGTGTATGCGAGATTAAAGAAAACGAGAGCTAAACGATTGGTCCGAAGACTGCTGGGAACTCTTGCATACCCTTGGGGACCAAATCTCAGCTGGTCAGTCGCAAACGAACTGCCCAGCTGTGAGGGTCGACCAAAGGAACAAACTGCAGTGTCCGTCTATCTCCATCTCATCAAGAGAGTGCTAGAGACGTAAAAGACGATTTCACGAGTCCCAGAGTCTACAAGTAAGATAACACTAGTAGTTTTGATATGTGTATGTTTATTGTATATTGATTGCCATGTATTAATAATATGTTCTTGATATATATAGTTACAGAAACAGATTATTGTTTCTGAGACAGTATGCATGTGGTTTGATGTATCTTAGCCTTAAGATTCGAATCGAATTGTGCATATGGGAACCCTGCAGGTGTCTAATGCTATAGACACTTTGCAGAGGAGACCGCACACTTATAGCTAACGAGAATATTGTAGCCAGAGCTCCGACTTTTACAGGTCGTCTCTGGGATCATAAGGTTTGTGGAGACGAACGCCTGACATTCGCTCCCGTGGCACCAAAGGAGAACTACTAAGAGTCTACCTGGCCACATCCGAACCCCACAGCTACAAGAGCGACCCGACTCACCGCCAGAGCAGCTATGTCACCCGCAAATGAACTGAGTTCTACCCTCGAGAAGCCTAGAAGACCACTAACACATTTAGAAAACTACGAACAGTGAAAATCGTAACCGCAGTTAGCACAGGATGAAGAAAACCTGCTAAAGAACTTTCCCAGCACTTTGAACTATATTAATTATTAATTTACCGGTTAATGCAGAAATGTTAAAGTTTGTGTTGAATATATAAAAAGTGAAATTACATACATACGACTGGTGTCATTCTATTTGTATTGTTGTGTAGCTATTAATTTTCTTCCCTCGAGACATAATAAACTAGTCTTTTGATTAGTCATCACCGGTTCTCAAGTTGAGCCAAATGATACTAAAATTCCCGAGAACAAATATAAATTTTATGTGACCAAAGTGCAGCGATCTGTCTCTCACACAACTTTCGGAATTCTGGTAAAAGAACGATCGATAGTGGTAGCACATCGCCCATCTATCAATAAGTCTTACCCCCTACTAAGATAAACGTATCTTCCCCAGAATATCATCACAATACCATCGGAGTTTACGTTTTTTCACCACTGTGAGCAGGTCATCGTGTTGTTCAATGGCTTGTGTGATGGTCTGTCGGACTTCGTCGTTGGTGAATTGTAATAAAACTTACAGAAATTCATATACGACATAGAAACTGCAGATTGGTGTGTGCAGTTACAACATCAAAATAAATGTGCTCGGTATCCTCACTTTCAATTAAATACCCGGTAATTTATTCATATGCAGCTAGCAGCATCAACGTTCTTTTTTTTGGGAGAGTGCTGTGGTACACCAAGGAGTACTCAATCCAAAGAAAGTACAGCTGCGTAGCTGTACTTTCTTTGCTCAATCTAAACCATTATCAGTAGTCTTCACTACTTGGAATTTTTCCCAGATTTTTGTCGGATTTCTTCCAGAATTTCATCGTCGACCAGTCTGGTTATTTTTATCTTCAAGAGCCTCTTGGCATTGAGGTTTTTCAGGTCGTTGAGACTGGCAATGAGAGCCCTGGCCCATATCATGTCAACGCTGGACTCGGCCTCCGGCCCTTCCCAGCACGCAGGAGACTTTGAGAACTGAGCGTTGTTTTGACTGCAGTAAGCATTGAACTCCCCTGACAGATCTTCCTCGCTCCCTTTCCTTTTCCTGGTTGGGTAGGATGGCTGATTGGACGGGTGTGAAGGCTGATCTGATGATGGTGGTGGTGGCTGACTGGACGGGTGTAATGGTTGATTAGGTGGCTGTTGTTGTTGACTGAATGGTTGTTGACTAGATGGTTGTAACAGCTGGTTGGATGACTGTGTTGACTGAGAGGATGGCTGCGCGGTTGCAAGGCTTTGCGAAGCAGGTGTAGCAGAGTCGGACACCGGGTGGACTACTTGGTGAAGCAGGCTTATTTGGGACGGTCCTATCGGCTTGCAAGCTGCGGACAGCGTCATGCTGCCTTGCTGGATGGTTACTCGTTCGGGCGTTGCTTGCTTAGGGGTTTCTGGCTTGAAAAATGCTTTGTGGGTCGCCTGCTTGGGTGTTGTTGCTAGCTGAGATGTTGCTCCATGTTGCGGAGGTGTTTGTTGGTCTTCGGGTGGCAGAGAGATGGTCAGTGGTCCGTTAGGCGATGAAGAAGTGCTGACTGGAGTCAGGGGAATCTGTCTAGCACTACCTGCGCTCGTAGTTTGCCACAGTATAGCTGGCAGCGGCTGGCTTTGCTCGTGTGCCGTCTCCCCGTCTGTCTCCGTAATGAAGCCTGGGTCCTCGGATCTTGACAGCTTCTTCTGCACATTACACAAATACAATCGCGAATACGATCAGGTAAATACAAATAGGTATAATAGTGTTATGCGCTTTATTATTAAATCAGAGTTCTGGATTTCTTCATAAGGATGAGGAGATTTCGGAGGAAAGGGTGCGAGTTATAGCCGACAAGTACAAGTCAAATAGGAAAATTGCTTTAGAAATTAAAAGCTGCTGACTTTGACTTCAGTACCACAAATGTAACCTGTTAGCACTAACGAAGATACTATGTTCTAACATTAATTTAACCTGTTAGCACTACTGAAAATACTATGTTCTAACATTAATTTAACCTGTTATGGCATTACAAAAATCTGAATCTACGGTTGTCTATATCCAGGTTAAGATTTTTAATTCATTTTTCTCCGAAACAAATATAAAAGTTAACGATTTTTAACGGCATTTTCTTGAATGAACCTAAAACAGGTGTAGGTGTGACTGTGAGTAGCCTACTTACCAGACAAATTTTGGGCTCCCTGCGCTTGACCACGGGTATGAGGAAGAGTAACTCAGAGAAGTGTGTATAGATCGGGGAGTAAATGTCACCAATACCTGCAAATCGATAACTTCATTATAACTAAAACCTTTAACATTAACAACGTTGTAATGAATTCAGCATAGTTCGTGACTACGCCACGTAACCCCACCCCGAATCTTCTCTTTTTCCACACCACCCTTCTAAAGCCCACCTGGCACTCGTTGATAGCACAGGCGCTTGTATTTTGGATACGCGAGCGCCTAGGCCTGTGGCGCGTCGCCCTCTTGGTATCTATTTATAGATAACCAGAAGGGATACGCGTCACAGCGTGGGGCCGAGTAGCTCAGTTGGTAGAGCGTCTTACTAGTAACCGAAAGGTACCTGGTTCGAATCCCGGATTGGCCAACGTGTGACCATATTATTTTCCCCTTACCATCAACTGGTTCGCTGGTGTCAGAATAATGTGACCAGTAGTCGCCTATACGCTTCGGTGTCGTGTGACTGTAATTAATCTACAGTTACAATTATACGCGTCACAGACTTTGGCGCTCGCGTATAAAAAATACAAGCGCCTGTGGTTTATATATATATTGTGCGAGATTCCTATTCTGCCCCCCGTGATAGTCCAATGATCGAGCTGCAGTCCGTACACAGACGTCTTGTGCATTAGTCCCAAAGAGCCAATCAACAACACTATTGATGTTTGTTGGGAATCCTGCCTCGTGTAGAGCATTACACAAAGACATTACTTCTTACATTTCTGGTTATTGCAGATGTTTATGAAGGAATCATACGAGGTGGCCACTTCTACACACACACACACGCACACACCCACACACATTTTTGTAGAAACGACGTTCTGATGACTGTTGTGAAAAAAAAAACAGGGATTATTTTGACACCCTTTCCATTTCTTTGACATTATTTTGACATTTTCCAATTTTTGAAGTTATCCCTAACCCTAACCCCTAACCCAAACCCTAACCCTTAACCTAACCCTAATCCTAAAACAGCTCTAACTCAACGGTGCACTATTTTGACGTCAAAATAGTACGGCCTTCCAAAAAAGTCAGAAGAAACCATGTGGAGTTTCATGTGTGTGTCATCATAACTTCGTTTGTTGTTGTTGTTGTTGCATCAATTTTTATTCATCAGATTAACATAAGTTGTACTGATGTAACATAAACAATTTACAAAATCTAACATCCGCACATCATAGATATTTTCCAAATTCAGTAATTAATTAATCAAACTATAGAAATCATCATACTACTAACATACACATACACTTTTAACAACATAATTCATTCCCTTGTAACAATTCATTGATTAAGAAACACACAAAGGAAAAAAAAAAAAAAACTTTCAACTTCACCTGTGAAGAACGAAGTACTTATAAATGTTATTTTGCGTCTTACAAAAAGTTGAAGTTAGGCCTCCAGGCCCTTACCCCCCTCCCCTTTCCACCCCCTCCCCCCGCACTCCCCATAAACAAACTAAAAGAAAAATGATAAAATAATCAATCAAAACTGAAACAAATTCATAAATAATTCCCCCCACCCTCCCTCCCTTCCATCCAAAAATAAATAAATAAATAAATAAATAACATATATTTATTGAAACTAATAATGCTTAATTAAATAAATTAGGTACAAAGAATAAACAGACAATTACTAAACTAATTATTATCAAAGAGATCCGTAGGATCTCATATTTGATATGATGATGATAATCATTGTTGTCAGGGTGGCGACGTGGTGATCGTCCTTAACGCTGATGCAATAGGACGTTAAGCTTCGTTGTTCCTCCTAAACTAATTATTAGAAGATATTTAGAAAAAATTGAATAATTCATGACTTCTAAGTAGCTTTAATTTATTTAATCTAATGAGTAAAGGCTGAAAATGGGGTGTTGTTACTTTTTTTTTTCTGGAAGAAAAAAAAATTACTTGGATAATTCACCCGTATCAAATAAGGTTATATCTATATCAAAATCTTTTTATATTAACAGTTTATTTCACAGACTAAGGCTAAATGCTTGGCGTGCTCGTTTAATAAATCCTCCAGTTCTTTGTAATTGTGGTATATTTTTTAATGTAAATCACTTCATATTTGAATGTCAACAAAATTATAATAACTTCGTTTCTACATGCCCACACACACACGCAAACACACACAAATACACACATAACCATGTAAAAACTGCGTTGTTATGACTTTCACGAAACGCCACATACATGTAGGTTGTTTTAACATTTTTAAAAAATTTGTACATTTGGTTTAAACAATGGTTTATTCAGTTAAATTTCTGATCTGACAAATACATAAATGCAGTAACAGGAATACACAAAAGGCAAAGCTTAAGTGAGTGCATACCTGGATGAGTTACAATAATCTGTGTCAGTTTAGGCGGAATAAATACATCATTGAGATACAAAATACATTGCCATCAACACAAGAACAATAACAATGATAAGGAAAACATAATCATAAGCAACATACGAATGAATTTTAAAAAATATACACAAATGTAATAACAAATAAAAACAAAACAATTAGAAAAAGATAATGAAATAATAACAAAATAATAATATAATAAAATAATTATTTGTACATTTATTAAAGCTAACCCTAACCCAAACCCTTAACCTAACCTTAACTCAGCCCTAACCATAACGGAACACTGGTTTGACGTCAAAATAACGAGGCCGTCAAAAGAACGTAGATAGAGTATAAAGAGTGTGTAACAATAACTGCGTTTCTACATCGTCACACACACACACCCCACCCCCCCACACACACACACCAGCACACAAACAAACAAAAAAATGATGCACGCAAAAAGCAAAACACAACGACACCGAGTTATTTAACCACTAAACCAGTGTATTTTTTTTCTTTGTTCGTTGACTGGTAGTTTTGTCTTTGTTGTTGCTGCTGCTGTATGCTTTTTGTGTGGGTTGAGGTGATGGGTGAGGAGTAGTTTGTGCCCGCATGCATTCCACCGCACGGATGTACACATCCTGACGCTCTTGGCCTAAATCAATGAGTGCCAGATACATTACATTACATTACATGATTATTGCTTTAGGTCCAGCGGACTCTTCCGAGCCAAATCAGGACCGGACAACCCCCGATCCGCATAAAAGATCTGCTGAAACAACCCTAGTGGTAAAACTGAAAGCTCTCCACCAGCCAGTCACTTTACAATAAAGACATCACACGCAGGGGACGCTGAGGCTATACTCTAATTTTTCGAACCCCCGTTTACAAAAACAAAATAGAATACAAACATCATTATAAATTATCAACAAAACACATACATATAAAATGCCTACATTGCTAAATAATAACATCATAGGAAGCCCCAGTGACCACCTGGCAAAAAAGCATCCAATATTCCCAAGCTGATCCAACAGACCTCACACAAAAATAAGGAGTCTTGTCCCGGAAGAGTTTTCAAGAAAAAAGGTAGGTGACTGGTCTAGCGAAGAAGAAGATAGTATAGCAGATTGATAGTACAGAGCAGGAATGAGAAAGAGCAAATGAGAAAGACAGCGACAGTGGGAATTTAAAGCACTAAATTTCCAGAAAGTGGGGATACTATTTATACTGAAACCCCCGGCATCCCAACGGGGAAGTGCCAGATACATAAACACGTCCTGCAGGCACTCTAGACACTATTTCCCCCGTCGGTCTAAACTGTGCACATAAAGCAGCAAGTTGGCGCCTTGTGTTGGAACCTGCATTGGACCAGTAGTGCCTTGAGCAGCTCTTTCAAAATGTAACACATTCAATTCAACATGTAACACATTCAATTCAACATGTACACATTCAATTCAACATGTAACACATTCAATTCAACACGTTCTATATTACTCCTTGGGATGAGAGTATAAACCGAGGTTTAGTCTGTGCACGCACGCATTCCATAGCACGAACTTTAAAGATCCTGACGCTCATGTCCTAGATGGGTGAGTGCTGGATACACCTATACACATACATCACGCGCTAGATCCATTTCTCCCCATCCGCGGTCACCAAGAATTATGCTCAGTCGTCTGGGCGTAAGACTATGCTCCCAGAGGTTGCAGGTGGGCGCCTCGTGCGGCTTGAGTGAGATCCTGTATCGTCCAGCGCCTTGAGAAGCTCTTGAGCTTGAAAAGCTCTATATAAAAATAATTAATTAAATAAATATAAAAACAATTCATTAGGAACCCATTTTCTAGTTAGGCTGGTCGGTTGAATGCCTATAGTTTGTATGCGTCTGTTCATTTTATTCCAGTTGTGATGACGTGATAATGATGACGACAGGAATCACTGTGGTAAATGGTAGTCATATGACAAAGACGCTCAAGAGTTAACGTTGATAATGATGAAGACGCCAACAACAGTGAAGAAAGAAGAATAAAAAGATGGCGACGACTACGTTGATGATGATGATGATGATGATGATGATGATGATGATGATGATGATGATGATGATGATGATGATGATGCGATAAACAAGAATAAAAAAGAAAAGAAGAAGACGATGATGACGACGATGATGATGATGATGATGATGATGATGATGATGATGATGATGATGATGATGATGATGATGATGATGTCACGACAACATTGAAGAAGAAGAAGAAGAAGAAGAAGAAGAAGAAGAAGAAGAAGAAGAAGAAGAAGAAGAAGAAGAAGAAGAAGAAGAAGAAAAAGAAGAAGGAGGAGGAGGAGGAGGATGACGAGAAGAAGAAGAAGAAGAAAAAGAAGAAGAAGAAGAAGAAAAAGCAGAAGAAGAAGAAGAAGAAGAAGAAGAAGAAGAAGAAGAAGCAGGTGTATGTGTTTTACTTTGAATCTCCCTACAAAGACTTTTAATACACCTAACTAACCGTCATCGTTAGTTTTTGATGATCTCATCCTTCCCAGCTCCCTGGTGAAAGAAGTCCTAAAACTCTGGATTTTGGTCTTGATGTCTTTTACTGAAAACATGTAAACAATTTCAATAATATGAATAACATTCGTTGAAACTCAAACATGCTCATCCTGCAACCACACCGCGAACGAACACACGTTTCAAAGATGACGTCACCAATACAACTTTAATTACAGACTCCGAAGTCTCTTATATACTCTCTCAATCTAAGAGAATAGTAAGTTATGCCTACGAGTAAGTGCTCCGGACCTGTGGTTTAGCTTATAAACTTGCATTTGACATTGTCTAATTCTTTATATAGGATTTATTGTATACACGTAATTCCATACAAGATACAATGTACAGGTAACCAACAGTACCAAAAGATGATTACAATTGGACTAGCAACAAAACATAGGGAAACATGTCTAGATAGAGTAGCACAATTTGAAATTATAGATCTAAAAATCTATCTTTATATTCAGAATTGGCTTCTGCGGTTCATTCGTCAAGATGGAAATCCAGATCTATATCTAACCTACTGATCCGATTCTAGGACATGTTCTAGATCTACGAGCGGTGGATTAACAACTCACTTTCAAGCTTTATGTTGTACATTTTCATGAAGTCTTCTTGAATAGAAAGCAGTGCACAAAACCTAGCATGACTGTCTTTGTATTTCCCTTGTTGGCTGTCCCATAAGGCGGACTGAGCTTTATACAGTCGGATAAGTGACGTCGTCTGTTGTTTCGACAAGTCCCCCATTTTGTGATGTGTGTGAAATTTGCAATTTGATTGGTTACTGCAAGCAATCGTACGGGCCAGTCGGATGAAGCATAAAGATCACGTGACTTTGCAAAAGTTGTGGGGGGTGGGCCCAGAGAGTGAAAACGGGCTCTCGTTGGATGAACTGATTGACAGCCTGCTCGGACGTTGATCGTACCAAACAGGGGTCGGGTAGCTCAGTTGGTAGAGGGGCTTACTAGTAACCGAAAGGTCCCTGGTTCGAATCCCGGATTGGCCAACGTGTGACCATATTATGTACTCCTTACTATTAACTGGATATCGCTGGTATTTTTTGAAATAATAATAATAATAATAATAATAATAATAATAATAATAATAATAATAATAATAATAATAATCATTAATAATTAATAATAAATAATAAATAACTGCGTAAGGGAAATGAAAATTACAATTAGATATAAGCATTCGAACAGCCAAAGCAACCCAAATTCATTACAAAGAGTTGACATACTCTTGTGAGAAAACTCTCCAGTCGCAATAGAGAATAGAACCCTGCAGGTTGGCATTTTCTTAATGCAAGGGAAGTGTTAGTTATTCCTTGCTAACAGAGTCCAGCGGACTGCAAAGAGCCAAATCAGGACCACAACTTGGTTGAAAGAGGATTCACTCCTGATCCGTATAAAGATCTGCTGAAACAGCCCAAGTGGCAACACTGAAGGCACTCCATCAGCCGGTCACTTTACAATAAAGGCATCCCACGCAGGGGACGCTGAGGCTTTACGCTAATTTATCAAACCCCCGTTTATAAAAACAAAATAAAATATAAACATCATTATAAAATAACAACAAAACATACATATAAAATGCCTAAATTGCTAAATAATAATATCATCCTATCCTATCCTATCCCGTAACTCGAAGTTTGTTGGGACACCACAGATGATCGTTTAACCAGCGTACTCCAACTTTTTCTGTCATCACCAACCCTCATTGGCTTCGCTCAGTGTCAAACCAGTCCATTCTCGAATGTTGTCCTCCCACCTCTTTTTTGGTCTCCCTCTTATTCTGCCTCCTTGCACCGTGCCTTGCAGGATGGTCTTTGCAAGGCCTTATGCTCTGGTAACGTGGCCATACCACCGGAGTTTCCGTTTTTTCACCACTGTGAGCATGTCATCGTGTTGTCCAACGGCTTGCATGATGGTCTGTCGGACTTCGTCGTTGGTGATGTGATGGGTATAGGAAATGCCCAGAAGTCTTCTGTAGCACCTCATCTCCATGCTTTGCATTCTTCATTGTAGATCTGCTGTGAGGGTCCATGTTTCGCAAGCGTATAGGAAGATGGATATGACAAGGGAGCACAGCAGCCTTACTTTGAATGCAGACTGATGGTCCTGTCTTTCCAAATGCGTTTCAACCTTGTCAGGGCAGCAGTTATTTGTGCGATCCTGGAGAGGACTTCCTGTCGGGACCCATTTTCTGATACAACTGCTTCTAAATATTTGAAGCTATGCACTGTGTTGAAGGATTGGCCATGGACTTTGATGTCCGAGTTGATGCCATTTGGTGTTGTTGGTCATCATTTTGGTCTTCTCTGCACTTATTTCCATTCCATAGGCTCTGGAGGTGGTGTCAAACCTCTGTACCAGCTGTTAAAGTTCTTGTTCCTGTCCAGTCAATCCATCCATGTCATCCGCAAAACGGAGGCTGGAGACTGCTCTACCCCCCTAAGCTGATTTTGCCTTCATGATCTGCGGGGGCATCTGAAATGATGCTCTCTACGAAGATGTTGAAGAGTGTTGGAGAGGGTAGACATACTTGACGCATACCGATTGTTGTTCTGAACCACAGGCGCTTGTATCTGGACACGCGAGCGCCTATGCCTGTGACGCGTCTCCCTTTGGTTATCTATAATGTAATATAGATAACCAAAGGGAGACGCGTCACAGGCATAGGCGCTCGCGTGTCCAGATACAAGCGCCTGTGTTCTGAACCGTTTCTCGATGGCGCTATTGTGGAGGACTGTACTGGTAGCCTTGTCATACAGGCTTTTTGATGACTTCAATAATGTTAGGGCTGATGTTGTATACTCTCATGAGTGTCCACAGAGCTGCATGCCAGACTCGGTCAAACGCTTTCTTGAAGTCTATAAACGCATGATATAGACGTTGTTGGCGCTGTAGGTATTTCTCGCAGATTATTCTGAGGTTGAAAATCTGTTCAGTGGAACTTCGCACTGCCCTGAATCCTGCTTGCTCTTCAGCTATGATTTGTTCAGCTTGGGGTTTCAACCTTTTGAGTATTCTTTTCAGGAGAACCTTGCTGGGATGGCTGAAAAGGCTGATGGTGCAGTAATTTTTCCCACTCCTGGGAAGAGTGATGACAAGCGACTGGGTGTAGGCCACTCCACACTCTGCCAGATCTTATTACAGATAATGGTGAGGGCGTCAATCATCGCTTCTCCTCTTGCTTGAAACAATTCCACGGGTATGTTGTCCACTCCCCCTGACTTCCCCTTCTTCAGCGATTGCACTGCTGCCTCAACTTCTTCTTGGAGAATTGGGAGGATTTCTTCTTCTTCTCTGTTCTGGGGACACGTTAGAACTGACAGGTCTCCGTTTGGTGTGTGGTTGTACTGATAGGTTAGAACTGATAGGTCTCCGTTTGGTGTGTGGTTGTAAAAGTCATAGCAGTGCTCTGTCCATCTATACACGACTTCTTGTTCTTCTGTAAGGTCAGACTTGCTGTGAATCGTGGTAACCTTGGGCTGTTTAACACTAGTCAGCCGCTTCAAAGTCTGGTAGGCCTTCTTGCTGTTGCTCTTGTTCAGACTGTTCTCTATTTCCTGGCATTGATCTTCTATCCAGTTCTCCTTTGCTGTGCGCATGCCTTTTCGGATGCCATTGTTGATTTTTCGGTGGGCATCAGCTCCCCGTGAGGTGTTTTTTTTTCTTTTTTAATTTCTCTTCGTTTATCACACAGGTACAAAAGTTCAGGTGTGATCCACTTTTTCTTCTTTGGGTGGTGCTTGCCAAGGATCTCAGTGGCGGAATCTGTCACATCTGAGTTGGAGGTGGTGGTCATGACGTTGACATCTACTTCACCAGCTCCAAAAATGAGCAGAGGTGCAAATTTATCTCCAATTGTGGCTTGGAATATTTCTGCCACCTCCGGGTCTTGCAGTTTGTCAAGGTCGAACTTCAGTCTGGTGCACTTTGCTGTGTTTACTCTCTTCAAGTGGAGCCGGAAGGACATCATCACGAGATCGTGGTCACTTCCGATGACAGTTCCTGGAAAAGTGCGTGTCCTGCCAATGTTGATGCTTGATCTGAAACGTTTCTTGACCATGATGTAGTCGATCTGGTTGTGATGCTCACCGTTGGGACTGTGCCATGTCCAACGTCTGGATGTTTTGTGGAGACCAAGCGTGTTTTCCAGTATCAGATTGTTGTATCTTAACAATAAAGGCGGCAACCCATGACAGTAGCTAGAATGTCCTTGTAGACCAAGAATCCAACGTCATGTTCGTGCCTGTCATCTCTCCCGCTGAAATAAAACTTGTGGCCTTTGTCGGTCGTTGTTTCACCTAGGCCTTTCCAACGCAGTTCACTGATACCTAAAATGTTCCAACGATAATGGTCCAGCCTGTGGGCCAATTCTTCTAATTTTCCCTCCGCAGTTAGGGTCCTGACATTCCAGGTTCCTTTGACGATGTTGTCTCTCCTGTGGATCTTGCTAAGTTGTCCATCAGGGGCACACTTATCACCTCCATCCTGGTGGCCAATGGAAGGCGCGGTCTCTGGTGACCCAGGCGACGACCGATCAGGTATGAAGTGATTGGTTCTTTTCATCTTTGGCAAGAAGACCTAGCAGGGCCCAATCCTCTCCAGGCTGTTGGCCACAGCCGAAATCCAGTGTGGCTCGCCCGAGCACGTGGTCGTTGAACCTATAGTAACGTGAGGTTCCTCCGTCCTGGCCGGTGACTTCTGTGCAGAAGACTTTCGTCCAGCGATGCTGTGCTGACATCACCCCTGCTAGTCGCCTCTTACGACACACCGGGTAACGTTGGGTTTATTCTATTCATATCATATGAAACCCTAGTGACCATTGGGCAGACAGCGTCCAATATTTTCAAGCTGACCCAACAGACCTCATACACAAATGAGAAGTTTTGGAAGAGTTTTCAAGAAAAAAGGTAGCTGGTGACTGGTCTAGTGAAGAATAAGATAGTATACTAGATTGATAGAACAGAATAGGAATGGCAGTGACAGTGGAAATTTAAAGCACTAAATTTCCACAAAGTGAGGATACAATGAATACAAAAGAAACCGGCACCCCCACGGGGGAGCAAGGGAAGTGAGCACATTTTGTGGACACATAGGATGTAGGCAGTGGCAGCCCTTGTTTGCAGTTTTTTAATTGATTGATTGATTGTTGCTTTAGGTCCAGCGGACTCCTCCGAGCCAAATCAGGACCGGACAACCCCTGATCCGCATAAAAGATCTGCTGAAACAACCCTAGTGGGAAAATTGAACGCCCTCCACCGGCCAGTCACTTTACAATAAAGACATCCCACGCGGGGGACGGCTGAGGCTTTACCTCAACTACGCGAACCCCCGGTTACAAAAACAAAATAGAATACAACCATCATTATAAATTATCAACAAAACACATACATATAAAATGCCTATAGTGCTAAATACTAACATCATAGGAAGCCCTAGTGACCACCCAGCAGAAAGCGTCCAACACTCCCAAGCTGATCCAACAGACCTCATACACAAACAAGGAGTCTTGTCCAGGAAGAGTTTTCAAGAAAAAAAGGTAGGTCATTGATCTAGCGAAGAAGAAGATAGTATAGCAGAGTGATAGGACAGAGCAGAAATGGGAAAGAGTAAATGAGGAAGATAGCGACAGTGGGAATTTAAAGCACTAAATTTCCATAAAGTGGGGATACTATTTATACTGAAACCCCCGGCACTCCAACGGGGGTACTGTTGCCGCAGTGAATCTGTCATGCCTACAAAGGCAAGACAGGTTTTCAACTGGGGCTTTCACTTTTCCCTTTATAGGTTAGAACAATCTACAGTGACAAGATTGCTCATGACCCCAAGGGGTCCTTGTTTGCAGTTAATTTGTTTTATAGTATTGTAAAACATTTATTTTATATGCAGGGGTGCCCAATGGGTCCAAAGATTGGTGCGACAAATGAAAAACAAGAAGCAATAAAACCCGTGACTTGTTTCTCATTTAAGGTATATTTCAAGATCTATACATGATATGCTTGCTAAGTTTTAAATTAACTATTTCAAAGAAGATTAATAATTATTTACCTCCATCTTTATGTTTTTCATTTTTGAAATCAACACTTGTCAATTTACAAACTTTTTATATGCGGATATAACGTAAGATTGTTTCATTTCATGGTTGTCTATTTACTGTAATAACTCGAAAAAGTACAGTAAAAACATAATGTAAAAATAACAAGCTAACAATAGCAATGACATCTCTCTCTCTTTCTTTTTTATTTTAGTTTTTATGCCAGATTTGTGCGCCATATGTCGCAGAGTCGTGCCACATTGGTCGGCCATCATATGTTATTTAAGAATATGTGTTATAATATATTTGTTATATTTTCATTTAATTTTGGTTATGTTCAAAACAAGCACAACACAAAGACAAAATTAAACACGGCAAGACTTTGTGAAGTAACCTTCTTTCGATTTTTATTCAATTTTCTTTTAGTAACCTTTCGTTTGCATTGTTTTCGGATGTTTAAAATCAATTAAATCATAAATATAATTAAAAATTTGTTTACAACATATATACATTAACAGAAATTTCAATTCCAGGGTTTAATTGTGTTCATTATTGAAGAGAAGGAAAGCCAAAATATAATAAAATCAGTTATAACACCAGTTTGAGATTTCTTTCTGCCATGTAAATTGTCAAAGGTTCATAAACGTAGCGAGGGCTTGCACCGTTGCCAAGGAGGACAGGTTACGTTGTTTTCCCCATGTCCTGAATCTCCTATATCAGCCCTGTGTCCTCCCAATCCAAGATGGGCTAGATGAGGTTCTCACATTATTATTATCAATAATAATAATACTGGATGCCATATATGCACTTTTTCCCAAATCAACAATCAGACTCAAAGTACGGCCATCTTCACCAACGTACATGCTCACATGTTTCACCCACTGTCACACACACAACAAACACATCTGTCACTCAGACATGTGGTGTAAAGGCAGGGAGATAGCTATAAGAAGAGAGAAAATCCAATTTTTATTTTTTAAATTTTATATTGACTGCGTCCAGTACCATTATTGAAGAGAGGGAGGAAACCGGAGTACCTGGGGAAAACCCTCGCTGACCTCAATATCCTCATACCTAAGTCACATAAGTTCGTCCCTTGTGGGAATCGAACTCGGGACCTTCGGCATAGGAAACCAGTGACTTATCCACTGCGCCACCAGGTTACCAAAACAATATCATTATTATTTTGCATTTTTTGTTATACAATATACTGCTTGCTTCCATAACAGTATCAAATGGAATGAAACTAAAACCTACAAAATCATTATCAAATTAATTGTGCTCTCAAACACTACTCTTAATTAAATAGAACACCAGTGCCCAAGTGGTGCCTTGGCACACGATTCTTCATTCCAACATCCTATAACTTCTTCTGAGCAAGTTACAATTTGTGCCTCTGTGAACACTTGTTCTAAAACTCGTGTGTGAATAAATTACTAAAAACATTTACAATAACAAATTACTATTATGTACAAATCTTACTGAAAATGTAATACCTTATAAAAATTTGTCTCACCATCTCACCCTCTCCCCATCCAACCCTCCACCCCCCCCCTCCTAAAGAAAAAGAAAATTTTAAAAAAATATTCCTTAATAATAATAATAATACATGTACTACAGGATGCTATCATGCGCATTTTCTTCAGTCGAACTCAAAGCGCGGCGATCTGAGGATATAGCTATTATAGAAGTCGGAATAGAAATTTAATTTTTATACTGGAAAATTTAGATTAACTGCATCCAATACCATAATTGAAGGGCGGGAGAAAACCAGAGTACCCGGACAAAACCCTCGGTGTCCTAAAAAATCTTGTATCTTAATCACCAAAGTTCGTCCCATACAGGATTCGAACCCGCAACCTTCGGCATAGGAACAAGCTCACTACCCACTGAGTTACAAGATGCCCCTCATTACAAGTATTTCCTCTTATATAGTATGTGTCATCTTACAACACAGAAAAAACTAAATCCGTTTGTTTTATTTATTTCTATGGACTTTTTGTCTCACAATTTTGAACTGAAAGGTAGCCTGTGGCTGCAAAGACATTATCTGCATCAATGTTTTGTCCAACCCATTTAAACAGCCAGTAAGGTAACAATCATCCCAAGGTTAAATCGGTCAGGATAAAATGAGCTGAGCTAGTAGTATTCTGGCAGCAGTATTATGTTCTACGCTAAAAATTATGTTATTTGTTGATATAGCTTCCTCCACCACATTCGGTACTCATGGTCCTTTCTGACACAGACACTAACAGGCACACAACCATCAAATATTAATATAATAGCATTTGAAACAGTTAATCACACATAAAATATTAATTTGATGGCGTTTGTAATAGTTAATCACACATATTAATATGACAGCATTTGAAACACTGATCACACATAAAATATTAATATGACAACATATGAAACAGTTCATTACACCTTAAATATTAATATGATAGCATTTGAAATAGTTGGTCAGTCATAAAACATAAATATGACAGCATTTTAATATGATATCATTTGAAAAAGTTAACCACACAAAACATTAATATGATCGAATATGCAACAGTTAAACAAAAACTAAATTTTCATGATTTTTTTTGGGGGGGTGGGTGGGTGGGTGGGGGGGTGAGAGAGATGTAGGGGGAGGGTGGCAGTGGATTTGGATTGACAGATTTGGGATAATAATTGTCATCAATAGAAGAAGGGAAGGGGGCGAGGGGAGGATTTGGGTTTCATTCTCAGAGAAAGCTCGGCATCCACAGAGCTACATTACCAGGACAAAGGGGAACGATCCACTTAGCTGCTCCCTACAATAGGGTAGAAGTGACAGGATTATCTCCCTTCCCAATGTCCCTCAATATTTGTTGACTTCCTATCCATCCTATCCGTAACTCAAAAGTCGTAGGGGCATCACAGAAGATCATCTAACCAGCGTACTTCATCTTTCTCTGTTTTCAGCAACCTTCATGGCTTCACTCAGTGTCAAGACAGTCTATTCTCGAATGTTTTCCTCCCACCTCTCTTTGTGCCTCCCTCTTCTTCTGCCTCCTTGCACAGTGCCTTGCAGGATAGTCTTTGCAAGGTCTGAGGTTCTGGTGATTTGGCCATACCATTGGAGTTTCCGTTTCTTTACCACTGTGAGCATGTCATCGGTTTTTCCAATGGCTTGTGTGATGGTCTGTTTGACTTCGTCGTTGGTGATGTTCTGGATATAGGAAATGCCTAGACGTCTTATGTAGCATTTATCTCCATGCTTTGTATTCTTTGTTATAGGTTTGCTGTGAGGGTCCATGTTTCGCAAGCGTATAGGAAGATAGATATGACAAGGGAGCGCAGCAACTTACCTTGGAGTGTAGACTGTCTTTCCAAATGGGCTTCAACTCTGTCATGGAAACAGTTGTTTGTGCTATCCTGGAGAGGACTTCCTGTTGGGACCCATTGTCCGATACAATTGCTCCTAAATATTTGAAGCTGAGCACCATGTTGAAGGATTGGCCTTGGACTTTGATGATGTCCACATCGATGCCATTGGTGTTGTTGGTCATCATTTTGGTCTTCTCTGCAAGTGTTTTTATTCCAAAGATTCTGGAGGTGGTGTCAAGCCTCTGTACCAGCTGTTCAAGTTCTTGTTCCTCTCTAGCCAATCCATCAATGTCATCCGCAAAACGGATGTTGGAGATTGCTCTACCCCCTAAGCTGACTATGCCTTCACGATCTGCAAGGGCATCCGACATCTTGTTGACTTGGCTGCAGTTATGTCCCTTTGCTCCCTCCCATACATTAAGATGGAATGTTGACAGGATTATCTCCCTTCCAAACATGGCTCATTTGAAATTGAACATGAGGTAATAATGCTTGCAGGGTGTGTTGTGGCTGGCATTCACACGTCTTATCTTAGGACATTGAGACTCAAGATCTTTAAAGTCGGTGCAATGGAACACATACCTGCACACTCTGAAACCTCAGTTTATACTCTCATCTGAAAGAGTTGGGAGGGGAAGGCAAATCCAATATCACAAAAGAAACATTAAACAGAAGAAAGTGAAATATTCTACCCAATCGACAAACAAACGACCCACACTAACCTGCAAGTTACACAGACACCAAAGCTCCAGAAAATATGGTGCAATTAGAGTTGCATGTAAAGTTGCCGTTTGCCTGAACCCATACCTGATCCCCTTTATTCAGCTCCGCTGTTACATGACATGTTTGAGAATAGGGTCCCTCAATATAGGCCCACTGAGCATTTCTCACATATAGCCATGCAGATGTTGGATAACTTTTACTCATATTCCATACAGTAGCCACAAACATGTATGTCCCTGTCTGTGGGGCAGTAAAAATACCATGACTGTCACTGTAGCCATTGCCATTGTTGTGCAGGACTTTGTCGAATACCACCTTCTGTCCAACAGAGTATGTAGGTGTACTTGACATTCCTGCATAGAATGATACCTTAGGGACTGAAGGTTTGTCTGTAAAACATATGCACCGAATATAATATATTTTTTTAAACTTCCCATCTGCAGCATCTTACACTACATATAGATAACATAAGATAAATAAATAAATAAATAAAATACATATAAATAATAATAAAAATAAATAAAATAAGCAATACATACATATAATAATAATAAATAAATAAATAAAATACAATATAATAAATTAAAATAAATAAATAATTTAAAACATAAATTCATTTAAAATAAAAATTAAATTAAAAAATTATATGCGTCTCTGTCAAATTATTTGCAATATTCTACATACAATACAATACAATACAAGATTATTGCTTTAGGTCCAGCGGACTCTTCCGAGCCAAATCAGGACCAGAGAGGCGTTATCTTAAAATATTATAAAATGTTTCACTTCTTAGAAAACAAGCCTGTTACACTTAAATACTCAAACTTTCAAATGACACCTCTTTAAAAGTCTTCTTTAAAACTGATGTATTAAAAATATGTTCTCTTTCTTCAATCAAATCACTAAATTCAGTCCAATCAATAAATTCCAAACTAAACAAAACATGTCGATATGATTTATATGCGATAAAACAAACCAACATCATGTAAAAATTGAAACAGATGTTGACCATTACATACTTTAAAAATCTCTTTGAAAGGTATTGAACCAAAATATGTTTCTCTTTCCTCTATCAGATCAGCACACTCAGACATGAAATGGCGAACGGAAAAGGATTGATCACATGCAAAGCACCATGGTGGTTCTTCTCCTTTTAAAAGGAAACTGTGGGTGACATAAGTATGTCCAATGTGAAGGTGAGATAACACTGTTTCTTCTTTGCGAGTGGATTCAAAGTTAGGTAAAGAAGTGGACAAATCGCGAAGAATTTGAAATAATTTGTTGTTGATATGTTTATACCAGTCAGTCTGCCACAGTCGTTTACAATAAGATCCAGTCATACAACGTAGGTCAGAGAAGGGCACAAACTGGAAAATCTCTGAAGGGAAATCGATGTGCAGAGCATCTTTAGCCGCCCTGTCTACTTGTTACGTTGAAACGCGAATGGTAGTACGTCGGAAGCGCGCACGATAGATCTAATCGTTTCGATTTGCAAAGTATTCAATAATGGAGTTTATTTATCTTTGATTTGAGTTTGCATTGTTGTTAGGAGAGGCTTTGTATAACGTTGATAATTTTCGTTAGTCGATATCGTTGTAGAATTTTCTGGATCTGCGTGTTTACTCTTGATAGAAATTTCCCGATACATGTCGAAGCAAGAGGTCGTTCCGGAAGATATAAAAATATGTATTGGCGTAAGTCAGTGATGACGATCTTTTATTCGATTGGTGGCAGTGCGTCATTTCTACTGTATTCAAAATTGTTCCGGAAGAGAGAGAGATTATAAAATTGTGTGCCGCACTGTTGTTGGAGGAGAGATTGTTGTTGAGAGTGGAAAGACGATTGAGCGATTGTATGCAGTTGTTGATGTGTGCTGAATAAAAGTGGAAAACTTCATACGTCGACTTTGTGACTTGTATGCTGCTTGAGCGGGCTGCGTGAATAAACGAATCTGAGTTACACCTTATTAGGAATTCAGCATCGGGGCTGAATCAGATACTGATAAAGAAAACACCATCATCAAACTGAGTGTAACATTTTGGGGGTCAAGCCGCGATTCACGCCATAGCCAAGGGTTCAACTGCTACAACAAGCGAGTCAACGTTACGAGAGGCAGTCATCGAGGGTACCCGCCAACGAGTTGCGTCGAGAGGGGCCAACATACTGGGACTACATCACCGATAGATTCGGGTTGACTGCAAAGGCGTGTAGTCGCTGAAGAGTTGCTTCGTGAGCGAACAACAGATCGGGACTACGTGGCTGCCGCAAGACTACGTCGAGGGACAGTCTCGGAGCTACATCGCCAGTATTAGAGAGAGCGACGCGCGGACGTCGAGTCTACTTCAGCACAGGAGCGTATACATCAACACCAGCGTGGTGCAGCGTCGCATACGACGAGGACAGCGGGGCCTGCGTCAGCGAAGGCGACTAGTGACAAGCATCAGCGCTACTGCAGAGAGCGTGCTGTTCTAGAACAGTCTAGAAAGGTACAGCACAGTCAAGAACTTTCTAGAAAAAGAACTTTCCAGAAAAGAACATTCCAGAAAAGAACTTTCCAGAAAAGCATTAAGATGGCTGACTTCTGGCAGAAAGGGATTGCACTGAATCTCAAAGGCAAACAGCTGACGGAGTACGTCAAGTCCCAGGAGAGAATACAAGAAAGAGAATTAGAAGAGCAGCGTCGCCGTGAAGAAAGAGAATTAGAAGAGAAGCGTCTAGAAAAGGAAGAGCAGCGTCGCCGAGAAGAAAGAGAAGAGCGGCGTCAAGAAAGAGAGATGGAAGAGAGACGATTAGAAGCTGAGCGTCAATACCAGCTAGAGTTGGCGCGTATCCAGAACAATCAGCATGCGCCACAAGCCACCAACGACCATACGGCTCCAAAATTGCCAGCTTTCGTCGACGGGAAGGACCAGATCGACAGCTATCTGGCGAGATTCGAAAGGTTCGCCGAAAGCTCCAATTGGCAACCTCGAGACTGGGCGATTCGACTAAGTGCACTTCTGACAGGGCAAGCGCTCGAAGTTTACACCAGACTGTCGAACGATGACGCAAAAAACTATGACGTCTTGAAAGAGGCCCTACTGCAGTGCTACAACTTTACAGAGAAGGGCTACCGTAAACGCTTCCGTGAATGCCGGCCTAAGTCAGACGAGACGCCAAAGCAGTTTGTGGAGCGCCTGTCGTCATATCTACACAAGTGGGTGGAGTTATCAGGCGAAAGGAAGTCTTACGACAGTCTCCATGACCTGATCGTGAAGGAACAATTTCTCAATGCCTGTCACAAGGACCTAGCGACCCACTTAGAAGAACAAAAGCTGCAGACGCTTAAAGATGTGACTGAGGCTGCTGAAAGATATCTTATCGCTCATGGGAAAACCCTGGGGCCACCCAGCGCGACGAAACATTTTCAGAAGACTGGAAACCATGTGAACCAGATCCAGGGGAGCCAGACGAGCCAGAAACAGATGGACTCCACGCCACCTCCCAGGGAAGGGCATTCAAGAGGCTGTTTCACTTGCAACGCTACAGACCACAGAGCGGCTAACTGTCCTCAAAACAAGAGTAGCGGACAGCGGAGCAGTACGGACAATGCAGCGGCGGGCAACCGGCAGAGGCGGGTCTCCAATCAACGGCAAACCAGTAGATCTGACCATCAAGTGTGCGGCGGGAGCGTCATTCTTCCGAGTGAGACCAAGCGCACAGCTACTCCTGCAGATGTGCAAGAGTGCATGACCGATGGCCAACTTCTCCTTGCCAACGGAAAATCCATCCCCGTCGTCGCCAGCGCAGCGATGACCGTCCAGAACATGCCTGTTTCCAAGGGACGCGTCGGAAATCATGAAGTGACTGTCTTAAGAGACTCTGGCTGTAGTGGGGTCATCGTCAGAGAAGACCTAATCGCTAAAGAACAATTCACTGGCGATTCTAAATGGACACTCATGGCCGACAGCAAATGTGTGAAAGTGCCAGTTGCAAAAATTCATGTCAACACCCCTTTCTACATAGGCGAAGTAGAAGCGGTTTGCCTGAAGAAGCCGCTATACGATTTGATGATCGGGAATATCGACGGCGCGAGACGACCCGACGACCCCGATTCAGAATGGAGTCCTGCCTCAACCCAACACGTCGAAGTTGTGGAGGATGATCCATTGCCGTTTCCCGATGGAGACCTTACAGAGCTGCTACGGGACAATGTGGCTACTCCGGCTCAGCCCTGCCGACCAGAGATCGTCGGTGCTATTACTACCAGGGCCCAGGCCAAGAGAGACAAGACGTCTACGCCACTGAAGGTCGCCGACAACTCTAAAGCTGCCATCGTGGACAGAGATAAGCTGATCCAGCTCCAGGAAGCTGATAGTACTTTAAACAAGTACAGGAACCACCAAGACCACGTGACCAAAGGCAGTGGTACGGTCTATTTTGAGGTGAAGGCCAAGATCCTGTACAGAATCTTCCAGCACCCGAGGGTCAACGGAGGTAAACCACTACGTCAAGTACTGGTACCATTACCCTTAAGGCGCCAGGTGATGGAAGTAGCGCATGACTCAATTATGGGAGGTCACCTGGGTATCAAGAAGACGTCGGATAAAATCCAGGCGGTGTTCTACTGGCCAGGACTTCATGCGGACGTCAGCCGTTTCTGCCGATCATGTGACATTTGCCAGAAGACCATACCTCGAGGAAGGGTCCCGAAAGTGCCTATGCAGAGGATGCCTTTGATCGACCGACCTTTCAAGAGGGTGGCCTTAGACTTAATCGGCGAAATAAGACCTCCGAGTGAAGAAGGTCATCGGTGGGTACTGACTTTAGTGGACTATGCGACTCGGTACCCAGAAGCAGTGCCTCTGAAGAAGATTGACACTGAAACTGTGGCAGAGGCGCTGGTGGACATGTTCAGCAGACTTGGAGTGCCTGAAGAAATTCTGACAGACCTCGGGACGCAGTTCGTCTCTGACTGCATGAAGGAGGTCAACAGACTGCTGAGCATCCGGCATTTGACTACGACACCCTACCATCCGATGTGCAACGGGCTTGTCGAGAAGTTCAATGCTACGCTGAAGTCCATTCTGAAGAAACTGTGCAGCGAGCAGCCCAGACAATGGCATCGCTATATCAACGCCTTACTTTTCGCCTACAGAGAAGTACCGCAGGAGTCCACCGGCTTTTCTCCGTTCGAGCTGCTGTACGGAAGAACCATCCGAGGGCCGATGCACATCCTGAAAGAACCTTGGCGTTATCCTTGACTCTTCTCTCTCAATGACTAGCTTTGTCTCTGCAACCGCCCGGGCCTGCTACTTCCACCTCCGTCGAATCAGTCAGATCAGAAAATACCTCACCACTGAAGCTGCCACCAAACTTGCTGTCTCCCTCATCCTGTCTCGCATCGACTATTGCAACTCCCTTCTTTCCGGCCTTCCCCGCTCCACCACTCTCCCTCTCCAACGCGTTCAAAACAATACTGCCCGCCTCGTCCTCAGAAAGAAGAAATCTGACCACGTCACTCCCTTGCTCAAAGCCCTACACTGGCTTCCCATCTCCCAACGCATTCAATACAAGACCTTGTCTCTCTGCTACAAGTCCCTCAACAACTCCGCTCCTCTCTATCTCTCTGACTTACTTCACCCATACATTCCCTCTCGCTCTCTTCGCTCTGCCTCCGACCCTCTCCGCCTCCGCATTCCTCGCTCCAAACTCAGCACGTTCGGGTCCCGCTCCTTCTCTGTCTACGGCCCATCCATCTGGAATACTCTTCCACTCTCTCTCCGTCAGAAACCCTCTCCCACCTCCTTCCAGTCTGCCCTCAAAACTTACCTTTTCAAGCAGTTCTAACACTATGACCTCACTACGCACCCCATCGCCAGCTGTCTCTTGCATATAGTGTCTGGTCTGTTTGTGGTATGAGTATATTTGAGTGAATGTATTTTTTGCGTAATTGTTACATGTGTCATTGTCTAAAGCGTGCACATGCGTGCGTGAGTTGTGAGTGCGCGCTTAGAGTTATAATTATTATAAGATAAGCGCATTATAAATACAGTAATTATTATTATTATTATTATTAGAACTGTGGACGAAGGAAGTGGACACCCCAGAGGTGAAGAACAGTTACCAGTACGTGTTTGAGCTACGAGATAAGCTGAAGCAGACATTCGAGATAGCCAGAGAAAACCTGAAGAAGTCCCAGGACTGTGGAAAGCACTACTATGATCGTAGGGCTGTGAACAGGAAGTTCAAACCTGGCAACAAAGTGCTGGTGCTGCTACCTACCGACCACAATAAGTTGCTGATGCAGTGGAAAGGCCCGTACGAAGTGGAGACCGTGGTGGGGATCAACGACTATAAGGTGAAGGTCGGCCAGCATTCCAAGATATACCACGCCAACCTCCTTAAGCTGTACGTGGAAAGGCCATCAGAGACTGTGCACGCAACTACAGCAGCTGTGACCGACGACAGCTTTGACAGCGAAGAACTGTTGGAACTGGGAGACTTCCACAGCAAAGAAGGCATCAATGATGTTAAGCTAGGACCAAGCTTGACGGAAAGTAAAAAGTTGGAGCTCAAGGACCTTATGGGCGAGTTTCCCCATAGCTTCAGCGATGTCCAAGGCTCTACGACTTTGGTCGAACATGAAGTCCACACCCAGACCTGGAAGGAGCATCTGCAGACCTTGAGGGAGCTGTTCCACCGTCTCGCAGAAGCCAACCTGATCGTGAGACCCAGCAAGTGCATCCTGGGAGCTGACAACGTCGACTGCGTTGGACATCCGACGGAAGACGGAGACAACGGAGGATGCACTGACTCCAGGAAAGCCAACGTGATCACCGTCTTTGACCCTGGGCCGATGACAACTGCAACGGGCGAGGGCGTCGGTTCCTTGCGGTTGGAAGAATATTGACTGTGTGGATGAACTAAGAATATTGGTAATGACAGACTTGAAAATGAAAAACATTGACTGTGTGGATGAACTGTGAACATTGACAATATCCAGATAGACTTGCGGATGGAAGAACATTGACTCTGTGTGAATGAACTGTGAACACTGACAGTATCCAGACAGTCTGAAATAAGTTTTAATCCTGTACTTTGTTTGTGCATTACGTTTCAACGTTGTTGAAAGAAATTGGGTAAATTTCTTCTTGAGTGGGGGGTTATGTTACGTTGAAACGCAAATGGTAGTACGTCGGAAGCGCGCACGATAGATCTAATCGTTTCGATTTGCAAAGTATTCAATAATGGAGTTTATTTATCTTTGATTTGAGTTTGCATTGTTGTTAGGAGAGGCTTTGTATAACGTTGATAATTTTCGTTAGTCGATATCGTTGTAGAATTTTCTGGATCTGCGTGTTTACTCTTGATAGAAATTTCCCGATACATGTCGAAGCAAGAGGTCGTTCCGGAAGATATAAAAATATGTATTGACGTAAGTCAGTGATGACGATCTTTTATTCGATTGGTGGCAGTGCGTCATTTCTACTGTATTCGAAATTGTTCCGGAAGAGAGAGAGATTATAAAATTGTGTGCCGCACTGTTGTTGGAGGAGAGATTGTTGTTGATAGTGAAGCTGGAAAGTAAATTTGAAAGTTGTTGTTGAGTTGAGTTGAGAATTGTATGCAGTTGTTGATGTATGCTGAATAAAAGTGGAAAACTTCATACGTCGACTTTGTGACTTGTATGCTGATTGAGCGGGCTGCGTGAATAAACGAATCTGAGTTACACAACTATCAGGAATTCAAGCATCGGGGCTGAATCAGATACTGATAGAAAACTCCATCATCAAACTGAGTGTAACACTACTGCAATGTTGCCGCTGATGCCCATGTGACCCGGGACCCACATGAAAACTCTATCTTTTTACCCTCAGAAACAAGTTGTGTATGGAGATCATGGATCTCTGCCAGAAAAAAGGGTGTGATATCTTTCTCGTGGAAAGAGCCTGAAGTGCTGACAATGAATTGGACATGATTAAAAACGAGGTTCTTTTGGATTGATAAACTTGTTTCAAAGCGAGATGAATTGCCTTGAGCTCAGCTGTATAAACAGAACAAAAATCAGGTAAACGCTGTTGCAAAGGCTTGTCTAAGTGTCTCCCGGAGACCGACGCAGCAGCAACTGAATCTCCTTTCTTTGACCCGTCTGTAAAAAGTTTTTCATATCCTGGGTATAAGGCACATTGTTCTAAATAAAGTTGGTTATATACGGTTTCAGATGTATTGTTTTTGAGGAAAGCAGACAACTGCCAATTAATGTTTGGGATACATAATTTCCATGGAGGAAGTTCAGTCCGAAGTTCATCGTCGTTGATGGAAGCAACATCAATGCCTGCTTTTTCCAAATGAGCTTGCATTCTGATGCCAAACGGAGGAATTGTGTTAGGTTTGGCTTCAAATTTCTGAACAAAATCTGGGTTGAAAACACAGTCATAAGCGGGGTTCATGGGATCAGTTTTTAATTTTAAATAGTAATTCAGTGACAATTTTGTACGTCTCAGTTCCAGCGGGGGTTCGTTAGCTTCCACGTAAAGGCTTTCACAAGGGGAGGTGCGAAAAGCACCCAAAGCAATGCGTAATGCCTGATGAGCAACTGGATCTAACATTTTAAGATAAGATTTTCTAGCAGAACCATAAACAATGCAACCATAATCTAACTTGGATCTAATTAAACTTAAAGAACGATATAACAGCAATAAAGTTTTCTTGTCAGCTCCCCAGTCTATACCACTGATAACCTTGAGCAAGTTGCAGGCCTGTTGACATTTAGTTTTCAAATTTTTCAGATGGGGAATGAAGGATAGCCTTTGATAAAAAATAACACCCAAAAATTTGACTTGTTGGACCGCCTTTATTGGAGTTTTATTGAGGGTAATATTAGGATCTTGAATAATTCCCCGGTGCTTGGAAAAGTGAATACATTCAGTTTTTGCTTCAGAAAATTTAAAACCATTTTGTAAAACCCAGTCTTCAACGGCCTTGACACATAACTGTAGCTGACGTTCTGCAGATGCCAAGGTTTTACCTTTGGCTACTAACGCAAAATCGTCAACAAACAAAGAATTGTCCATTCCCCGTTTGACGGAACGAACAATATTATTTATTTTAATATTAAACAGCAAGGGAGACAAGATGCTACCCTGAGGCACTCCCATCTCCTGTTCCCTCGTATCTGACAAAGATCCCCCAACCTTTACCTGAAAAATTCTCTCCGTTAGAAAATTGGATATAAACAGGGGTAAATGTCCCTTCAAACCCATTTCTTGTAAATCTGAAAGAATGCCATATTTCCATGTGGTATCATAGGCTTTTTCCAAATCAAACATGATGGCAACGACATGTTCACCCTGGACGAACGCGTTACGGATAAAAGTTTCCAGTCGCACCAGGTGGTCAACAGTACTTCGACCACTTCGAAAGCCACACTGAGTGTTGGATAAGATATTATTTGTTTCCAGATACCACAGTAAACGGGAATAAACCATTCTTTCCAGCGTCTTGCATAAGCAAGACGTTAAGGCTATTGGTCTATAGTTTGTGGGATTAGCATGGTCTTTGCCAGGTTTAGGAATGGGTACAATAATGGCCTTTCTCCAAGAGGGAGGAAAGGTGCCAGTGATCCAAATCTGATTGAAGATGTCCAGCAATTGAGACCGTGAGTACCTTGTTAAATGTCTGAGAAATTGATAATGTACATCATCCGGTCCAACTGCTGAATCTACACTTTTGTTAATTGCATCGTCAAGCTCGACTAATGAGAACGAAATGTCGTAGTCTTCAGAGTTATCAGAGGTAAAATTTAACCGTTGTTTTTCTTTACGTGTTTTAATTGTTTGAAAAGAGAGAGAATAATTTTCAGAGGAAGAATTTGCAGCAAAAGAAGAGGCCAAAGATCAGCTACTAGTTTTTTATCTCCGATTACGTCCCCCTGCACAGTAAGGCATGGGCTCACCTGTTTGTTACTTTTATTTTTGAGTTTGCGGACCACTTTCCAAACCTTTGACAGCTTCGCTTTCGAATTTAGCGTGGAGCAGAAACCTCTCCACGATTCTCTTCTCTTACGTTTGAAGAGCTGTCGGCATTGCGCTCGCAAACGTTGGTGGTTCTTTTTATTTTCAGAGTTTGGGTGCAGATACATCGTTCTTAAAGCTTTTTTACGGGCTTGCTGAAATTTTTTACATTTATCATCAAACCAGGGTTTTTTAATTGTACACGGTTTTGATGAAGTTTGCGGGATGGACTCCTTAGCACTGTTTATAACTATGTCAGTGTAGAGCTGTATTGGATCTATGGCGTTTGAAAATTCCTGTTTCTTAGCACGTAACTGAACCTCAGACAGGTTAGAAAACATACTCCAGTTAGCTTGTTTCAGTTTCCACCTGCCATGAGTTTGCTCAAGGTTGTCTGAATCATGTTTTAATAAAACCGGAAAATGGTCGCTACCATGGAGATCTTCTAAAACTGTCCATTTAAAATCCAAAAGTAAGGAGGGATCACAGATCGATATATCAATGTGGGACAAGGAAGCGGTTCTTGAACAGGAAAAAGTTGGAGCACCCTCATTCAAAGTTACTAGGTTCAACGAGTCTAAAATGTCTTCAATTATTTTCCCCTGAGAATCGGTACGATCGCTACCCCACAGGGGAGAGCGTCCATTAAAATCTCCCAACAACAAAAAAGGGGCAGGTAACTGTTGGATCAAATTCTCAAGTTCATTTTTATTCACATTTATTGATGGGGTCAAATATATAGAACAAACTGTGAGGGATTTAAAAAGAGATACTCTTGCTGCAACTGCTGGTAAACTTGTATTAAGTGAAACTGGGTTAAATGGGACGTTTCTATGAATAAAAAGTGAAACGCCTCTAGAAGATGTACAATCTAGAGACGAATAACCAGTAATATCTATAAGATGTTTCTCTGATAGGAGTTACCTGAATGGCTAACACCTCAGGTTGATGCTCCGTCAGCAGACAGCAGAGCTCCTCATAATTTGCCCTTATCCCTCGGATATTCCATTGGAAAATGGCCATAAAAATGAAGTAAAAGAATGCTAAAATTTTCATCTTTGAAAGCACAATTACGTCTCTTTATCTTTCGGACCCTCGTCCATCTCTTCATGGTCCATCAACCCCCCGAAACGGTTTTCGAGAGGCTGATGGTGCTTGGAAGAAAGGGGTCTGGGCCCTTGATTTTTTGTCAAAGCCCCGGAACCCGAACTGCCAGCCGACTTCCTCCCCTTCTCCCCAGCACCGGACTTTATAGCTTCCCTCTCCCCCTCACCCCTTCCAAAATTTCCCTCTCCTCCTCTGACACTCTTCTGCTGAGCAACTAGAATCTTCGCCGCCTCAGCAACTACCCGGTCACTAAAACCGGTCGTTGCTGGTGCGGCGGCCTGAGGCCTAGCCTCCTTTGCAGCAGGTGTGAAGGCTTTAGACACGGCCGTCTGCGTGTTGTGGGTGACGGTTGGGGACGTGCCTGTCGGCACGTTCTCCAGTGTAATCGGTGGGGCTGGAGAACCCCCCTTTTGAGCGAACTTGAGCATTTTTTCTAGAGCATCCATCCGTCTGCACAACGTTTCCAAGATCTGCGTCATTTTATTCATGGCAGTGTCCATTGTCGGGTGTGCGCTAGGTTCCACATGAGATGTGGAACCCGCCACAGACGCGAAGGACCTCTCTTTAAGAACCGGCCTACTTTCAAGTACTCTTTTTCTTGCGTCTCCGAAGGAGCAACTTTCAGTGGCCCGCACCTTTTGGATTTCCAGCTCCAGCTGCCACTGAGGACAATCTTTGGAGCTGGAAGAATGATTCCCGGCGCAATTCACGCAGCAAATCGGATTTTTGCATTCGTTTTCATGTTTTTCTTTAGCACAATCATGACATATTTCTTTGCTTTTACAGGTCTTGCTACCATGACCAAACCTTTGGCAACGGTAGCATCGCAACGGTGATGGTACGAACGGCATCACCTTCACCCTAAGGTACCCCACCTTGAGTGACTCCGGCAACTTGGCCATAGTGAAGGTCACAAAAAGTGTGTTGGTGGGGATACGTTGAGGTCCTTTGGTGACGAAGACCCGCTGTACTGCTGTGACCCCCTGGCTGGAGAGCTCATCTCGGATTTCCAATTCCGACATGTCGATCAAATCCTGACATCGGAAGACTCCCTTGGAGGAATTCAACCGTCCATGCACAGAAACTTTGATTTGTCTGTCAACAAATACGGTCAAATTCCTCTTTAGAAGACAATCCGATGCCCTTTTGGTTGAGCACTCCACCAGGTAGGCCCCAGATCTAAGTTTTTTCACATCTTTGAACCCGACTGTGCAGACGGATTGGAAACCCTTCTGGACAGCGAACGGAGACAGCTTGCCTAGTGGCATAGCCGGATCCGCCCCCTCTACAACCAAAAAACGAGGCCAGGCCCCTTCCACCCCCGATGCACAAGCTTTTTGTCTCGTCTCCATGTCACTGTCCGTGTCCGTGTCCAGTCCGTCATCGTGCAGTCGTTTTTTTTTGGTTGATGCCATGTTAATTATTTGTTAATTCATCCCCCCTGCTCCCCACCCACCACGGAGTCCAACAAGGGGATGCGTCCAAGCGGAAAATCCAGCAAGGGAGCACACCAGGGCTACAGGGGGGATTATACACCCAGACAATCCCGCACTGCCACTACGGTTTTGTTCAAGTTTGACCCATGAGCCGCAGCCTTCTAGCAGAGCTAGGGCAATACACGACCAGCCGCTTGACTGACGCGGGCCACGCCAGCCTCCCGTCTAGGAGAAGTCCGGGCCAAAGATGTGTGTTAGTGTGAGGGACCGCAGTCCCTCAGTGACCTCAACCTCCAGGATCCCATTCTCCCCCGACACGGGTCGCCCTGCACGGCAAACGCAGGGGGTCAAGAGAAGGCCACAGAGAAAAAGGAGGGTAGAAAAAGAAGAAATGTTGGGGAAAAAGAAGATCGATAGGAAAAGTCCGGTAAGGCAGAAGAAAGGAAGTCAAAACTGCAGTTTAGTGGGAGAATTTACGGGTGAAGAGAATATAGGTGAAAGGACCAATAAGACAGAAACAAGACAAAAGAGAAGAAAAAGGGGTAGGCAACTTTGTCACCCAGCCAGAGAGAGGCATGGGGTCCACCCCCGGCGCGCGGAGCCGAGCCCGTGGGGGCAATATTCTACATAAAAAATAAAAGTGTACAATGCTGATGTAACTCAACAAAATAACATTAACTGCCCCAAACTGAAACACAATTCTACACAAAATCCAATTTTCTTGAGCTGCTTTGAAACTCTTTCCTTAAAAATAGTATGAACATAAAGTAACGCCAAATCCTTACAAAAATATAGAGTTAAGAAATATTAACCCTCAAATGCAGTGTACAGAGGGTTAAAATAAAACCTACCAGCTAGAATTTTCAATTTAGCTTCTAGTGCTGCGACCTTGGAATCACATGCTGTCATCTTGGTGTCGCTCACATCCTTCAGTGCTGACTCCAGTGCAATGACCTTGGCTGCCATCTCCCTGACACTCAAGGCCATTGCTGACTCGGTGTCCTTCACCTCAGCCATATCACCAATGTACACTCGCAGGAGGTCAAGGTCAAGGGCTGATGTGTCAGCAGTACAGGTCAGGAAAGTTTTCTGCTCTTTGCGAGTGGCCAGGTCCTTGATGCGGTCGGCAACCTCGTCCTTCAGCAGGGCGGCCTGCAGCTCACTCTTCAGCATGACAAGGTCAGGGCCGTACGAGGTCTTGACGGAGGCACGACTCATGATCTCTGAGATGGATTCCTTGGCAATACAGGCAGAGGTCTTCTCCATGATGATGTCACTTAGGGAGATTTCTGTTTTAGCGGCCAGCACTTCCAGCACCTGTGGACATATGATAAAGTAAGATAAAACTCATTTACTGGAAAACAGCCTTAAAAATTAAAATAACTTTTCAAAATAATAAGAGAATTGTTTTCTCTACCTTATGTATTGCACTGAAGAAACAAACAAATCACATTATGATCATTAACCCATTGTAACCAAGCTATGCAAGGCAGTCACTTTACCTCTGGCCAGCTATGCAAGGCAGCCACTCTACCTCTGACCAGCTGGGCAAGGCAGCCACTTTACCTCTGACCAGCTGGGCAAGGCAGCCACTTTACCTCTGACCAGCTGGGCAAGGCAGCCACTCTACCTCTGACCAGCTGGGCAAGGCAGCCACTCTACCTCTTGCCAGCTGGGCAAGGCAGCCACTTTACCTCTGGCCAGCTGGGCAAGGCAGCCACTTTACCTCTGGCCAGCTGGGCAAGGCAGCCACTTTACCTCTGACCAGCTGGGCAAGGCAGCCACTTTACCTCTGACCAGCTGGGCAAGGCAGCCACTTTACCTCTGGCCAGCTGGGCAAGGCAGCCACTCTACCTCTGACCAGCTGGGCAAGGTACCCACTTTACCTCTGACCAGCTGGGCAAGGTACCCACTTTACCTCTGACCAGCTGGGCAAGGTACCCACTTTACCTCTGACCAGCTGGGCAAGGCAGCCACTTTACCTCTGGTCAGCTATGCAAGGCAGCCTCTTTACCTCTGGCCAGCTGGGCAAGGTACCCACTTTACCTCTGGCCATGCAAAGGCATTTTCTTAGAATTCACAGGTACTGCATCAAAAATCTCTTTGGAACTACTGAAAAGTTTTCAGTAAAATTTGGATGTATTTTTCTAGAATGACTTGTCAGGATCATCATAATCATTACTATCGTAGTTCATAACCAGCTCTGTAACGTCTCTGGAAGAGTAAACCCATTTCTGGCTGGCCATCGTTGAAAAAATTTGCAAAAATTTAGTCTAAATTGAAGCAGAATCAGTGAACCACGTGTGTTTATTGTTAACCAGAAATCGGAGAATGGGTTTAACACTTTGAAGTCAACCATATGCGGGTTAGAACCGAATAATGACGCGTTCTAATAGCACTACCGTGGCCGTTTGGATAAATCTGTTCTGGGTCAGTTATGACAAGACTGTGCTATACAGATTTGTCCTTGCTTGGAATAGAATGAGTAAACTATCTTTATTTAAAAACATGCACACGCAAATATGAGATGGACAGGGACCATTCAAACAAGCTCCAGATGTCAAATGCAGTGTGAATAGAACTTCCATAAAAATAATCAAATATGTCAAATGAGGAAGGTAAAACCAGGCCTTGTGGAGAGGAAGAGGGTGTGTGGTCCTGTGATTTCTGAACAACAAACCTCTTCTGTAGCGCGAGTAGCCCAAGCAATGATGACGTCACGTCGAGTGCAGATTTGCTGCTCAATTTCTCGTTTCTGTCGCTGAAGGTCCTGCTCATCTCTCTCCAGACGACTGATGCAGGCCTTCACAGACCTCACCTGTTGACATAACACTGTGGAAATAAATAAATCAACACACCGACGCACTGATAACTAAATGATAAAAGTACTTCGTTTGTACATAGTGCACTTACCACCTCAAACAGCTGCTCAAGACGCAAGCCAAATCAGAATACAGCTAACTTAAACTGTCCAAGATGCCAACTTGCAACAGCAGAATGCACTGCCTAATGCCCTGGAACCTGTTTAATGTACGTCACGGCCGTGCATTCAAGTACTTTCAGACTGTGGCTAAAAACACCCTTAGGTCCGCCTCGTAGGGTCCTTTAACGCAGGCTGGACTGCTTATAACCAGCTGAGAAACGGCCAGCGACCCACAGCACAAGCTATGCAACTGGCACTCGCCTGGAAGCTTATAATTACTTTAACTGCGCGCGTGTCTGTACTGTATAGGGCCAGGCAGGGGGCTGGCCGGGCAGCTGCGCTACATGCAATTGAGTGCCTATTGCTTGCACCATTAGCACCACGAGACTTTGGTAAATTAGCTGCAATTACAGAGGCCAACAACCAAACACAAGAAGAGCTTTTATAATGTCGACCATATCACCAGAAAGTTCAAACTTTGTACTAAGTGACTTCAAATGGTGAACATTGTAAGAAGGATTCAAATGTGTAATTACAATGTACACGTATACAAACTCGAAAACGTAAAACCGGTCCACTGCTAGTAAGCTTACAGTGCAGGACCGGACAGCTAGTTCTTTCAAATCGACTTAAATATAACACAAACCAAATTGAGTTCGTGGTTTTGAATTATGCTAACACAAAACACAGATATGGAAGTAACTAAATGCAAACCATTATCACAATACAAGGATATTCCACATAAAACGATCACTTTTAGTACACAAAAATAGGATGATGAGCCAATCGTTTCCACGCGTACTCCTCATAGCTGTGTACTGCAGTGCTTAGCTTAGAGCGCGGGCATCTGCATCTGGATCTGCATGCGATGGGCTCCAAGCTTCGCTAAAAATAGCTTGCACATGCTGGCAGATAGTCAAGTTTTAAACAGGGCTGCACGGCCGTGACGTTGGTTGTTATAAAGTTGCATGAAAAATATTCCACTCGTTCCTTATGACATGTTATAACTTTATACACATTGTAAAGCTCTTGGTGTTTTTATGTCAATTTGAGAGGGGTCGAGTAGCTATACATAATTTAGTTGCTTCTCTTGCGTGATCACATGCCTGCTACACACGACAATCCATAGCGTATGCAGTCAAATCCACTTACTGCGAGTTCATCTTAGCAAAGTTGCTTCATACATTTTGGTCCAATCGTGAAAGATACATAACATCGTCATGAAAAAGTGTCTTACTGTAGTAAAATGACTTAGCTACACACATTTACACATTCAAACTGGGCAGAGACAAAATTGGCAAACTGCGAGTGGCACTGTACGCATTGGAAATGACAATCTCAACATGTTAGGATGATTGCATTTATTTCCGAGTTCACAGCATGTGTTAACACAATGAAGAAAGAAGGCTTCCAATGCTAATACTTTGCTAATCTCACATACTAGGAGGCAGGGGGAAGGTGTTTGGGGGGGAGGGGAGATGATGCTAACTGCCAACCCCTCTACCCTCCCACCTCCTCCCCAAAAGCCATTCTGCAACCCTAATAATCAAACAAAAGGTACATTTAAATAAGATTATTTTTTTCAAAACCTACAGTCAGGCAGCTCAGAGGCTGTTCTGCATATACCAAAGATTGTATACAACTGAAATAATAATAATAACTAAATAAAGTGACCTGTTCTTTGGCCTTGACCATGACCTCGGTCAGTTCTTCCTTGGCCCGTCTGGCAGCAGTGACCATGTCCTCCGTTTCATGACCTTCGTGTGAGGTCAGCTTGCAGTGCAGGCAGATGCTGATGTCACACTTGCAGCAGTGGAAACACAGCACCTGAAGTACCATTAATACATATAAATGATCACAGACAATACAGAAGCTCTTAATCAAAATTCTTCTAAGGAGGCAAATCATGTCTAAGCAATGACAGCAAAGCAAACAGAAAGAGAGGAAGAGAGAGTGGCAGTTAAACATACCAACAGCAGATAACATCACTTGATAAAAGACAGAAATATAGAGCGAGCGAGACAGAGAGAGAGAGAGAGAGAGAGAGAGAGAGAGAGAGAGAGAGAGAGAAAAGGAGAGTGAGGAGGGAGTTGGAGGGGGGAGCTAACATGCAGACAGTATTTCAAAACAAGACGACATGACATATACGCGATAAAACAAACCAACATCCCGTAAAATTATAAACAGGCTTTTACCATTTGAAACTTTACCAATTTAATTAAAAGATATCGAACAAAACAATTTTTATCTCTCATCAACTAAATCAGCACATTTAGACATAAAATGGTTAGGGGAAAAGGATTTGTCACATGCAAAGCGCCACTGTGGTTCTTCTCCTTCCAAAGTGAAACTATGGGTTACATAAGTATGCCCAATATGAAGGAGAGCCAAAACAGTTTCTTCTTTGCGAGTAGATGCAAAGTTAAGCAAAGAAGCAGACAAGTCTGGAAAAATTTTATATAATTTGTTATTGATTTGATTAGACCAGAGAAATTTACAATAAGAGCCAGTCTGTTATGATTGAGACACACACGATAGTTCCTAATAATTTTAATTTGCAAAGCATGCAATGATAGCATGTATTTACCTTTGATATAATTCTGCACTGTTGTTAGAATACAATACAATACAATACAATATAACTTTATTGTCTGATGTTCATCACATACAGAAATTTGTCTTTGGCTCGTCGTCCGCAAGAAGCATGCAATATATCCATTGTATATACACAACTAGCAGGGACACATTCATTTCTAATGACACAGCAGCAACCTTAAATTCCAATCAAATACAGACATTCACAACCTAAATTCCACATCACTAATAACTAATAATTTTACATTCATGCAGAAAAAGCACACGCACACACACCCACACACACAATAACCTAATGACAGCACAAGTTAAGTGTTGTCATAAACTATACATATCGCTGCCTAAACATGATAATAATGGCAGTGCTTAAAAGGTAGAGACATGACTAGAACATTCTACATTTACCTATACATAGACAGTCAACAATCAATTACATAATACAATGCAGTAAAAACATGCTTAGAACATTAGAATTTTTGAAATAAAAAAGAAACACAGCAAAGACACAACTGACCAGGTTGCCTATCTCATAACTACTAAACTAGATTACATTTAAGAGTACCATACCAATGGTTAGGATCATTAAAATAAAAACAAACTTTGTATAATGTAGATAATTTTCTTTGATCTATATGGTTGTAGTATCATTGAGAATTTTCTGGAATTACTCATGTATTATCAAATTTTCCAGATCTGTCTGGTAATAGCAAAGAGATTTTTCTAAACTGAGGATGTTCTTTGATGTAAGACAGTGCTTAGTTCCGGTGATGAGTTTTATTTTGATTGGGTATTATTGCGTCATTCTGGAATGTTCAAAGTTTCTCTGGATGCAGAGAGGCTATATAAGTAATGCACTGTCTGTTTGAAAAAAGTGATTTTTGGAGTGATTTTCGGAAAGCAATCTTGTATGCAGTTTTTGGGGTTTGCTGAATAAAGTTGGAAAACGTGATACGACTCCTTCCTTGTTGCCGAGTGAACAGGCTGCGTGGATAAACGAATTTGAGTTACACATATCAAGATGCATGCATCAGGACTGAATCAACTATTGATAAATATGTGTACCACAGTAATACAACGCAGGTCAGAGTAGAGAAATAAGTGGAAAACCTGTGAAGGAAAATAAAGATGGAGAGCTTCTTTGACAGCTTTGTCCACTGCAATATTGCCGCGGATGCCCATGTGATTAGGTACCCAAATAAAAACTATAATTTTACCTTCAGATACAAGTTGTGTTTGGAGATCATGAATCTCCCCCAAATATGGATGCGATATCTTTCTCGTAGCAAGAGCCTGAAGTGTTGACAGTGAATCAAACATGATTAAAAACAAGGATGTTTTGGACTGATAAACCCATTTCAGAGCTAAATGAATCGCAGCTGTATAATAAAAATCAGATGTTGCTGTTGCAAATGTTGGTCTACTGCACTTTGGCTGAGAATGCAATCCCAGTTTCACTACCTGCTTGTGTGGTGAATATTATACAAAATCTACAAATTTTAAGTATTGTAATATTTGAGATGGACAGATATCTTTTCATTAGCAAAATGGACATGAAGTTTGAACAGAACTTTTTAAAAATTAATAATTTTTATGTAGTTGCTTAATCATATGAAGTCATTGAAACCCTTACTTCTTAGTTCGTTGTGCATTCGTTTCTTACAGCATGCAACACCGATAATTCTTATGCTACTGTAGCAGACGGACTTGACCTACTTCCAGTACCTCGCTTTAAACTACGTTCTTAGTCTCCTAACGAGTGTCAATCCCCATTTTTACATTTAAAATGGTTAAGGTCCCTTACAGCATAATACATTAGTACATAATACATTACAGCATAATACATTACAGCATAATACATTACAGCATAATACATTACACATTTCTTGCACAGAGTGACTGTAAGTGTAGATAAACATTAGAAGAACCAACCTGGTCTGGATGATAGTGGCACCACCTCTTGTAATGACCTGGGTCCTTTGCTTGTTTAGCTGCAGGCTTTGGAGCTACTGGTTCAACGTTATGACCTCGCGCTGAAGCAACACGACCATGCACTTTCTTGCAAGAAGAACACATGTGTTGATCACACTCCTGGCAGTAGTGGGTAGCCTCTTTCTCATCACACGTCTGGCACAGCGAGGGTTCAGTGTCTTCAGACGCCTCCAACTCCAGGTAGACATTGTTCTGCACAAAAACCAAACTATCAGTTAGCTTCTAGAAATAGGTGCCACACTAACTGCAAATGAACATGAGCTAGTACAGAGATTAATTCTTCTTCTTCTGTGGAGCAATCGCAATCATCTTATTGACTATTCTGCTTTTATTCAAATGTTCTAATTAACATATGACCGCTGCTGGAAGTATCAGACCTTCACACTATGTAGGGTTGTTAAAATGCAGAAATGTAAAATTGTCTGCCAGGACAGTAATTTAACTTATACAGCATTTCTCACTAGTGCAATACTCTGTGAACAAAATCATTGAAGCAGCAGGATATAAAACCTGAAGCAAGAAAGTACGTCATTGATCACAATCCTTTTCCTAGGTCAGTCAGCTATGTACAAGGTTTAAGTCACTCAAGACATTTTTACTTACATAGGACAACCTGTAGTGTAAATGTTGTTAGCACAGCCAGTGTATGTGTATTGCATACATGTGCAATATTAATTCATAAATATTGATTTCGACACAAAATTATATAATTGCTGATAAGCTGAAGTTCATCATGGATTTTGTACTTCCACGAGTTCATATAGCGACTTACCCTTCCCCATACGATGTGTTTGACTCTTTCCTGTAGTGAGTTTCTACACACCAACGATTTTGCATGTAATGATGTACAGCATGGTTTTGCATGACTGTACAGTTTAAGAACTATTCGATCTTTCCTGCAACCTTTGGGTGACATCCATTCATGGATTTAAGAGAGAGACAGAGATGGATGCAGAATAGCAAAGAAATTCTGATTAAATAAGAATCACATTTTGAAACAAGGTGCAATACGACTAGAAGCTCGACACTGACAGGTTAAGTCCTGTATATTAGATTTAGAGGAATCTTGCTCTTAACAGTTCATTGCTTACTGCTGAGCTGCCTGCTGGACGACCATAACTTCTGGGGTATTGGGAGAACTGCACTCATGGCAGATATGCATTTTAAAGGAGGTGTGGGTAATTTTTGTACCCTGGACCATCGGGGAAGGTTAAAGACAAAGCTCAAAGAGAGAGAGAGAGAGAGAGAGAGAGAGAGAGAGAGAGAGAGAGAGAGAGTTAATCACCTTCAATGCCGCCACTCCCCCTTTAGGAATGACCACAGGTTCTCTGCAAAGTGGACACAGGAAAGTGTCTCCACGGTGGTCATTCTCCTTTTTCTCATCGGCGTTTTCATCTTTCGTGTCTTCAGCCTCTCCATCATCGCCTTTTGCACGTGTCCCTTTCCCATCTTCCTTGTCAGAAGAGTCACCTGCACTGCCATTTGACTTGGAAGCATTCTCCACAAGCGCCGTTAAACACGGCAGGCAGAAGGAATGGGTACAAGGCAGAAGTTTGGGGTTTCTTCCACGGTAAGGTTCCAAGCACAAAGTACACGAACGTCGATAATCTTCGGCCCCCTTATTTATTTCCTGGAGTGAACCGCCTGTAGCCATTTTGGAAGATCAAGGTTAAAAATTTGTCGAACCACACGTTTGGCAGTTTCTTCTTTCGGCTTCACGACTACCTACTTAATAACCAGTAGTGTAATGAGGGTTACGTCGAGTAAGTGCTCTGGGCCTGTGGTCGAACAAGTCTACTCATTGGTTACTTTCACTTTCGGAAACCTGCAAGGGACTTCACTATCCAAGAAAACATTAAGTGACTAAAGAATGCGCAAAAACCGTTTTTTGTCCATCTCGCAACTGTTCTATTTTAAATGTGAAAACATATCCAAGGAAACCCCTAATATCACAAAACCACTACATTATTTCCTAGTAACCTCTTTGATGATGATGTAGTCTTCTAGAGCCGCGATTTTACACAATAGCATGCTCAATGCGATTGCAGAGAAAAGAAAAACAGAACAGCCGCCAGATCGATAAAGTATGTACAAAATATGAACAGTTTACATTTCATTACATGATTATTGCTTTAGGTCTAGCGGACTCTTCCGAGCCAAATCAGGACCGGACAACCCCTGATCCGCATAAAAGATCTGTTGAAACAACCCTAGTGGTAAAACTGAATACTCTCCACCAGTCAGTCACTTTACAATAAAGACATCCTACGCAGGGGACGCTGAGGCTATATATACTCTAATTTATCGAACCCCCGTTTACAAAAACAAAATAGAATACAAACATCATTATAAATTATCCAACAGACCTCACACACAAATGAGTCTTGTCCCGGAAGAGTTTTCAAGAAAAAATGTAGGTGACTGGTCTAGCGAAGAAGAAGATAGTATAGCAGATTGATAGAACAGAGCAGGAGAAAGACAGCGACAGTGGGAATTTAAAGCACTAAATTTCCAGAAAGTGGGGATACTATTTATACTGAAACCCCCGGCACTCCAATATGAACAGTTTCACAGAGAGTAGAGTTCATTACTGTTGTGTGGATATGGTGCTATCTGAGCTTCCTCTATAAAGAACTTTCAAAGAAAGGAACACAGACAAACGTTAAACATTTTAAATATTATTTATTGATAATAAATGGTTGAAGACTACATGTATATGAACGCCCAACTGAAAGCAAAATATACAATCCACAAAACAGAGTTAAACTGAAGTGTCCTGCTTCTGTTATTATGGTTGGTGTAGTCGTTCTAACAGCACAAGCAGATTGATGTATGCATGCAGATGGGTTTTGAATAGTTCATTTATTTATTGTATGTAAAGCTTTGCACCCACAATTTTCCAATTTTATGTATGTAATGCGAAAGTTGGTTAATAAAGACGTGTTGTATTGCTTTCTTGTATTGTATTGTTGTATTGTATTGTATTGTTGTGTTGTATTGTATTGTAGTGTTGCATGTTATCAAATTCACCAAACATGATCGAACACTAACATGATCGAACACTATATGAATTTAACTGAACATCATCACAGCAGCTATACTGTGTGCTCCATATTTTATTTTATTTTAGTTACCAAGAATCCAACTAGACTGTTAAGTTAGTTATTCATTGCTTACAGGGTCCAGCAGACAGCAAAGAGCCGAATCAGGACCACAAAATCAAGACCACAACTTGGCTGAAAGAAGACTCACCCTCGATCTGCATAAAAGATCTGCTGAAACAACCCCAGTGGTAACACTGAAGGCACCCCACCAGCCGGTCACTGTACAATAAAGGCATCCCATGCCGGGGATGCTGAGGCTATACTCTAATTTATCGAAGCCCCGTTTACAAAAACAAAATAGAATATAAACATAATAAAATATCAACAAAACACATAACATATAAAATGCCTACATTGCTAAATAATAATATCATAGAAAACCCTAGTGATCATTTGGCAGACAGTGTCCAATATTGCCAAAATGAAACAACAGACCTCACACACAAATAAGGTGGTTTGTCCTGGAAGAGTTTTCAAGAAAAAAGGTAGATGACTGGTCTAGCGAAGAAAACAGAATAGTAGATTGATAGAACAGAGTAGGAATGAGAAAGAACAAATGAGAAAGACAGCGACAGTGGAAATTTAAAGCACTAAACTAGGCTGGTTCCTTTTTTTTTTAATTTTTTAAAGTAGTGTTTTTCCCTGAACACCACTTGATCCTAGCAACAAACTATAAGACACAAGACATAACAATATTTATTTACCATGATAAACCTTATAGGATACAACTCAGGTTCATAACGATAATAGCAACACTTTTTTTTTAAAATTACAGTTGACTTACTGCATAATATGATGCTTGAGTATTTGCATTTCTATTTGTCAATAAGTATGTATTTTTCTCCAAAACATAACGGAAGGAAAATGTCTTAAAACTGATCAGGAAAAAAAGGTAACTTACAAAGTTTTAATTGTTTCATGAATGATACAAAAACAAAAGGAACATGAGGTCTAGTTTGCATGAACAATGATAATTTGTGCATGAGCTTGCAAAGCAAAATGAAAACAACAGAAGTGCATGCTCGTGCACACGCACACAAGCTTGCACAAAAAAATAAAAATTTAGTTTTGTTCATTTAGGAATACGTCTTCAATCTTAGTCTTTTTCTTGTTCAGGAGTGATACAGCATGCCACAAAGACATCAAGACCCCCCAGGACCAGCCGCTCCTACAAGCAGACCTTAACAAATTGGGCGATTGGGAACATCGCTGGATGATGTCATTCCACTCCAAAAGTGCTCAACTGTGCACATGACCAGACGTCGCAAAAAGCTAAAGTGTGACTACCTCCTTCATGGTCACAAATTACAAGAAGATGCACAAGTGAAATACCTTGGCGTTACCCTGACGTGTGACCTGAAGTGGGGCCCCCACATCTCCAACATGACTAGCAGAGCAAACAGAAATCTAGGTTTTCTTAGAAGAAACCTGAAGACCTCAAACAAGAAACTAAAGCAAATGGCTTATCGAGCGCTTGTGCGTCCAGTCCTGGAGTACGCCTGCCCTTTGTGGGATCCTCACACATCTAATGGCATCAAAGCCATCAAGAGAATCCAATGCCGAGCTGCACGATGGGTCTCAAACCGGTAACGGCAGACATCAAGCCTGGCCCAGATGATGGAAGACTTGCAGTGGCCCTCACTCCAGGTGAAGAGGAAAAGATTAAGACTGACAACCTTCTACTAATTTCATCATGGCCTAACAATGATCGACAGTCGATTCAAACCAAAACACAGATCCCGCCAGTTCCACCCAGACTCCTCTGATATTCCATCCCACAGACCCGACTACAGACAAAAAAGCTTCTTTCCCTGCACCATCCCAGATTGGAACTCCCTGTCCGCTGATGTTGCTTCGGCAGACTCCCTGACCTCTTTCCAGGCCAGGATTCAGCTCCTCCAGTAAAACCCCTATCCCCCTACCCAAATCCCCTTTTCATCCCTTCATCTGCCCAGATACCCTAAATTGTCCCATCTCCATGATCTACAACAATAAAACAGCAGCACTAATTTCATCATGGCCTAACAATGATCGACAGTCGATTCAAACCAAAACACAGATCCCGCCAGTTCCACCCAGACTCCTCTGATATTCCATCCCACAGACCCGACTACAGACAAAAAAGCTTCTTTCCCTGCACCATCCCAGATTGGAACTCCCTGTCCGCTGATGTTGCTTCGGCAGACTCCCTGACCTCTTTCCAGGCCAGGATTCAGCTCCTCCAGTAAAACCCCTATCCCCCTACCCAAATCCCCTTTTCATCCCTTCATCTGCCCAGATACCCTAAATTGTCCCATCTCCATGATCTACAACAATAAAACAGCAGCTCGTATCTCAGTGCAGCAAGTTTCTTCAACATATTGAAGTTGGCTGCCTACAACAAAGAAGAAGAAAATTCTGCGAATACTATGGCGTAGCCAAGATAACCTCCGTAACTTTGGGTGCGCACCACATGATCAAAATTTAAAATAGCTACAGAAGGGCGTAGAAGATTTCAAACTTTGTACAAGGTTGGTGTGGGGGTACTTCTCAGCGTGCTCCCAAGCCCTCCCACAACTGAAGTTCTGAATGCTGGGAGGGTGGATCCGTGGACAACATCATCTCTCAAAAGTGTAACTTGGAGTAGAACTTTGCAAACAACATTAAAACTTTCAACCAAAAGTTACATTTCAACCCAAAGCAGCACTGATCTAACCCAAAAGCTATGTAGGTGATAAACATAAAAGAGAATGAACGTTGAAGTTTAACGTCTACACCCACCATTGGTGATAGAGCATACAGGAATAACCATCCCAGGTAAGAGTAGGGACCTAAATTAACACTGAACCACCACAGCAATCACACTGCTAACAAGGACAGTGGTCACTTCTATCTTACCCACCATTGGATTGGAACCTGGGTCAACAGTGTGTCAGGCTCTTCCACTAAACAATGGCAGTGGGTCTGCCCAAGATTCTGCATCATATAGGTCATGGGTTAAAAACCAGTGAAATTTTAAAAAACTGGTATGTGTGCAATATAAATAAAAGTAATTCAAAATAAGACATTTTGCATGTTTTTATTTTCAACACCTTATTTACACTTTGTTCAGAATTTTTTTTTTTTAAAGTTCACTGTGATATACTGTGTGATCTTGGATGTTATTACATTATTGTTTGGATTTGGATAATATTTGCATGAGGCACAAATGGATCAAATGTGTGTTCCTGTCTAGGTTTCATTGAAAAATCAACAAATATATAAGAAGAAAATGAGAAGACTCTTTTCCCATTGCAAGCTTTCCTGATAAGTCTATGACTTTTGAAAGGAGTTCAAAAAGCAGAAATCAGCACTCCAGAGAACATGCAACAATCGGCACTACAGGCTACTATATTCTCAGCTTGCACCCACACTTGTTCCCCTTGACTGAGTTTGACTACAGTGTGAACTGTACTCATCGTAGACGCTGGCGAGCTATAGGTCCGTCCCCACCCAGACACTCCATTAACCACCAAACTGCTTTGACTTCCACTGTTAATACTGCAAATAGTCATCATAAAAGTATATGTGCCTGACACAGTGGCTGAAAAAATACCTGTACTTGCGTTATACCCATTACCAACATTAGTTTTAACATTATTAAAGATGATCCTCTGTGGCGCCGTGTAATTTACAGAAGTTGATAACAAAGCATGGAAGGACACCTCCTGCATCTTGCTTTGATCTGAAAACACAAAAATGTGAACTTATCATTTAGTGAGCAGTGTAACTAAACGCAACATCTCAACATTCATAACAATATATACTACCACTGTGTAACTAAAGGCAACATCTCAACATTCATAACAATATATAATACTACCACTGCAGTGTGAGCTTAGTTAGTTAAAAACAAGATGGCAATCTATTTAAATGTATTTCCAGACACCAACATTTGCAAATCTTTAAAATAAATGTGTGTTTTGCAGAGCTGCCTACCTGTCAAAGTAAGAATCAGTAACACAAGCTCCGAAAATCAGAAACACAAGAAAATTTTCAGGGACACTCGCGGTTATCAATAAAAAAGGATGTTCAAGAACTAATAGCGTTGTTCCCATGTACGGTAACTTACCTTATAGTTAATTGCTCCACACTACTGACATTTTTCAAGTGTATTTTGCTAATTTATTCATTGCAAATTTATTTTATTCAATTTCTCTACAATACTTTTTTTAAAAGTTCGTGACAGTTGCAAAATTGTTTTTAAGAGGCACTAATTATAATTTATAGATCTAATTGTATCTGTCTTTCACTATCAGCCTGAGGGCGTTTGATAACAAATAAATAATGCAGTCACAAAAATTGCAATCTTTGAGAATAATACTTATTTTTTGGGGGGGAAATTTCTTTGAGAATGGCAGTCCCTTTGCTTCCACCACACTGAATGTTTTTTGCAAGTAAACATTTTTGGCAGCACTTTATTAAAAGTATCCAGAGAACTCATTATGGGGATATTTAAATCTGTCACCGTATTAACGAGCATGACTTCTGCACGTTTCTTCTCGTTATCCAAATTTTTTTTTTTTAATACAATGCCTTCGACAATCGTCAAATCCACCATGCGCTATTGAAAACTGGCTGTCACACTGTTTGCAGTATGCGAAAGTTGCAACTTTTTTTCCCACTGAAAAGTACGAAAACTTTTCAGAATATTCGTCACGAAACGATTATTGTCTCTTTAGTGTCTTTATTTCTTTTGGTAGCGTTTTCTCTCTGTCAGACTCGCTGTCTGTTTCGTCCTCTATTAGAACAGAATCAAGCACAGTATCCGAAACTCGCTTCGCCATGTTTGAAAAGTGCGACCTTGGTATGAAGGTAATATTCGCGCATGCTCTGAAGCAGCTTCCGTTTAAAGACAAAACTCGACAACTTCCGGCCGTCTGCTACTCCGCTTCGTATAAGTAAGCGCAAGCAAAATGATAGTGCTTGGTATTAAAAAAAAAAAGTTAACAGATTCTTTTTTCCGTAACTTTCGTTTAGTCTCCGTACTTTCCGTAGCAAAGGTCATTTGTTGATAATTTCCGTAACAAAATACGGAAAATCGTAACGGTAGGCAGTCCTGGTTTTGTTTTGTTCTGTTTTATTCATCATCCAAATGCAAAACAACAACAATCAAAACAAAAACTGAAATATGTTATGAACATATTTAAAAAAAAAAAAAAAAAAAAAGTAAAAATAAAAAAATAAATAAAAAAATAAATTAATTAATAATAATAATAATAATTTTAATAATAATAATAATAACAATAATTATACACTGATTTATAATTACCACATCAATCCCAGAAATTGAGTGAGAAGACAACCATAAATAAACATTACATAAAGAAATATTACATACATAAATATTGAAACTAAATTAGAACAATAAATAAAATAACATAAGCAAGAATTGAATTTCTTTTAAAAAAAAATTTCAAAGTCCCTCTTGGTTTAAACCTAAATTTATTCAATTAACCAGATATTAATACAAGGAAAAACATCAGGGCGCACAGAAGCACAAGAGTTAAATGAGTGCTACCCAAACAATAAATAATGTATCAAATATATCACTGGGGGGTGACAGAAAACAACAAACAAAACATTGATATAAATATAAGAAAAAAAAAATTAAAAAAAAGAAAACAAACAAGATGAACTGAATAAAACAATACTGACAAAACACAAGCAACTAAGAAGTTACCAGGCATAGTTTAAGTATCACAAACTAAACAATTTTTCTAAGCGAGGGGGAAAAAAAAGTGTTGTGGTGGGTGGGGAGAGGCGAATGTGAGAGAGAGATATACCTTGTTAATAGAAACTATAACTGATGTGTGGAGAGATTAAAGTTAGAAAGCAAAGTTCCAGGACAGTCATTGAAAATAAAATGTGATGCGGTCAGAAGCGGTTACGTAAAAGTAAGAATGTATGGACAGTTGAAAACGGGTTGGTATTATTTTGCAATGACAATTCTGCATTTTCAAAGAGTAGGGTATTAAGTATTAACTGCCCTGAGAATAGGAGATCAAGAAGATCAATCATTTGAATATGGGCATTGTCAAACAATGGAAAAAAAGCAGAAAGTGTTCAGACTTTTCACCCAGGTGTCTGCAACGGCCAACTGGGTCTATCAAATGGCGATGATACAAATCGTAGTTAAGGTTGCTTACACCCAGCCAAGTCTGCAGTTGATAATTTGTTGTTGTCATGCACCATGATAATAAAACGGCGGGATTGCAGTCATCTTTGGAGAGATGTCGTTTAAATAGGCTGACTGACAGATTGACTTGAATTTCTTCAGGGAGCTCATTCCACATGATAGTAGTAGAGGGGAGGAAAGACTTTTTGTAAATTTAAATTTTGTGTGCTGGGACTCTATGCTCAAAAGGCCTTCGGCGGTGGTAAGGATTAACTGACGAGACAAGTGGTGGGACTAGTTCGTAGAGTTATTCAGGACAGCGCTCATTGACCATTTTATGGAAGGTAAGTAGTTTGTGTCGCCTGCGTCTTTCTTTCAATGGGCAGAACCTGATTCATAGCTAGTTCCCTTTACTGCCCCTACAATTATTCTAATCCCTTCGAGATTAAGTTTTCAAGTGAAGTAGCTTGAGTGTCAATACTATTGTCCCATATTACATCGCCATAATCCAAATGAGGTAAAACGATTCAATGTTTACAACAATATCATTAATGTATACAATGAATAATAAAGGTCCCAAGACAGACCCTTGAGGTATACCTGCGGAGATGGGTTTGTAGGCTGACTTACTGCCTTTGATAAAGACGGTTTATCTATGGTTTTTAAGATAATCAACAAAAAATTTAAAAAGTTTGCCTTTTATACCTCTAGTTGCTAGTTTAGCTAATAATCACTTGTGCCATACTCTATCAAAAGCTTTTGATATATCAAAATAAATAGACTGGTTTGTTGTTCCATTGTTATAGGCCAGGCATATGTCATTATAAATAAAAATTACTTGATGAATAGTAGAATCGCCATGTGTAAATCCAGACTGAGATTGAGTTAGAATATTGTTAATGTTCAAAAATGGATAGGCAGGGATACAGCGTTCAAGGAGTTTTCCGATGCAGCTTAAAAGTGAGATAGGATGGTAGTTAATACATGATTCAGTGGGACCTTTTTTGTAAATTGTCGTGACATGTGCTGTTTTCCAAGTTTCTGGAAGCAGTCTTTCCGACAAACAGCAGTTAAAAAGTAGACTTAACGGTTCAGAAATTTCATCAATCGCTGCTATCAGTAATTTGTTATGAATTTTGTCTGGGCCAACAGCTTTATTTGGGTCTAAATGTTTTATAACTTTGGCTTCTTCTGATGGGAAATTTCATTAAATTCATTTTGTAGATAACGGTTCAGAAATTTCATCAATCGCTGCTATCAGTAATTTGTTATGAATTTTGTCTGGGCCAACAGCTTTATTTGGGTCTAAATGTTTTATAACTTTGGCTTCTTCTGATGGGAAATTTCATTAAATTCATTTTGTAGATAACGGTTCAGAAATTTCATCAATCGCTGCTATCAGTAATTTGTTATGAATTTTGTCTGGGCCAATAGCTTTATTTGGGTCTAAATGTTTTATAACTTTGGCTTCTTCTGATGGGACATTTCATTAAATTCATTTTGTAGATAGCAAGTTCAGGAGGGTTGTCATCAGGTGTTTCTAAGGCTGATTGTTGGATCAAATATTCATTAAAAGCATTCGCTTTTTCCTCATGGGTAAAATCACTCTTAATCACCCGAACTTCCAACTATTGGCATAATCGACAGGAATCTTACTCGATAAGCCACTTAAGCAATTATGAGGTACAGAACATTCTCATAAACATCAATACACTTTTGAGCTGAACCAAGAGCTTTTGCAAAGTGTGAATTTTCATGGAGCTGTAGTAAACGTGTTTAGCCAAAAATTGGCCCTAGTGAACCTTTGGGAAAGAGCAGATATGGCACAGGAGGCTGGCCACTAATGCTAATAATGTTCGTTTAAATTTTATTCAAAATCTGTTAAAGGGTTCATGAAATATGGCGTGCAATGGACTGACCGACTTGCAGACTGACATTTGGCTTGTTCTGATTCCAGTATAGCCCTTTCTCTCTTGGTTTGGGCGGGCGCCCAACAGTTTTCTTACTATTTCGGATTTGAAACCTGTGGCAGCCAATAGTTTTGAATTCTACAGATAAACAGCAACAAAGGAAATGTATGTACCCAACAGCGTCATGATCGGATTGAAGATTCATGAGTTATTCATGTGCAAAGTGGGAATCACTCACTCACTAAACTGCTGCTATTAGTGATAGGTTATCATTAGTAGTAGCAATATTATTATCGTTTTTGCTGTATCATCCCAACACTAAATTCATCCATATTGTTGAACTTACTAGATAGATCTTTCACTGTGGCTTCCAATGATGTCATCTTGGTGTCACTCAGATTATTCAGGGCTGACTCCAGTGCCGTGACCTTAGCTGCCATCTCCCTCACGCTCAAGGCCACTGCTGTGTCCTTGACCTCAGCCATATCACCAATGTACACTCGCAGGAGGTCAAGGTCAAGGGCTGATGTGTCGGCAGTACAGGACAAAAAAGTTTTCTGCTCTTTGCGAGCGGCCAGGTCCTTGAAGCGGTCGGCAATCTCGTCCTTCAGCAGGGCAGCCTGCAGCTCACTCTTCAGCATGACAAGGTCAGGGCCATATGAGGTCTTGACAGAGGCACGACTCATGACCTCTGAGATGGTTTCCTTGGCAACGCAGGCAGAGGTTTTCTCCATGGTGATGTCACTAAGGGATATTTCTGCTTTGGCGGCCAGCACTTCCAGCACCTGTGGACAAATAATAAAGTCAGATAAAACTCATTCAATGGAAAACAGCCTTAAAAATTAAAATAACTTGTGAAAATAATGAGAATTGTTTTCTCTACCTTAATGTATTGCACTGAAGAAACAAACAAATCACATTATGATCATTAACCCATTGTAACCAAGCTATGCAAGACAGCCACTCTACCTCTGACCAGCTGGGCAAGGCAGCCACTCTACCTCTGACCAGCTGGACAAGGCAGCCACTCTACCTCTGACCAGCTGGACAAGGCAGCCACTTTACCTCTGACCAGCTGGGCAAAGCAGCCACTCTACCTCTGACCAGCTGGGCAAGGCAGCCACTTTACCTCTGACCAGCTGGACAAGGCAGCCACTCTACCTCTGACCAGCTGGGCAAGGCAGCCACTTTACCTCTGACCAGCTGGACAAGGCAGCCACTTTACCTCTGACCAGCTGGGCAAGGCAGCCACTCTACCTCTGACCAGCTGGGCAAAGCAGCCACTTTACCTCTGACCAGCTGGGCAAGGCAGCCACTCTACCTCTGACCAGCTGGGCAAAGCAGCCACTTTACCTCTGACCAGCTGGACAAGGCAGCCACTTTACCTCTGACCAGCTGGACAAGGCAGCCACTTTACCTCTGACCAGCTGGGCAAAGCAGCCACTCTACCTCTGACCAGCTGGGCAAGGCAGCCACTTTACCTCTGGCCAGCTGGGCAAGGCAGCCACTTTACCTCTGGCCACCTATGCAAGGCAGCCCATTTACCTCTGACCAGCTGGGCAAAGCAGCCACTCTACCTCTGACCAGCTGGGCAAGGCAGCCACTTTACCTCTGGCCAGCTGGGCAAGGCAGCCACTTTACCTCTGGCCACCTATGCAAGGCAGCCCATTTACTTCTGGCCAGCTATGCAAGGCAGCCCATTTACCTCTGGCCATCTGGACAAGGCAGCCACTTTACCTCTGGCCAGCTGGACAAGGTAGCCACTTTACCTCTGGCCAGCTGTGCAAAGCAGCCACTTTACCTCTGGCCAGCTGTGTGAGGCAGCTGCTTTACCACTGGCCAGCTATGCAAGGCAGCACTTTACATCTGGCCAGCTATGCAAGGCAGCACTTTACATCTGGCCAGCTATGCAAGGCAGCCACTTTACCTCTTGTAAGCTATGCAAGGCAGCCACTTTAACTCTGGCCAGCTAAACAAGGCAGCCACTTTACCTCTGGTCAGCTAAACAAGGCAGCCACTTTACATCTGGTCAGTTGGGAAAGGCAGCCACTTTACATCTGGTCACCTAAACAAGGCAGCCACTTTACCTCTGGTCAGCTAAACAAGGCAGCCACTTTACCTCTGGTCAGCTAAACAAGGCAGCCACTTTACATCTGGTCAGTTGGGAAAGGCAGCCACTTTACCACTGGTCAGCTAAACAAGGCAGCCACTTTACATCTGGTCAGTTGGGAAAGGCAGCCACTTTACCTTGGGTCAGCTAAACAAGGCAGCCACTTTACCTCTGGCCACCTAAACAAGGCAGCCACTTTACCTCTGGTCAGTCATACAAGGCAGCCACTTTACCTCTGGCCAGTTATATAAGGCAGCCACTTTACCTCTGGTCAGCTAAACAAGGCAACCACTTTACATCTGGTCAGTTATACAAGGCAGCCACTTTACCTCTGGTCAGTTATACAAGGCAGCCACTTTACCTCTGGCCAGTTATACAAGGCAACCACTTTACCTCTGGCCAGTTATACAAGGCAGCCACTTTACCTCTGGTCAGTTATACAAGGCAGCCACTTTACCTCTGGTCAGTTAAACAAGGCAGCCACTTTGCCTCTGGCCAGTTAAACAAGGCAGCCACTTTTACCTCTGGCCAGTTATACAAGGCAGCCACTTTACCTCTGGCCAGTTATACAAGGCAGCCACTTTACCTCTGGCCAGTTATACAAGGCAACCACTTTACCTCTGGCCAGTTATACAAGGCAGCCACTTTGCCTCTGGTCAGTTATACAAGGCAGCCACTTTACCTCTGGCCAGTTATATAAGGCAGCCACTTTACCTCTGGCCATGCTGAGGCATTTTTTTTAGAGTTCACAGGTACTGCATAAAAAAACTCTAACTTTGGAATTACTGAAAAGTTTTCAGTAAAATTTGGAGGTGTTTTTCTAGAATGATTCGTCAGCATCACCAGAATAATTACTATCGTAGTTCATAACCAGCTCTGTAACTTCTCTGGAAGAGTAAACCCATTTCTGACTGGTCATCGTTGAAGAAATTTACAAAAGTTCATTCTAAATTGAAGCTGAATCTCTGAACCACATGTGTTTATTGTTAACCAGAAATCGGAGAATTGGTTTAACACTTTGAAGTCAGCCATATGCAGGTTAGAACCATGGCCGTTTGAATAAATATGTTCTGGATCATTTATGACTAGTCTGTGCTATACAGATTTATCCCTGCTTGGAACACAATGACTAAACTATCTTTAAAAACATACACATGCAAATATGAGATGGACAGGGACCATTCAAACAAGCTCTAGATGTCAAATGCAGTGTGAATAGAACTTCCATAAAAATAATCAAATATGTCACATGAGGAAGGTAAAACCAGGCAGGGTGGAGAGGAAGAGGGTGTGTGGTCATGTGATTTCTGAACAACAAACCTCTTCTGTAGCGCGAGTAGCCCAGGCAATGATGACGTCACGTCGAGTGCAGATTTGATGCTCAATTTCTCGTTTTTGTCGCTGAAGGTCCTGCTCATCTCTCTCCAGACGACTGATGCATGCCTTCACAGACCTCACCTGTTGACATAACACTGTGGAAATAAATAAATCAACACACCGACGCACTGATAACTAAATGATAAAAGTACTTCGTTTGTACATAGTGCACTTACCACCTCAAACAGCTGCTCAAGACGCAAGCCAAATCAGAATACAGCTAACTTAAACTGTCCAAGAAGCCAACTTGCAACAGCAGAATGCACTGCCTAATGCCCTGGAACCTGTTTAAAGTACGTCACGGCCGTGCATTCAAGTACTTTCAGACTGTGGCTAAAAACACCCTTAGGTCCGCCTCGTAGGGTCCCTTAACGCAGGCTGGACTTCTTATAACCAGCTGAGAAACGGCCAGCGACCCACAGCACAAGCTATGCAACTGGCACTCGCCTGGAAGCTTATAATTACTTTAACCGCGCGCCAAGCTCTGTACTGTATAGGGCCAGGCAGGGGGCTGGCCGGGCAGCTGCGCTACATGCAATTGAGTGCCTATTGCTTGCACCATTAGCACCACGAGACTTTCGTAAATTAGCTGCAATTACAGAGGCCAACAACCAAACACAAGAAGAGCTTTTATAATGTCGACCATATCACCAGAAAGTTCAAACTTTGTACTAAGTGACTTCAAATGGTGAACATTGTAAGAAGGATTCAAATGTGTAATTACAATGTACATGTATACACACTCGAAAACGTAAAACCGGTCCACTGCTAGTAAGCTTACAGTGCAGGACCGTACAGCTAGTGCCGTCAAATCGACTTAAATATAACCAGAGGTGCCTACCCCCCAGTCTGACCATTTGTGTACTGGCTGCATGAAAAATGTGTATTTTGTGTAATGTCAGATTTCGTGCAACTCGCAACATTTGATCAAAGAATTATTGTTATGAAAACTGCCACATTTACAAAACACCAATTCATACTAATTCCACCTCACCATTTTAATCCTCATGAAACAAAATAATATAGAACTCAACAAGTTATGGTCACAAATGCACACTAATATATTATTTTTTTGTGTTGTATTTTACTCCATAACCCCCCACCCCCCCACAAAAAAAAAATCTTCAATCATATTGTCCAACAATTAATATGAATTATGAATATATATATATGCATCATTATTTTCCTATATTCTGCTGAAACTGGCAACACTTTTTGTTTTCTGAGCATACTAGAGTGTTCTGCATTTTGTTGTGTAAATACAGTGCCTTTGTATGCACTTTGTATTAATTTTAGACACCTGAGCCACTTTTGGGGAAAACGCGTTTTATTTTTATGTGAGGGTTACCCACTTTGAACTGTTAAATGAGTGCCTTAATATTGACCGATTTTAACAATTTAAATTTGTGTAATCTTCTAAAGGTTTGTACTATATAATAAAAACAAAATAAAACATCCTGAACCAAAATAAAATGTTCGTCCGTAATACCTAATCTAAGTGCCGCTGAATGTCGTACGCAGAGCAATGCTGAACTCTGTTACTAATACGAATACGATCACTTTATTATCTCAATGAAAGAGAAATTCACACGTGGTGCCAGATAAAAATGTTACAAGACGATAAAGGACAGTATAACAACAATAAACAGTAAACAGTAAAACAGGATAAAAGTATATCAAGAAGACATTACTGAATTAACCATTTAAAACTGTAATCATAAGAAGTTACATGGGGAATAACAGATACCTATCACATGATTTACGTTCAATGTCATAATCATGATATAAGGTATTGCAACATAACAATCACTGTTGGCAAGCAATAATCACATCAATATACAACAACGTAAGACTTTTAGATAAATATGTTCATAAAAGAATATAAAAATCGCTAAGCACATAGGCCTACACTAAACGGAAATGTAAGATCACAGGGGCACATACTCACTATCTCATGCGGATTGGACATTAATTGTAGAAATCATGCCACGCACACTGTCATAATAGAAGCATCATATGTTCAAATTCTCAATCATTTAATAAAGAGATTGCGGTGGGTATAAAACTATTTTTAGTGCGTACAGTTTTGAACTTTGGTGTCCTGTAGCGCCTACCGGAGGGCAGGAGATTGAAGTGGTGCGCGAGCACGTGACTGCTGTCTTGAAGTATGCGATGGGCCTTTCTCACCACTTGCCTTTCATACATCGCTATCATACTCACTTGTTGCACTCCCACAACCTTCCCACACACTCTCACCACTCTGTCCAACACATTCCTACTGTCCAAAGACAACCTTCTATACCAACATACAAATGAGAAAGTGAGAATTGAAGAGATGAACGAATCATAAAAGGTTTGGAGGATACGGTTTTGAACATGCAAGCGTCGTAGTTTCTGGAGGCAATAAATTCTAGATTGGCATTTTTTGTGAATACCATTGGCGTTAGAAGAGAAGTTCAGCTTCTCGTCAATGATGGTGCCAAAGTACTTGTATTCTGTGACCCTCTCTACTGTAGCACCGCCAATGACGAGAGCGGGGATGGGGGCGGGGTTGCGGCGGAAATCAACGATTAGCTCTTTTGTTTTCTTTACGTTTAAGTCGAGGTAGTTTTCCTTGCACCAGGTGCTGAAAACTTTGACAGATGAGAAATACTGAGAATTTGAGTTTGACATGTCCACCAGGGCCGAGTCGCCCGAGTACTTAATGACCGGACAGGTGTCAGAGCCACGGCAGTCGTCGGTATACAACGTAAAAAGTACCGGCGAAATTACAGTGCCCTGGGGCGCACCGACAGAGGTTTGCTTGACAGAGGAAAGAGCAGAGTGAAAGCGGACAGCCTGGGACCTATTGACAAGAAATTGAACTATCCAAAGGACGAGTTTGGAGGGTACAGAGTAAGAATGGAGCTTCTGGGCCATGAGATGAGGTTGGGTAGTATTGAAAGTATAAAATCGGACAGCCTGGGACCTATTGACAAGAAATTGAACTATCCAAAGGACGAGTTTGGAGGGTACAGAGTAAGAAAGGAGCTTCTGGGCCATGAGATGAGGTTGGATAGTATTGAAAGCAGAACTGAAATCGATGAAGAGGACGCGGACGAAGGAGCTGGGGGTCTCTAGGTGAGTGTAGGCATTGTGAAGTGAAGGAGGGTAAGAGTTGCGTCTTCAGTGCTGCGATTGGGTTTGTAGGCAAACTGTAGGGGGTCAGAGAATGGCTGAGTGTGAAAGAGTAGATGAGATAGAACAATTTTTTCAAAACATTTCATGGCTATGGATGTTAGGGCTACGGGTCGATAGTCATTTAACTGCTTGGGTCAGGCGATCTTGGGGATGGGTGAGATAACAGAGTGCTTCCACACACTGGGCACGACACAGTCACGCAGGGACCAGGAAAACAGCTGGCTAAACACTACGCACAGCTGTGCCGCGCACCACCTCAAGGTCTGCCCTCCAATGCCATCGGGGCCTGCAGCCTTCTTTACATTCAGTTTTTGAAACACTGATCTTACTGTGTCGCCATCGATATCAAAGTCTCTGTCATCAGCATCGGTATCTTCTTTCAAGCGCGCTATGATATCTTCAACGTTATTTTTCGTATCATCGTGTTCAAAACGGCAATAAAAAGTGTTAAGATTTTCAGACATTTCTTGCTGTTCATTTAGAGGGAGGTCACTGCGTGCAGACTTAGGTTTTTCCATGCCTGACAGAGTTTTAAGCCCTTGCCAGGCATCAGCCATGCTACCGCGTTCGAATTGCACCTCAACCTTTTCTTTGTACTGCCGTCTCGCGTCTAACATTTCTTTCCGCAGCTTCGTTTGCACGCGCTTTCGCTCGGCTTGATCACCCGATTGGAATGCGGCTTTCTTTTCATTCAGCATGGCTTTCAGCGACTTTGATATCCAAGGCTTGTTATTGGGAAATAATTTTATGGTCTTCGTTGGAATAACCAAATCTTCACAAAATTTTACATAATCAGAGACAACATCAGCAGCTGCAGTGAGCATAATGAACTCCTTTAGAAGATTCGATTATTCCCCAAAAACCTTCACGGTATTCGCGTAAGAAATGTTGTCGCGCTTTTTGCTTACTTGCAACCTTACCCCTCTTTTCTTCAGACTCGCTCTCATCGTCACTCTCGCTTTCACGACACCATGTTTAGCACAATGGCGCATACAAAGTCTCGCACTACCTCTCATGCACGAGATATCACTAGGGTCAGCAAGTAAAGGAATGATTGATTGATTGATTGTTGCTTTAGGTCCAGCGGACTCTTCCGAGCCAAATCAGGACCGGACAACCCCCAATCCGCATAAAAGATCTGCCGAAACAACCCTAGTGGAGCAAGTAAAGGAAATAGGAGATCGGAACATATAAGCTTATAAAATCGGTGCAAAATTTTTTTTTTTTTTTTGGTTTTGTAAACCACGAAAATGCGTATTTTTAAGGAATTGCTCGTATTGTCATATTTTATGTTGAAAATTCTTAAAAATACGCGCCAGCGCGTATGGTAGGCACCTCTGATTATAACACAAACCAAATCGAGTTCATGGTTTTGAATTATGCTAACACAAAACACAGATATGGAAGTAACTAAATGCAAACCATTATCACAATACAAAGGATATTCCACATAAAACGATCACTTTTAGTACACAAAAATAGGATGATAAGCCATACGTTTCCACGGTACTCCTCATAGCTGTGTACTGCAGTGCTTAGCTTAGAGCGGCGGGCATCTGCATCTGGATCTGCATGCGATGGGCTCCAAGCTTCGCTAAAAATAGCTTGCACATGCTGGCAGAGAGTCAAGTTTTAAACAGGGCTTCACGGCCGTGTTTGTTGGTTGTTATAAAGTTGCATGAAAAATATTCCACTCATTCCTTATGACACGTTATAACTTTATACACATTGTAAAGCTCTTGGTGTTTTTATGTCAATTTGATAGGGGTCGAGTAGCTATACATAATTTAGTTTCTTCTCTTGCGTGATCACATGCCTGCTACACACGACAATCCATAGCGTATGCAGTCAAATCCACTTACTGCGAGTTCATCTTAGCAAAGTTGCTTCATACATTTTGGTCCAATCGTGAAAGATACATAACATCGTCATGAAGAATTGTCTTGCTGTAGTGAAATGACTTAGCTACACACATTTGCACATTCAAACTGGGCAGAGACAAAACTGGCAAACTGCGAGTGGCACTGTATCCATTGGAAATGACAATCTCAACATGTTAGGATTATTGCATTTATTTCCGAGTTCACAGCATGTGTTAACACAATGAAGAAACAAGGCTTCCAATGCTAATACTTTGCTAATCTCAGATACTAGGAGGCAGGGGGAAGGTGTTTGGGGGTGAGGGGAGATGATGCTAACTGCCAACCCCTCTACCCTCCCACCTCCTCCTCAAAAGCCACTCTGCAACCCTAATAATCAAACAAAAGGTACATTTAAATAAGATTATTTTTTTCAAAACTACAGTCAGGCAACTCAGAGGCTGTTCTGCATGTACCAAAGATTGTATACAACTGAAATAATAATAATAACTAAATAAAGTGACCTGTTCTTTGGCCTTGACCATGACCTCGGTCAGTTCTTCCTTGGCCCGTCTGGCAGCAGTGACCATGTCCTCCGTTTCATGACCTTCGTGTGAGGTCAGCTTGCAGTGCAGGCAAATGCTGATGTCACACTTGCAGCAGTGGAAACACAGCACCTGAGGTACCATTAATACATATAAATGATCACAGACAATACAGAAGCTCTTAATCAAAATTCTTCTAAGGAGGCAAATCATGTCTAAGCAATGACAGCAAAGCAAACAGAAAGAGAGAAAGAGAGAAAGAGAGAGTGGCAGTTAAACATACCAACAGCAGATAAAATCACTTGATAAAAGACAGAAATATAGAGCGAGAGTGAGAGAGAGAGAGAGAGAGAGAGAGAGAGAGAGAGAGAGAGAAGAGAGAGAGAGAGAGAAAAGGAGAGTGAGGAGGGGGTGGAGGGGGAGGTAACATGCAGACAATATTTCAAAACAAGACGAAATGACATATACGCGATAAAACAAACCAACATCCCGTAAAATTATAAACAGGTTTTTACCATTTGAAACTTTACCTATTTAATTAAAAGATATCGAACAAAACAATTGTTATCTCTCATCAACTAGATCAGCACATTTAGACATAAAATGGTTAGGGGAAAAGGATTTGTCACATGCAAAGCGCCACTATGGTTCTTCTCCTTCCAAAATGAAACTATGGGTTACATAAGTATGCCCAATATGAAGGAGAGCCAAAACAGTTTCTTCTTTGCGAGTGGACGCAAAGTTAAGCAAAGAAGCAGACAAGTCTGGAAAAATTTTATATAATTTATTATTGATTTGATTAGACCAGAAAAATTTACAATAACAAGTTTCTCTGGATGCAGAGAGGCTATATAAGTAATGCACTGTCTGTTTGAAAAAAGTGATTTTTGGAGTGATTTTCGAAAAGCAATCTTGTATGCAGTTGTTGGTGTTTGCTGAATAAAGTTGGAAAATGTTATACGACTCCTTCCTTGTTGCTGAGTGAACAGGTTGCGTGGATAAACGAATTTGAGTTACACATATCAAGATGCACGCATCAGGACTGAATCAACTATTGATAAATATATGTGTACCACAGTAATACAACGCAGGTCAGAGTAGAGAAGAAAGTGGAAAACCTGTGAAGGAAAATCAAGATGGAGAGCTTCTTTGACAGCTTTGTCCACTGCAATATTGTCGCGGATGCCCAGGTGACTAGGTACCCAAATAAAAACTATAATTTTACCTTCAGATACAAGTTGTGTTTGGAGATCATGAATCTCCCCCAAATATGGATGTGATATCTTTCTCGTGGCAAGAGCCTGAAGTGATGACAGTGAATCAAACATGCCAAGGACGTTTTGGACTGATAAACCCGTTTCAGAGCTAAATGAATCGCATGGAGTACAGCTGTATAATCAAAATAAAAATCAGGTGTACGCTGTTGCAAATGTTGGTCTGCTGCACTTTGGCTGAGAATGCAACCCAAATTTCACTACCTGCTTGTGTGGTGAATATTATACAAAATCTACAAATTTTAAGTATTGTAATATTTCAACTGGACAGATCTCTTTTCATTAGCAAAATGGACTTGAAGTTTGAACAGAACTTTTTAAAAATTAATAATTTTTATGTTTTGCTTAGTCATATGAAGTCATTGAAACCTTTACTTCATAGTTCGTTGTGCATTCATTTCTTACAGCATGCAACACCGATAATTCTTATGCTACTGTAGCAGACAGACTTGACCTACTTCCAGTACCTCGCTTCACACTACGTTCTTAGTCTCCAAACGAGTGTCAATCCCCATTTTTACATGTAAAATGGTTAAGGTCCCTTACAACATAATACATTAATTACACATTTCTTGCACAGAGTGACTATAAGTGTAGATAAACATTAGAAGAACCAACCTGATCTGGATGATAGTGGCACCACCTCTTGTAATGACCTGGGTTCTTTGCTTGTTTAGCTGCTAGCTTTGGAGCTACTGGTTCAACGTTATGACCTCGCAGTGAAGGAACGCGGCCGTGCACTTTCTTGCAAGAAGAACACATGCGTTGATCACACTCCTGGCAGTAGTGGGTAGCCTCTTTCTCATCACACATCTGGCACAGCGAGGGTTCAGTGTCTTCAGACGCCTCCAACTCCAGGTAGACATTGTTCTGCACAAAAACCAAACTATCAGTTAGCTTCTAGAAATAGGTGCCACACTAACTGCAAATGAACATGAGCTAGTACAGAGATTAATTTTTCTTCTTCTATGGAGCAATCACAATCATCTTATCAGGGATCAGTTTACTAGCGCGCCCTGCGCCATTGACTCATAAAAATTAAAAATGACCCATCTACAATTCTTGCCAGGGGCCGAATGGCGCTTCGATTTTTGGTACCAGTGCGCCACCACAATAACAGTGCACTGTATTGGAGGCGACAAACGTGCTTTTAAGGTGGTGAACTGAAGAATTTCAACTTCACAGCTGCTGTAGAGAGGTGGCGTGCTGAAAAGCGACGACCTATATTCTCTTCAAAAGCACAGTAAACTGATCCCTGTTCTGGTTAGTGTTTTGTTGGTAAACATGCTTCACAACACATGCAAACTCACAATAATCTATTTTGTTTTAATTTCTGTAATAATATCTCCAGGTTATCTTTTACATGTACGTAAATTAAGTACTGCTGAAATCATGGCCCATTGAAATTTGATCTGAGGGGCCCAATGGCCCATAGCTTTTTTGTGTCAGGCTGAACCCTGTCTTATTGACTATTCTGCTTTTATTAAAATAATAATTAACATATGACCGCTGCTGGAAGTATCAGACCTTCATACAATACATGTAGGGTTGTTAAAATGCAGAAATGTAAAATTGCCTGCTAGGACAGTAATTTACCTTATACAGCATTTCTCACTAGTGCAATACTCTGTGAACAAAATCATTGACAATAGAATGGAGGAGATCGGAAGCAGCAGGATATAAAACATGAAGCAAGAAAGTACGTCATGGATCACAATCATTTTCCTAGGTCAGTAAGCTATGTACAAGGTTTAAGTCACTCAAGACATTTTTACTTACATAGGACAACCTGTAAATGTTTTTAGCACCGCCAGTGTATGTGTATTGCATACATGTGCAATATTAATTCATAAATATTGATTTTGACACAAAATTATATAATTGCTGATATAGTGATAAGCTGAAGTTCATCATGGATTTTGTACTTCCACGAGTTCATATAGCGACTTACCCTTCCCCGTACGATGTGTTTGACTCTTTCCTGTAGTGAGTATCTACACACCAACGGTTTTGCATGTAATGAAGTCCTGTATATTAGATTTAGAGGAATCTTGCTCTTAGAACAGTTCATTGCTTACTGCTGAGCTGCCTGCTGGACGACCATAACTTCTGTGGTATTGGGAGAACTGCACTCATGGCAGATATGCATTTTAAAGGAGGTGTGGGTAATTTTTGTACCCAGGACCATCGGGGAAGGTTAAAGACAAAGCTCAAAGTCAAAGAGAAGAGAGAGAGAGAGAGAGAGAGAGAGAGAGAGAGAGAGAGAGAGAGAGAGAGAGAGAGAGAGAGAGAGAGAGAGAGAGAGAGAGAGAGTTAATCACCTTCAATGCCGCCACTCCCCCTTTAGGAATGACCACAGGTTCTCTGCAAAGTGGACACAGGAAAGTGTCTCCATGGTGGTCATTCTCCTTTTTCTCATCGGCGTTTTCATCTTTCGTGTCTTCAGCCTCTCCATCATCGCCTTTTGCACGTGTCCCTTTCCCATCTTCCTTGTCAGAAGAGTCACCTGCACTGCCAGTTGACTTGGAAGCATTCTCCACAAGCGCCGTTAAACACGGCAGGCAGAAGGAATGGGTACAAGGCAGAAGTTTGGGGTTTCTTCCACGGTAAGGTTCCAAGCACAAAGTACACGAACGTCGATAATCTTCGGCCCCCTTATTTATTTCCTGGAGTGAACCGCCTGTAGCCATTTTGGAAGATCAAGGTTAAAGGTTTGTCGAACCACACGTTTGGCAGTTTCTTCTTTCGGCTTCACGACTACCTACTTAATAACCAGTAGTGTAATGAGGGTTACGTCGAGTAAGTGCTCTGGGCCTGTGATCGAACAAGTCTACTCATTGGTTACTTTCACTTTCGGAAACCTGCAAGGGACTTCACTATCCAAGAAAACATTAAGTGACTAAAGAATGCGCAAAAACCGTTTTTTGTCCATCTCGCAACTGTTCTATTTTAAATGTGAAAACATATCCAAGGAAACCCCTAATAACACAAAACCACTACATTATTTCCTAGTAACCTCTTTGATGATGATGTAGTCTTCTAGAGCCCCGATTTTACACAATAGCATGCTCAATGCGATTGCAGAGAAAAGAAAAACAGAACAGCCGCCAGATCGATAAAGTATGTACAAAATATGAACAGTTTACATTTCATTACATGATTATTGCTTTAGGTCTAGCGGACTCTTCCGAGCCAAATCAGGACCGGACAACCCCTGATCCGCATAAAAGATCTGTTGAAACAACCCTAGTGGTAAAACTGAATACTCTCCACCAGTCAGTCACTTTACAATAAAGACATCCTACGCAGGGGACGCTGAGGCTATATATACTCTAATTTATCGAACCCCCGTTTACAAAAACAAAATAGAATACAAACATCATTATAAATTATCCAACAGACCTCACACACAAATGAGTCTTGTCCCGGAAGAGTTTTCAAGAAAAAATGTAGGTGACTGGTCTAGCGAAGAAGAAGATAGTATAGCAGATTGATAGAACAGAGCAGGAGAAAGACAGCGACAGTGGGAATTTAAAGCACTAAATTTCCAGAAAGTGGGGATACTATTTATACTGAAACCCCCGGCACTCCAATATGAACAGTTTCACAGAGAGTAGAGTTCATTACTGTTGTGTGGATATGGTGCTATCTGAGCTTCCTCTATAAAGAACTTTCAAAGAAAGGAACACAGACAAACGTTAAACATTTTAAATATTATTTATTGATAATAAATGGTTGAAGACTACATGTAGGCTATATGAACGCCCAACTGAAAGCAAAATATACAATCCACAAAACAGAGTTAAACTGAAATTTCCTGCTTCTGTTATTATGGTTGGTGTAGTCGTTATAGCAGCACAAGCAGATTGATGTATGCATGCAGATGGGTTTTGAATAGTTCATTTATTTATTTTATGTAAAGCTTTGCACCCACAATTTTCCAATTTTATGTATGTAATGCGAAAGTTGGTTAATAAAGACGTGTTGTATTGCTTTCTTGTATTGTATTGTTGTATTGTATTGTATTGTTGTGTTGTATTGTATTGTAGTGTTGCATGTTATCAAATTCACCAAACATGATCGAACACTAACATGATCGAACACTATATGAATTTAACTGAACATCATCACAGCAGCTATACTGTGTGCTCCATATTTTATTTTATTTTAGTTACCAAGAATCCAACTAGACTGTTAAGTTAGTTATTCATTGCTTACAGGGTCCAGCAGACAGCAAAGAGCCGAATCAGGACCACAAAATCAAGACCACAACTTGGCTGAAAGAAGACTCACCCTCGATCTGCATAAAAGATCTGCTGAAACAACCCCAGTGGTAACACTGAAGGCACCCCACCAGCCGGTCACTGTACAATAAAGGCATCCCATGCCGGGGATGCTGAGGCTATACTCTAATTTATCGAAGCCCCGTTTACAAAAACAAAATAGAATATAAACATCATAAAATATCAACAAAACACATAACATATAAAATGCCTACATTGCTAAATAATAATATCATAGAAAACCCTAGTGACCATTTGGCAGACAGTGTCCAATATTGCCAAAATAATACAACAAACCTCACACACAAATAAGGTGGTTTGTCCTGGAAGAGTTTTCAAGAAAAAAAGTAGATGACTGGTCTAGCGAAGAAAACAGAAAAGTAGATTGATAGAACAGTGTAGGAATGATAAAGAACAAATGAGAAAGACAGCGACAGTGGAAATTTAAAGTACTAAACTAGGCTGGTTTCTTTCTTTTTTTTAAAAAGTAGTGTTTTTCCCTGAACACCACTCGATCCTAGCAACAAACTATAAGACACAAGACATAACAATATTTATTTACCATGAAAAACATTATAGGATACAACTCAGGTTCATAACGATAATAGCATTAACACATTTTTTAAAAATTACAGTTGACTTACTGCATAATATGATGCTTGAGCAACAGTACACATATTACATGCAAATTATATGCTTAGCACTCAAAATACACCCTCACATTAAAAAAGGAAACAACTATCAATGGTGGCATTGCATGCTATAAACATCAACCAACAACGAAAATGTTTGCATTATAATGTAGATTTGCATTTCTATTTGTCCATAAGTATGTATTTTTCTCCAAAACATAACGGGAGGAAAATGTCTTAAAACTGATCAGGAAAAAAAAGGTAACTTACAAAGTTTTAATTGTTTCATGAATGACACAAAAACAAAAGGAACATGAGGTCTAGTTTGCATGAACAATGATGATTTGTGCATGAGCTTGCAAAGCAAAATGAAAACAACAGAAGTGCATGCTCGTGCACACGCGCACAAGCTTGCAAAAAAAAAAAAAAATTAGTTTTGTTCATTTAGGAATACGTTTTCAATCTTAGTCTTTTTCTTGTTCAGCAGTGATACTGCATGCCACAAAGACATCAAGACCCCCCAGGAGTTAGAATATTGTTATTGTTCAAAAATGGATAGGGATACAGCGTTCAAGGAGTTTTCTGATGCAGCTTAAAAGTGAGATAGGATGGTAGTTAATACATGATTCAGTGGGACCTTTTTTGTGAATTGGCGTGACATGTGCTGTTTTCCAAGTTTCTGGGAGCAGTCCTTCCAACAAACAGCAGTTAAAATAGACTTAACGGTTCAGAAATTACATCAACCGCTGCTATCAGTAATTTGTTATGAATTTTATCTAGGCCAACAGCTTTATTTGGGGCTAAATGTTTTATAACTTTAACTTTTTCTGATGGGGAATTTCATTAAATTCATTTTGAAGATAGCGAGTTCAGGAGGGTGGTCATCCGGTGTTTGTAACGTTGATTGTTGGATCAAATATTCATTAAAAGCATTCACTTTTTCCTCATTGGTAAAATCTTTCTTAATCACCCGAACTTCCAGTCGACAGGAGTCTTACCCAATAAGCCACTTAAGCACTTATGAGGTACAGAACATTCTCATAAACATCAATACACTTTTGAGCTGAACCAAGAGCTTTGCGAAGTGTGAATTTTCATGGAGCTGTAGTAAACGTGTTTAGCCAAAAAATTGGCCCTAGTGAACCTTTGGGAAAGAGCAGATATTATGGCACAGGAGGCTGGCCACTAATGCTAATAATGTTTGTTTAAATTTTATTCAAAATCTGTTAAAGGGTTCATAAAATATGGCGTGCAATGGACTGACTGACTTGCAGACTGACATTTGGCTCGTTCTGATTCCAATCTAGCCCTTTTTCTCTTGGTTTGGGCGGGCGCCCAACAGTTTTCTTACTATTTCGGATTTGAAACCTGTGGCAGCCAACAGTTTTGAATTCTACAGATAGTTGGCAACAAAGGAGATGTATGTACCCAACAGCGTCATGATCGGATTGAAGATTCATGAGTTATTCATGTGCAAAGTTGTAATCACTCACTCACTAACTGCTGCTATTAGTGATAGGTTATCATTAGTAGTAGCGATATTATTATCGTTTTTGATTTGTGCTCCCAACACTAAAGTCATATATACTGTTGAACTTTCTAGATAGGTCTTTCACTGTGGCTTCCAATGCTTTCATCTTGGTGTTACTCAGATTATTCAGGGCGGACTCCAGTGCCGTGACCTTAGCTGCCATCTCCCTCATGCTCAAGGCCACTGCTGTGTTTTTGACCTCAGCCATATCACCAATGTACACTCGCAGGAGGTCAAGGTCAAGGGCTGATGTGTCGGCAGTACAGGACAAAAAAGTTTTCTGCTCTTTGCGAGCGGCCAGGTCCTTGAAGCGGTCGGCAATCTCGTCCTTCAGCAGGGCAGCCTGCAGCTCACTCTTCAGCATGACAAGGTCAGGGCCATATGAGGTCTTGACAGAGGCACGACTCATGACCTCTGAAATGGTTTCCTTGGCAACGCAGGCAGAGGTTTTCTCCATGGTGATGTCACTAACGGAGATTTCTGCTTTGGCGGCCAGCACTTCAAGCACCTGTGGACATATGATAAAGTAAGATTAAACTAATTCACTGGAAAACAGCCTTAAAAATTAAAATAACTTTTCAAAATAATGAGAATTGTTTTCTCTACCTTAATGTATTGCACTGAAGAAACAAACAAATCACATTATGATCATTAACCCATTGTATCCAAGCTATGCAAGGCAGCCACTTTACCTCTGGTCAGGTATGCAAGACAGCCACTCTACCTCTGACCAGCTGGGCAAGGCAGCCACTTTATCTCTTGCCAGCTATGCAAGGCAGCCACTTTACCTCTGGTCAGCTATGCAAGACAGCCATTTTACTTCTTATCAGCTATGCAAGACAGCCACTTTACCTCTGACCAGCTGGGCAAGGCAGCCACTTTACCTCTTGCCAGCTGGGCAAGGTAGTCACTTTACTGCTGGTGAGCTATGCAAGGTAGCCACGTTACCTTTTGCCGACTGGGCAAGGCAGCCACTTTACCTCTGTGCAAGGCAGCCACTTTACCTCTGGTCAGCTGTGCAAGGCAGCCACTTTACCTCTGGTCAGCTGGGCAAGGCAGCTACTTTACCTCTGGTCAGCTGAGCAAGGCAGCCACTTTACCTCTGGTCAGGTATGCAAGGCAGCCACTTTACCTCTGGCCAGGTATGCAAGGCAGCCACTTTACCTCTGTCCAGCTACACAAGGCAGCCACTTCACCTCTTGACAGCTGGGCAAAGGCAGCCACTTTACCTCTGGCCAGCTCAACAAGGCAGCCACATTATCTCTTGCAAGCTGGGCAAGGCAGCCACTTTACCTCTGGCCAGTTGGGCAAGGCAGCCACTTTACCTCTGGCCAGTTATACAAGGCAGCCACTTTACCTCTGGCCAGTTATACAAGGCAGCCACTTTACCTCTGGCCAGTTATACAAGGCAGCCACTTTACCTCTGGCCATGCTGAGGCATTTTTTTTACAATTCACAGGTACTGCATAAAAAAACTCCAACTTTGGAGTTACTGAAAAGTTTTCTGTAAAATTTGGAGGTGTTTTTCTAGAATGATTCGTCAGGATCAACAGAATCATTACTATCGTAGTTCATAACCAGCTCTGTAACTTCTCTGGAAGAGTAAACCCATTTATGACTGGCCATCGTTGAAGAAATTTACAAAAATTCATTCTGAATTGAAGCTGAATCAGTGAACCACATGTGTTTATTGTTAACCAGAAATCGGAGAATGGGTTTAACACTTTGAAGTCAGCCATATGCAGGTTAGAACCATGGCCATTATAATAAATATGTTGTGGGTCAGTTATGACTAGACTGTGCTATACAGATTTATCCCTGCTTGGAAGACAATGACTAAACTATCTTTATTTAAAAACATGCACACGCAAACATGAGATGGACAGGGACCATTCAAACAATTACAAGTTTTACATGTCAAATCCAGTGTGAATAGAACTTCTATAAAAATAATCAAATATGTCACATGAGGAAGTAAGACCTAGCAGGGTGGAGAGGGAGAGGGTGTGTGGTCATGTGATTTCTGAACAACAAACCTCTTCTGTAGCGCGAGTAGCCCAAGCAATGATGACGTCACGTCGAGTGCAGATTTGGCGCTCAATTTCTCGTTTCTGTCGCTGAAGGTCCTGCTCATCTCTCTCCAGACGACTGATGCAGGCCTTCATAGACCTCACCTGTTCACACAACACAGTGGAAATAAATAAATCAACACACAAAGGCACTGATAACTAAATGATCAAAGTACTTAGTTTGTACATAGTGCACTTACCACCTCAAACAGCTTTTCAAGGAGCTAGCCAAATCAGAATACAGCTAACTCAAACTGTCCAAGATGCCAACTTGCAACAGCAGAATAATGCCCTGGAACCTGTTTAATGTACGTTGGTTGTTATAAAGTTGCACGAAAAATATACCACTCGTTCCTTATGACATTTTATAACTTTATACACACTGTAAAGCTCTTGGTGTTTTTATGTCAATTTGAGTGGATCGAGTAGCTATACATAATTTAGTTTCTTCTCTTGCGTGATTACATGCCTGCTACACACGACAATCCAAAGCGTACGCAGTCAAATCCATATTAGCAAAGTTGCTTCGTACATTTTAGTCCAATCGTGAAAGATACATAACATCGTCATGAAAAAGTGTCTTACTGTAGTAAAATGACATAGCTACACACATTTACACATTCAAACTGGGCAGAGACAAAACTGGCAAACTGCGAGTGGCACTGTATGCATTGGAAATGACAATCTCAACATGTTAGGATGACTGCATTTATTTCTGAGTTCACAGCATGCGTTAAAACAATGAAGAAAGAAGGCTTCCAATGCTAATACTTTGCTAATCTCAGATACTAGGAGGCAGAGAGAAGGTGTTTGGGGGGGAGGGGAGATGATACTAACTGCCAACCCCTCTACCCTCCCAACTCCTCCCCAAAAGCCACACTGCAACCCTAATAATCAAACAAAAGATACATTTAAATAAGACTTTTTTTTTTCTAAATCTACAGTCAGGCAGCTCAGAGGCTGTTCTGCATGTACCAAAGATTGTATGCAACTAAAATAATAATAATAACTGAAAAAAGTGACCTGTTCTTTGGCCTTGACCATGACCCCGGTCAGTTCTTCCTTGGCCCGTCTGGCAGCAGTGACCATGTCCTCAGTTTCATGACCTTCGTGTGAGGTCAGTTTGCAGTGCAGGCAGATGCTGATGTCACACTTACAGCAGTGGAAACACAGCACCTGCAACACATAGTTTAAAAAGGACGGTTACAGTTTAAGTGTTTAATACATGTTCTTAAAGTAAATTTAAAAAAAAATTAAACAAAATAACAATTTCAATGTATCACATTAATATCAAATCCAACACATCATACCAGGTGCTATCTTTCGATTCAAAAGATCTTTTGCTGCAGTGAGTTTTCTCAATTGGGCAAAGATGTGGTTGCCTAGACAACTGGTGTGTAAGCATGTGGTCCCGCACTGGGAGATGCCATGCAAAACCTAATGTGAGAATAAGAGTCTGCTGGGGCGCCAACACACAGCCCATGCTTGACAGATCTCTGACACGCTGTTTGAACAGCTGAGGTGAAGGTCAGCTAGAGTGGAGATTGGCTTATAATTAAACCATTGTTATTAGTATAATTTCCTACACTCACAAATTACTGTTAAATATTGTATAGATAATTAACCTGATCAGGATGATACTGGCACCACCGTTTGTTGTGACCTGGGTTCTTTGCCGGTTTAGCTTCTGGCTTTGCAACTACTGGTTCAACGTTATGACCACGCACTGAAGCAACGCGACTATGCATCTTCTTGCAGGAAGAACACATGCGCTGATCACACTCCTGGCAGTAGTGGGTGGCCTCTTTCTCCTCCCCCTCCTCACACATCTGGCACAGCGAGGGTTCAGTGTCTTCAGACACCTCAACATCCAGGTAGACATTGTTCTGCAAAAAAACAACTGAATCATCATACAGTGGAGTCCGGGTATAACGAATATCAAGGGGGGGGGGGAATTTGGGGTTCGTTACAAGCGGGATTCGCTGTAGAGATTTGTACTGTAAACGGAAGTACACACCGGTGATGAGTACACATCACAACATACAGTACGTAGATCGATCTATGCCTACGAAGTTTATCAACAATGACTTCATTCCAGGCTATTTATAGCAGCCAATGACAGTTATGACTTCAAGGCCTGGTTGACCTATGTACGAACTGGCATGCTTCTGCTGCTGTTCGCTATTGGCGATGAGCCAATTGAGGCAAAGTAGGCCAAGGGAATACACAAAGGGTTCGTTACAAGCGGAGATTCGTTATTTGCTTAGCTGGATTTGTTCGTTATAGGAAGGGATTAAATAGTAAGACAAAGAAGGGAGTGTGTCGGGAAATGGATGGTAGTACGCTAATCGCGGGTGTTCGTTATTCCAAGGTTCGTTATAGGTGGACTCCACTGTATATGTATACTTTAAACATTCTCTTATTTAGTAGTAGTAGTAGTAGTGTAGGGACTAGATCATGTGATCATTAAGCCTAATCATGACCTTCGTGTGACCTTATTTGCCGAGATGAAATGTGCTGAATAAATTCTCCACATAAAATAAATACAACAAGAGGCTTGTGATTTTTTTCTCCTTAATTTAAGAAAATTAGAAATGTTGACGCCTTTAAGCTTTAAATACACATATATTCATGTAGTAGTAGTAGTAGTAGTAGTAGTAGTAGTGTAGGACAGGCATCGCTGCCTAAAGCCTCGCGGCTTATAAAGACGTCCTCTCATTGTTTATGGTATATATAGTTAGCAATATGATTTGCATGCATAATTTGAAATCTTTTCTAATCATATTGATAGAATAAATTTTGAAATTTTGAATCAGTGTCTATGTGGTTTTTTAAACTATTTACAGATGGTGCAAATTTAATATTTGTTGGTAAAGAATTCCAATAATTAGCTACTCTAAGTGCAAATGAAAATTTTCGTTGGTTAGTTCTACAATATTTTATGAAAATTTTACCTTCACGCTTCCTAGTTCTGTTAGATTGATCAAGTAAGAAAAAAGTATTAGTATTAACATCCTCTATATTAATTATTTTGAATGTCTGAATTAAATCACCCCTGATCCTACGTCCTTTCAGAGAGTGAAGGCCCAGATACCTTAATCTCTCTTCATATGTCATGTCACGACACTCAGATAATAGTTTTGTGGCTCGTCGTTGAATTTTTTCTATGGCTACAGACTGCCTTTTCAAATATGGACTCCAAACAACGTTAGCATATTCAACATGAGGTCTTACAAAAGCTTTATACAATTTTAATAACGTTTCTTTTTCCAAGTATGTGAATGCTCTTTTGATTATGCCTAACATTTGGTTTGCTTTAGTTACCACTCTCTGAATATGTGCGTCAAATTTTAACTTGCAATCAAAAGTTACACCCAAGTCTTTTTCATTATCGCTTACATTTAATTTATAAACTTCATCTTTTATCAACATTGAATATCCGCATCCATGATTTCCTTTCCCCACATGCATAACTTTACATTTCTGCACATTTAAATATAACTTCCACTTCTCACACCATTGCTGTAGCTTATGTAAATCATCTTGAATGACCTTAGATTTCGATGTTGTATTATATATTTTAGTGTCATCAGCAAATATCTTAACCGTACTCTCCAGTATCTCAGGTAAATCATTAATATATATAGTAAAAAGAATTGGACCTAAAATACTCCCCTGTGGAATACCACTTAAAACTCTAGCATCTTTAGACCTTTCTGAACCAACTTTAACCCACTGTTTACGTTCAAACAAAAAGCTTGATATCCATTTAAGAACATTTCCTCCTATTCCATATGCAGCCAACTTTAACAACAGTCTCTTATGTGGCACAGAATCAAACGCCTTTCTAAAATCACAATACACTATATCGACATCATTCCCATCATCAATTAAAGCCGTCAAATCCTCCATAACCTCTAACAACTGTGTCACACAAGACCTACGTTTTCTGAACCCATGCTGACAATCTGCAAATAATTTATTCTCCGTAAAGTATGACACAATGACATCCCGGACTAGAGACTCTAAAACTTTACATGTAATACAAGTCAAACTCACTGGCCAATAATTTCCAGGATCTGATTTGGAGCCCTTTTTAAAAATTGCTGTCACTTCCGCACTTTTCCATTCCTCAGGCAATATCCCCTCTTCTAATGACTTATTAAACAATAGACACAAGGGACCAGACAACTCTTCACACAGCTCTTTTAGTACCTTGGATGCAATTCTGTCCGGGCCTTGTGCCTTCATGGGGTCTAATTCTTTAAGTTTGTCTTTTACCGCTACAGAAGTTATTCTTATATCGCCCAGAAAAACACCACTGGAATACTCTCCCTCTGGTATCACAGGAATATCGTTAGCATCTTCTTTAGTAAATACACTAGAAAAGAAATCATTTAGTGTTTCAGCTTTAGTAACATCATCTTCAGCTAGGGATCCATCTGCTCTCTTTAACGAACTAATTCCCTGGCTAATTTTCATTCTATCCTGTACGTATTTCCAAAATTTTTTCGGATTATTTTTACTCTCATTTGCAATCAGTTTTTCATATTCTTTACGGGTTATTTTCAATGCTTTAGTACATTTATTTCTTATCTTAATATATTTTAAATAATCTTGTCCAGATTTAGTACACTGATATCTCCTATACACATTATACTTCTTTTTAATTTGTTTAAGTAACTTATTATTCATCCAAACAGGTTTATATCTTTTACGATCTGCTTTTCTTTTCTTTGGGATACATTCATCCATACCAGTTTGTATAGCTTCTTTCAAGTAGACCCATGCTTTCTCAACATCATTATGTTCTAACACAGACCAGTCATATGTTTTCACAAAATTTCTCAGACGAGAGTAGTCCCCCTTATTAAGATCATAGACATACTTTATTTCATGTTTACTTTTTTTTCATTGAGACACATAAATTAAAACTTAAAATATTGTGATCACTCTTACCTAGAGGATCAAGATAACGAATTTCTGAGACTAAATCGCTATCATTTACAAGTATCCAATCATCTAAAGTCGGTTTCTGACCCACCCTCCTTCTTGTCGGTTCACTCACTTTTTGTATCAAAAAAGCATCCTGTACTTTTTCAATTATTTCGTAATTATTTTGTCCTGACCAGATACCATCCCAACGTACATTGGGATAGTTAAAATCACCAGATATACATATTTTATCATACTTTATCATTTCATCTGACTTTAGTAACTGGAAAAGTTTGTCATCATTATCTTCATCACTTGTGTTAGGACTCCTGTATATACACCCTAAGAGTACTCTTTCGTTATTTGCACTAGTAAATGTACACCATACACTTTCCTCGAAACTGTTTCTATTCAATACATCACATTCACGAGCATTTAATTTTGAATCCACATATAAAACAACCCCTCTTTTGTGATTAACATTTACAAACATATCATAGTTTGAAATATAATACTCCTCCTCAACAAATGATTTAGCATTTTTTGCTTTTATCTCAGTTAAAGCGATAATAGAAGGTTTTAGGTCATCAACTCGGCTTAACAATTCATCTTTTTTATTTAACAGCCCATCCACATTTGAATACATCATAATACACGTACCACTATCTATGTTAGTATTTTTGTTACCCTTTCTTTTTTTAAGTTTTGTATTCTTACCATGATTAAACCTGCAGCTAGAACTTGTAGAAGTAGTATGAATTTTAAATTTATTGCTATTGACATTATTTATAGTATGTACACTATTTACATGATCTTTGTGACCTTCAAGTCACTCAGCACCACTGGATGACTGTGCTGGTTTAGGGCCAGCGCCAGCATCAGTGTCCTCCATGAACCTCCCACCTTGCCTTGCTTTCAGAGAGACAATCTTCCCATTTCTTATCACCAGGTTCTCCTCCCCTTCATTTGTACGCCTTTTCTTTTCCATCCTCAGTTCTTTGTTCTTTTCTCGCTGCTTTTGGGTGTAGTCAGGGTTGACATAATTTTTTTTCTCACTTTTCAGAACACCTTTGCTCAACTCTGGAGCTTTTCTAAGAATCTCTTTCTTTTTCTCTTCTGATTTCACTGTCACTCTTAACATCCTAGGTCTACTGCCCCCAATCTTACCTAGCCTGACGGGTTCTACCAGGTCATCACTCTCTAAAGTGACCAACTTCCCCAAGAGAGTTTTAGCAGCTGCTAGGTCCTCCTTCTTTCTTTCCTCAAACTCAGTTTGGGTGCTTTCTTTCAGATTCACAATAATGAGATTTTTCATCCTCTTCTCTACCTCCCTCTGCTCCTCCATTATCTCAGCCAACTTTCTGTCCACCACCTCCTCTATTTTTTCTTCCAGCTTTTCTCCCATCAACCCTTTTTCAATGTTTTCGAGCCGAGAGCTAAGAGAATGAATCAACGGAATCAAATCCAGAAGTTTGTCCATCCTGTTATCAAATCTTGACTGCGGTTCACTACTCTTTTCCAGACAAGGTTTACAAATCCACTGTAAATTATGCTGTTTGGGATCAGACAACGAAGGAAAGATTTTTTCATCCAACCCACTGCACTCCTTGTGTGCCCAATTCTTACAAAGAAAACATTCAATAGAATCATCCTCCCCATCATCACATGGAACATCACAAACAATGCATTGCCATGCTGCTAACTGCTGTGTACTAGCTTTACCAGCTTTTTTGTTTTTCTTACTGCGGTGCTGGGACATTTTCTTCTAAGCTAATACTAGTATCCTATCCTATCCTATCCTGTCCCATAACCCGAAGGTCGTAGGGGCACCACAGATGATCGCTTAACCAGCATACTCCATCTTTCTCTGTCCTCAGCAGCCCTCATGGCTTCGCTCAGTGTCAAACCAGTCCATTCTCGAATGTTGTCCTCCCACCTCTTTTTCGGTCTCCCCCTTTTTCTACCTCCTTGCACTGTGCCTTGCAGAATGGTCTTTGCAAGGCCTGATGATCTGGTGACGTGGCCATACCATCGGAGTTTCCGTTTCTTCACCACTGTGAGCAGGTCATCGTGTTGTCCAATGGCTTGTGTGATGGTCTGTCGGACTTCAACGTTATTGATGTGTTGGGTATAGGAAATGCACAGAAGTCTTCTGTAGCACCTCATCTCCATGCTTTGTATTCTTCGTTGGAGATCTGCTGTGAGGGTCCATGCTTCGCAAGCATATAGGAAGATGGAGATGACCAGAGAGCGCAGCAGTCTTACTTTGGAATGTAGACTGATGGTTCTGTCTTTCCATATGGGCTTCAACCTTGTCAGGGCAGCAGTTGTTTGTGCGATCCTGGAGAGGACTTCCTGTCGAGACCCATTGTCTGACACAATGGCTCCTAAATATTTGAAGCTGTTCACTGTGTTGAGGGATTGGCCTTGTACTTTGATGTCCGTGTTGATGCCATTGGTGTTGTTGGTCATCATTTTGGTCTTCTCTGCACTTATTTCCATTCCATAAGCTCTGGAGGTGGTGTCAAGCCTCTGTACAAGCTGTTCAAGTTCTTGTTCCTCTCCAGCCAATCCATCAATATCATCCGCAAAACGAAGATTGGAGATTGCTCTGCCCCCTATGCTGACTGTGCCTTCATGATCTGCAAGAGCATCTGACATGGTGCACTCTAGGAAGATGTTGAAGAGTGTTGGGGAGAGCAGGCATCCTTGACGCACACCGATTGTTGTTCTGAACCAGTTCCCGATGACGCTGTTATGGAGGACTGCACTGGTAGCCTTGTCATACAGGCTTTTGATGACTTCTATAATTTTAGGGCTGATGTTGTACACTTTCATGGTTGCCCATAGAGCTGCATGCCAGACTCGGTCAAATGCCTTCTTGAAGTCTATGAACACATGATATAGATGTTGTTGGTGCTGTAGGTATTTCTCACAGATTATTCTGAGGTTGAAAATCTGTTCAGTGGTACTTCGCCCTGCCATGAATCCTGCTTGTTCTTCAGCTATGATTTGTTCAGCTTGTGGTTTCAACCTGTTGAGTATTATTTTCAGGAGGACCTTGCTGGGATGGCTGATGAGGCTGATGGTGCGGTAATTTTCACACTCCTGAAGGTTACCTTTTTTGGGAAGAGTGATGACAAGCGACTGGGTATATGGTGTAGGCCATTCCCCACCCTGCCAGATCTTGTTACAGATAATGGTGAGAGCATCAGTCATCGCTTCTCCTCCTGCTTGTAGCAGTTCCGCTGGTATGTTGTCCACTCCCACTGACTTCCCTTTCTTCAGCGATTGCACTGCTGCCTCAACTTCTTCCCGGAGAATTGGGAGTATTTCTTCTTCTTCTCTGCTCTCGGGACATGCTAGAACTGATGGGTCTCCATTTGGTGTATGGTTGTAAAGGTCAGAGCAGTACTCTGTCCATCTGTCCAAGACTTCTTGTTCTTCTGTAAGGCAAATGCCAGACTTGCTTTGGATATTGGAGACTTTGGGCTGTTTAACACTTGTCAGCCGCTTCACAGTCTGGTAGGCCTTCTTGCTGTTGTTCTTGTTCAGATTGTTCTCTATTTCCTGGCATTGATCTTCTATCCAGTTCTCCTTTGCTGTGCGCATGCCTTTTCGGATGTCATTGTTGATTTTTCGGTAGACATCAGCTCCCTGTGAGGTGTTCTTTTTCTTTTTTAAAATACTAGTATAGTATAGTAATATTTGTATATACATATAGTTTTTTTTTTCTTTAAATAGTAATAACACCACAGTAACCTACTCAATGCAATACTCCGCCAATAGGCAATACGGCAATACTGGCAATAGTGCCCTTTACTTATTACTAGTAATTTACTAGCAATATAAATTTACAAAATTATCCAGATAAAATAAAAGTGCACTCACCTGTTAAGTTAATGAATTAGATCAATTAGTAAAACTTATTTTTAAGAGAACAATTGAATAAGGAATTAATATTATACGAGTGGAAAGTCAAACAATCGCATCAAACTTGAGCAGTGAGTACACTCGTTACTGAATTTAGTTAGTCATGTACACATAGGTCAGTGAACGAAACTTCCTTTTTTCCCACACTAGACACTTTCTACAAAAACAATGGTAAAATATATTTTGTAGATTGTAGATCCTAAACTGCTTTAAACAGGTGCCGCACTAATTGCAAATTATTAAGGTTAGTCGCTAGTTTAACAGTACATGATGCAACATGATGCAAAAGTCAAAGTGCTATTACATAACCCCTTGTTGAAAGTATCCTTTTATTCATTTTATTTGTGTGTTTATACGAAACGTTTAAAAATAAAATGTTTTGGTAGGGTTAGTCACCTTCAATGCCGACACTCCCCCTTCAGGAATGACGAAGGGTTCTCTGCAAAGTGGACACAGGAAAGTGTCTCCACGGTGGTCATTCTCCTCTTTCTCATCGGCGTTTTCATCTTTCGTGTCTCCAGCCACTCCATCATCATCTGTGTCATCCTTTTTCTTTTCCTTCTCTTTCTTGTCGGCAGAGTCACCCCCGGTTGACTTCGAGGCATTCTCCACAAGTGCCGTCAAACACAACAAGCAGAATGAATGGAAGCAAGGAAGGATTTTAGGGTTTCTGCCCTGATAAGGCTCCATGCACAAAACACATGAATGGCGATAGTCATCCGAATTCTTCTTCTTTCTCATAGGGGGCGTTCCACCTGTCGCCATTTTGGTTTCAAAGTGATAACCAAACCCCCAAAAAGTGAAATTGCTGACTGTAGAACAGAATTTCGCGAGCTTGTTTCGTCTTTGAAAGTATAGTCACTTTTGGGGGAAAACTAGAAAGGGGCGTAACTCTAAATAAGGATTGACTAAAGAAGGCGCAATTCTGTCCGTTTGTGTAGAATGAAACGTACCTGGAAGGTTGTATTTCGTTATCAGTAGTCTCCTCTCTGAAAATCCTTATCGGGAAGAGAGGGGACTATAAACTGATTAATAATAGTATTTCGTTTTAATTTCACTTTATGCTGCGCTGCTCCGGAGGAAGTACTTTCACGACAGAATGTGCGCAGGCTCACCAATTAAGTCTTTAAACACGACCGTGTTGGTTGCCAGGAGAGAGAGAGAGGGGAGAGAGAGAGAGAGAGAGAGAGAGAGAGAGAGAGAGAGAGAGAGAGAGAGAGAGAGAGAGCATTTTGTTGAAATTCAAGCTCAAACTACCTGGCCAGGCTACCAGCTTCCAAGCTCGAGCATCTGTAGCCTGGGATTACAGCCTCTGTAGCCTAGCCACAATCAAGCTCTGTAGCATGAGCTTCAAGCTCAAGTCGAGAGAGATTGCATAATTATGAGTCAAAGATGTCTTGTTCCATGCTTCGCTATGAGAAGAGAAAAAAAAAAAAAAAAAAAAAGAGAGAGAGAGAGAGAGAGAGAGAGAGAGAGAGAGAGAGAGAGAGAGAGAGAGAGAAGTACTAATGAACTGGCAGAAAAGGTGTGCTCACATAATAGAACAACAAACAGACGACTGTTTCCTCGTAAACTGTACTACTAGCCCACTCTTGAGCTTTAAAAAATCAAACAAACAAACAAACACACACACATACACAGAGAGAGAAAACACGCTATATAAAAATGATAAATAAATAAATAAATAATACTAATTCGAAAGGTCCAGCGATCCTCTGGATATATCATCCAGACTGACTCCACAGTCATTTGTACCTGTACAATCCGTTTGTGCACGCAATAAGCCTAAAGGTTTTGTCAGCTTGGCAGCCCCACCCAAAAGCATTTCCTGACATGGTACGGCCACCACTATGAACTCTGCACGCCCTATAGTACAAATATTGAACTCTCATTGTAGCACTAATCCCAGGCCAAATCAGAAAAGTGTTTTTGAACATGAAAACTGTCAGGCACCACCTTAATTTTCTAAGTGTTAACATGTTTCCATGCTTAATTAGTGTCACAAACAGACCCGTTTACCCCTCACTATTTAAGCTTTTGCTTGTTTAGCAGTAGTAAAACTTAGAAGGTTACTGTGGTCTATGGCAGACGATTAAGATATAACTGATGTGTACACACACCCTGCGAGCTGACGCGAGCCGTTTAGTGACATCATCGCGGCCTACGATCGGAGTTTTGAACTTTATATCCACTTAGATTGTTTCAGCCAATCGGGACACAGGTAAAGGGTTAGAACCAGTTCTGGCTGATTCAGTCCAAGCCAAGTATAGGTCAGTTGTGTGGAAAGCTCTGAGGAGTACACAGTTACCCTCAAGCAGATAAATATCTCCACTGATAGAACAGGGAAGCAGTGCTTGTTGAATTTTTGAATTCAATCAAGTAGCCACGGGCCTTACATTGTCGAACAGGTAAATGAACATACTTCTGTTTCATCGTGATGTATTTATATTCCTATCCTATCCTGTCCCGTAACCCGAAGGTCGTAGGGGCACCACAGATGATCGTTTAACCAGCATACTCCATCTTTCTCTGTCCTCAGCAGCCCTGATGGCTTCGCTCAGTGTCAAACCAGTCCATTCTCGAATGTTGTCCTCCCACCTCTTTTTCGGTCTCCCTCTTCTTCTACCTCCTTGCACTGTGCCTTGCAGAATAGTCTTTGCAAGGCCTGATGATCTGGTGACGTGGCCGTACCATCGGAGTTTCCGTTTCTTCACCACTGTTAGCAGGTCATCGTGTTGTCCAATGGCTTGTGTGATGGTCTGTCGGACTTCGTCGTTGGTGATGTGCTGGGTATAGGAAATGCCCAGAAATCTTCTGTAGCACCTCATCTCCATGCTTTGTATTCTTCGTTGGAGATCTGCTGTGAGGGTCCATGTTTCGCAAGCATATAGGAAGATGGAGATGACAAGGGAGCGCAGCAGTCTTACTTTGGAATGTAGACTGATGGTCCTGTCTTTCCAAATGGGCTTCAACCTTGTCAGGGCAGCAGTTGTTTGTGCGATCCTGGAGAGGACTTCCTGTCGGGACCCATTGTCTGATACAATGGCTCCTAAATATTTGAAGCTATGCACTGTGTTGAGGGATTGGCCTTGGACTTTGATGTCCGTATTGATGCCATTGGTGTTGTTGGTCATCATTTTGGTCTTCTCTGCACTTATTTCCATTCCATAGGCTCTGGAGGTGGTGTCAAGCCTCTGTACCAGCTGTTCAAGTTCTTGTTCCTCTCCAGCCAATCCATCAATGTCATCTGCAAAACGAAGATTCGAGATTGCTCTACCCCCTATGCTGACTGTGTCTTCATGGTCTGCAAGAGCATCTGACATGATGCGCTCTAGGAAGATGTTGAAGAGTGTTGGAGAGAGTAGGCATCCTTGACGCACACCGATTGTTGTTCTGAACCAGTTCCCGATGGCACTGTTGTGGAGGACTGCACTGGTAGCCTTGTCATACAGGCTTTTGATGACTTCAGTAATTTTAGGGCTGATGTTGTACACTTTCATTGTTGCCCATAGAGCTGCTTGCCAGACTCGGTCAAACGCCTTCTTGAAGTCTATGAACACATGATATAGATGTTGTTGGTGCTGTAGGTATTTCTCACAGATTATTCTGAGGTTGAAAATCTGCTCAGTGGTACTTCGCCCTGCCCTGAATCCTGCTTGTTCTTCAGCTATGATCTGTTCAGCTTGGGGTTTCAACCTGTTGAGTATTATTTTCAGGAGGACCTTGCTGGGATGGCTGATGAGGCTGATGGTCCGGTAATTTTCACACTCCTGAAGGTTACCTTTTTTGGGAAGAGTGATGACAAGCGACTGGGTCCATGGTATAGGCCACTCCCCACTCTGCCAGATCTTGTTACAGATAATGGTGAGGGCATCAATCATCGCTTCTCCTCCTGCTTGTAGCAGTTCCGCGGGTATGTTGTCCACTCCCGCTGACTTCCCTTTCTTTAGCGCTTGCACTGCTGCCTCAACTTCTTCCCGGAGAATTGGGAGGATTTCTTCTTCTTCTCTGTTCTCGGGACATGCTAGAACTGATGGGTCTCCATTTGGTGTATGGTTGTAAAGGTCAGAGCAGTACTCTGTCCATCTGTCCAAGACTTCTTGTTCTTCTGTAAGGCATATGCCAGACTTGCTTTGGATCGTGGAGACTTTGGGCTGTTTGACACTTGTCAGCCGCTTCACTGTCTGGTAGGCCTTCTTGCTGTTGTTCTTGTTCAGACTGTTCTCTATTTCCTGGCATTGATCTTCTATCCAGTTCTCCTTTGCTGTGGGCATGCCTTTTCGGATGTCATTGTTGATTTTTTCGGTAGACATCAGCTCCCTGTGAGGTGTTCTTTTTCTTTTTCATCTCTCTTCGTTTATCACACAGATCCAAAAGTTCAGGTGTGATCCACGGCTTCTTCTTTGGTCGGTGCTTGCCAAGGATCTCAGTGGCGGCATCTGTCACAGCTGAGTTGAAGGTGGTGGTCATGGTGTTGACATCTACTTCACCAGCCCCCAAAATGAGCAGTGGTGCAAATTTCCCTCCAATTGTGGCCTGAAATAGTTCTGCCACCTCCGGGTCTTGCAGTTTGTCCAGGTCGAACTTCAGTCTAGTGCACTTTGCTGTATTTACTCTCTTCAAGTGGAGCCGGAAAGACATCATCACGAGATCGTGGTCACTTCCGATGTCTGCTCCTGGAAAAGTGCGTGTCCTGCCAATGTTGATGCTTGATCTGAAGCGTTTCTTGACCATAATGTAGTCTATTTGGTTGTGATGCTCCCCGCCAGGACTGTGCCATGTCCATCGTCTGGAGTTTTTGTGGAGACCAAGCGTGTTTGCCAGTACCAGATTGTTGTATCTGGCAAACTCCAAGAGTCTCAGACCCCTGTCATTTGTCTCATTGTTGCAGTGGGGTCCACATGTGTCTCCCCAGTTGTGGTGCGCATCTTGGCCAACCTTGGCATTCCAGTCGCCTTGCACTATGACTATGTCCTTCTTCGGCACTTGGTCAAGGACCGCCTGTAGATTTTCATAAAAATCGCCTACTTCGCTGTCGTCATAGTCTGATGTTGGGGCATATTTATATTATTGTTGAAATTATGTTTGTGGAATTTGCCATGCTAAGATTTGAATTGTTAGTCCAACTTTGCCTTACCACGTGGAGAAGCCGAACATGTGTCAAGCACGACCGGTTTTGACGCCATGTTGTATACCTGACGGAACCACTGTTGTTTAACCTATATGTATGCTTGCAGACCAGTGGCTATACCAGTGAATGTTTATAATATTATTAATTCTTTATGTGTATAGTTAGCCACGATTTATATTTATGTATGTATAGGAAATTAGAGTGGAGATTCCAGTGGACCACCGACTTAGCAGAATGTTCGTCGCTTATGTATAGAGATGTGGAGCTATCATTGAGGGCTACTTTGGCTTTCAGTGAGACGCTCTGCACAGACCTATTATTCAGGGTTGTGCAGAATTTCGTCTCATATGTTACAGACGAACAGGCAGGATATCGTGAGCCCAACTCAACAGAAGAGCAGAACCTAATCTACAATTCGAGTTGGCAGCCGAGGCATCTACAGCATCGTGCGGAGATAACCCCAAACGTCGTACCAAAAGTCAAAGACTACACGACGATCCAGCGTGTACCAGAAGATACCTCAACGCAGTGCTTCAAACACGCAACACTTCAGTTAAGTGCCCAGGAAACAGTGCACTAAAACTGTAGCAAAAGGACCACAGTAGTCCACTCTTCATAAACGGTAGTAGCCAGTGCCCTATGAAGAAAAAATAGCTGCCTAGACTATCAGCGAGCGAACCATTTACATTGACAATTGAACTTTTAAGTTAGATTCGTACTTCGAAGATCGTGTATAGAGTAGAAGAAATAAATGTGTGATTTTAACTGTTATCAAGTGGCTGGACTACATATGATTCATAGCCGTGTGAAAGTTAGTGTGACAGTGATCTTTTACCATTTTCCTGTCTATCTCTGTACCCCAGCCTTAACACAGACCGAGCTAAACAAATAAATGTATTAAAGTAATTCACAGGGTGACTCACTAGCAGTTTCCAATAGAATAGACGTGAGGGTTACAGCATTCCATTGTGCAGAGCCCAGCAACAAATAAACCCCACGTTACACTTTAATTGGCGAGCCGGCCAAGATCTGTGTATAATAGGAATTGGGTATAACCGGATCTAGGTACAATAGAATAAGATAACAGTAGTAGTAGTAGAATAACTTAGAATAGTTGTAAGTGTAGGACAAGGACACAGTTTTGGTGCACTATTCTTTGTTTAAAAACGTTTTTGCTTCAATTCTTTTTGTGCCTGTATGTTGCAGTGTTCTTTTGCAGGTTTTGCTTAAGTAACTGTTGTTTGCCATTTGACTCTTGTTTTATTCTACTATTGATTACGAATTTTATGGTCTTTGCATTGTTTTTATCGAATTGCAATATTGCTAGTGTTTTGATATTCCACGTGATTCAGAGGTTGGTCATAGACACTTTTGACAATGTCAGACCCAGTAGCCTTGAGATTGCGCTTCAAGGAATTAGGAGAAGCTTTGCACTTAGCAGGAGGAGACCTAATTGCGTATATCAATGAAGAGGTAGAGAAGCAGGAAGCAAAGGCAAAGTGGGCAGCAGAGAGAGAACAGAAGAAACTCGAAGCGGCAGAGAGGGCAGCAGAGAGAAAACAGAAGAAAATAGAAGCAGAACAGAGGAAAGCAGAATTAGAGGCAGAGAGAGAACAGAAGAAACTGGAATTAGAAGCAGACCAGAAGAAACTAGCATTAGAAGCAGAGCAGAAGAAACTAGCATTAGAAGCAGAGCAGAAGAAACTAGAATTAGAAGCAAAACAGAAGAAGGCAGCATTAGCAGCAGAGAGAGAAGCAGAAGTTAGGAGATGGGAGTATGAGAGGGCAGAAAAGGAAAAAGACAGACAGCATGAGTTAGAGCTGAGAAGATTAGGATCAGGAGCTTCAAGTTCTTCCTCAACCCCTCCCCACACAGATCAACTAGAGGTAGCCTCCAACCCCGTACTAAGGATGTCATTGCCACTGGGGACATTCAATGAGAGAGAAGAAGGTCTAGATCTCTATCTGACTAGGTTTGAGCGCCTAGCAACTGAGTATAAACTAGATCCCACCCATTGGTCTTTCAAGCTTAGTCAAGGGCATAGAGGAAAGGCATATGACATCTACAGTAAGCTACCGACTGACAGACTGACTATCACAAAGTAAAAGAGGCACTCCAAACGGGATTCGAACTAACAGGAGAATGCTACCGGCAAAAATTCCGCACCAACCGGAGAGTGAAAGGAGAGAGCTATGCGCAGTTCGCGGATCGGTTGTCCACAATGCTAGATAAGTAGATTAGCCAGTCAGCCACGGCTAAGACATATGATGGACTGACAGAACTGTTAGTATGGGAACAGCTACGGGAAACCATGACCCCCGAGCTGAGAACATTCTCAGTAGAGCAGGGCGCGGAAAGACTGGAAGATCTGGTCAAGGTCGCAGATAGGTAAGTGGCCACCCACAGAGAAGCCAAGAGCTTCAGGCGAGACCTAAAGCCTAACGGAAAAGAGGCACAGAAACGAAGCCCTCACCGAGAAGAGCGCACCGCGAATAGGCCAAATCACCCCAAACCTGGGCAAAATAAGGGACCCAACACGGAATTCGGGAAAAGAGGTCCCGCAGAACAGAAACGGTATTGCGCAGAATGTTTCAAGTTGGCCGCACAACGTAGGGAAGAGCTCGAAGGCCGGCCAGCGCATAGAGTTCTAACTCAAAGCAGCGGTAACAAGCCAAACACCATCGGAGATCACCCATCGGTGACAGACACGGTCAAGGTCAACGGAAAAGAAGCGAACTGTCTGTATGAAACAGGTCTATCATACGACGCGATAGTTAGCGAATCTCTTGTATCGCGCGCGGACTTGACGGACAAGACAGTCGAACTACAAGGAGCAGACTTGACGAAACTGACGACTACTTGCCCAATAGCTTGGATAGAAGTAGAGAGTAGGTACGTCACAGGACGAATCCAAGCAGCTTTTTTACAGAAACCCCTGTATGATCTAGTGCTAGGATGTAGGTATGTGTTCTTAGGCACGCCCCCTAAAACTGTAGAGATAGCTGCAGTGCAAACCAGGGCCCAGGCTAAAACCCAACCACCCCAGCCCGAGTTAGCCCCGAATCCAGGACTCGAAGAGATCAAAACAGCACAGAAAGAGGACACCTCGATAGCCAAGTGCTTCCAGAAGCTACCCAAGGCGCACACCCCCCCGCACAAAGGAGACATCTACATGGAAGACGGAGTTCTACATCGACAAGGAGATGGAGATCACACCCAACTAGTACTACCAGCCACCCTTCGAGCCCAAGTACTAGAATTAGGCCACAGCATGCCACTCAGCGGACACATGGGAATTGGAGCCACAGCACAGAGAATCATTCGCGCACTACTATTGGCCAGGAATCACGGAGGATGTCAAGCGCTACGTGAAATCTTGTCACCAATGTCAACGATATTCCCCGCGACATCACACCGTACCAGTTACCTTAGAACCATCAGTAGTAGTCGGCGTGCCATTCCAGCAAGTCTCAGTAGACATAGTAGGACCACTGCCCATGACCAAGAAGCGGAACAGATTTCTACTCACACTCGTCGACGCCTGTACGATGTGGTGCGAAGCAGTCCCGTTGCCAGCGATCGACACCAGGAAGATTGCAGATGCACTCATCGCCATCTTTACCAGAGTCGGATTCCCGGACAGCAGTAGAACGGACAACGGATCTCAGTTCACCGGCCGCCTGATGCAAGAAGTGTTCGAGTTGATACAAGTTCATCACATTCGCACACCACCGTACCACCCAGCCAGCAACGGACAAGTAGAAAGACTGAATGGAACCCTTCTCACCATCCTCAGGAAAGTAGCCGACGACAATCCAGAAGCGTGGGACACCTACGTGAATGCGGCACTGTTCGCATATAGAGAAACGCCCCATGCAGCCACAGGTTACACCCTGTCAACATTGCTATTCAGCAGACCTCTAGCAGGACCGCTAGAAGCCCTACGCAGAAGTTGGACGGAAGCCAAGATAGACGACACACCCAGAGGTGCCACCAAGTACGTAGCAGACCTGCAGGAAACCCTCAAAGCAACGTGGAAGAAAGCTGCTGAAGTACTGAAGAAGGCAAGAGCCCGTCAGGCGAAGTATTACAACCGCCACGCGAAGGACCGAGAACTGCAAGTCGGCGATCAAGTGCTACTCTTACTTCCAAGTGGAACCAACAAGCTGGACATCGCTTGGAGAGGACCGTACTACCGTACTGCCAAGAAATCCAAGACAGTCTACCAAGTAGAGGTAAACGGGAGAGCCCGATACCACCACATCAATCGCCTCAAGAAGTACATCGACAGACCCACGACCCCCAGCACTCACACATGGATGGCCATCGCCATCGCGGAGGAAGCTAAGCCTCGGAGCAGTACTGCTACAGCGCGACCCCAAGAATGCAGAGACGCTATTCCCTGTCGCATACGCCAGCAGAAAACTGAGACCCGCCGAAACACACTACGCCACGTCGGAGAAGGAATGCCTTGGACTAGTCTGGGCCATACGGAAGTTTCAACTCTACCTGTATGGGACACACTTCACAGTTCAGGTGGACCACCAACCACTATCGTTCCTGGCAGCCTCCAAATCCTTGAACTCTCGCCTGATGCGATGGGCACTCGCCCTTCAGGCATACTCATTTCAAATCGAGTACATCCCCGGCAAAGAAAACCACGGAGCCGACTACCTCAGTCGCCATCTCGTGGAGGACACAGCCGTTGTCGCCCACCCAACACAACTAAGGGCCACAGCACCAGAATTCGTCCCCGTCCAGTAAAACCCTGTCACTAGTGTCCATAGCTACCTGGCACAACATTGCAGCTCAGGTAGAGCAACTGAACTAGTTTGTAAATAAGACCCTAGGATAGTGCAGTGTTAAACTAGGCTCTGTAGTAGAAAAAGGTCGAATCCAGTAGTCATCGCCTTTTTTCAGTTGAGGGAGCCTGTCACAAACAGACCCGTTTACCCCTCACTATTTGAGCTTTTGCTTGTTTAGCAGTAGTAAAACTTAGAAGGTTACTGTAGTCTATAGCAGACGATTAAGATATAACTGATGTGTACACACACACTGCGACACTGCGTTTAGTGACATCATCGCGGCCTACGATCGAGTTTTGAACTTTATAGCCACTTAAATTGTTTCATCCAATTGGGACACAGGTAGAGGGTTAGAACCAGTTCTGGCTGATTCAGTCCAAGCCAAGTATAGGTCAGTTGTGTGGAAAGCTCTGAGGAATACACAGTTACCCTCGAGCAGAGAAATATCTCCACTGTTAAAAAAAGGGAAGCAGTGCTTGTTGAATTTTTCGTGCGCAGATAGCCCCAAACGTCGTACCAATAGTCAAAGACTACACGACGACCCAGCGTGTACCAGAAGCTACCTCAACACAGTGCTTCAAACACGCAACACTTCAGTTAAGTGCCCAGGAAACAGTGCACTAAAACTGTAGCAAAAGGACCACAGTAGTCCACTCTTCATGAACGGTAAAAAATAGCTGCCTAGACTATCAGTGAGCGAACCATTCGCATAGACAATTGAACTTTTAAGTTAGATTCGTACTTCAAAGATTGTGTATAGAGTAGAAGAAATAAATGTGTGATTTTAACTGTTATCAAGTGGCTGGACTACATATGATTCATAGCCGTGTGAAAGCTAGTGTGACAGTGATCTTTTACCATTTTTCTGTCTATCTCTGTACCCCAGCCTTAACACAGAACGAGCTAAACAAATAAATGTATTAAAGTAATTCACAGGGTGACTCACCAGCGGTACCCATAGAACAGACGTGAGGGTTACAGCATTCCATTGTGCAGAGCCCAGCAACAAATAAACCCCACGTTACAACCAGTCATCTACCTTTTTTCTTGAAAACTCTTCCGGGACAAGACTCCTTATTTGTGTATGAGGTCTGTTGGATCAGCTTGGGAATATTGGACGCTTTCTGCCAGTGGTCACTTGGGTTTCTTATGATGTTATTATTTAGCAATATAGGCATTTTATATGTAGGCTATGTGTTTTGTTCATAATGTATAATGATGTTTGTATTCTATTTTGTTTTTCTTTATTTTGAAATTCTGCACAACCCTGAATAATAGGTATGTGCAGAGCGTCTCACTGAAAGCCAAAGTAGCCCTCAGTGATAGCTCTACATCTCTATACATAAGCGACGAACATTCTGCTAGGTCCGTGGTCCACTGGAATCTCCACTTTAATTTCCTATACATACATAAATATAAATCGTGGCTAACTATACACATAAAGAATTAATAATAATCACTGGTATAGCCATTGGTCTGCAAGCATACATATAGGTTAAACAACAGTGGTTGCGTCAGGTATACAACATGGCGTCAAAACCGGTCGTGCTTGACACGTGTTCGGCTTCTCTATGTGGTAAGGCAAAGTCGGACTAACAATTCAAATCTATGCATAGCAAATTCCACAAACATAATTTCAACAATAATATAAATACACATCAGTTATACCCACAAGTATATCAACTAACAAGTTAGTATCTCCCTTCTATGTCTCTGTCGACGTGCGCGTAGCCTACAACCGGTTGCTTCCCTTTACAAGCTTTGCGCTCCATAGAGCGTCGTCGGCCTAAAATAATTATTTAGAAACTTCAAAACCCAGGGGAATTATGGGTATGGAAATCTTTTTTCTGAAATGACGTCGGCAGGACACTTCGCGATTGGTGCATGGCACACGAGACACACGCACAATGGCGTCACAAGAAGATTGGTTAGATCTGAATTCGTCTAATTTGACCTCGCATGCTGCTGGAAAACAATGCAATTTGAATTTGCTTTCAAAAATCAAAAGAGAGTGATACCAAGGCGACGCAAACACTCAAGGCCGACAGAACAAAAAGCAAACAAACTACAAAAGATAAGTACCCGTGAGCATACACAATAAAGCAGGCCTAACCACCATTGCAAAACAGGATTGATCATCACCATGATTGAATTTTTCCACCCCACCTTCCAATCGGTACGGAATCGAACATATGCTCAAATCATCATATCTTTGACAGAACTTTCATGTGCATTATACAGTGTGATTCAAGCGATAAATGAACCATCACATAGAAGCGATCTGAGCAGCTGACTCGATGACAATGGCGAACAATCGTTCACTGAGACTCACGATCGCCTGCACTGAGCTCACATACATGTGTGCATGTTTCTATAAATCCATCGTGTTCTCCTTCGATAATTGAGCAAAGCCTTTGTTCACTACCAGAAATATGCAGTTCCTCTCCCAACTTTCGTTTAATTTCAGCCAGAACATCTTCGCGAGAAATGGCGACCATGACTGCAACCGTAGCTAGTTATCAGTTACTTCCCTTGAACAGATTTCCCAGAATTCTCTATTCTATTTTTAGGTTTGGGATACCCTCGTCTCAGCTTATGGCTAAAACCAAGGGCTCATCTCTCGTCGACACTCGTCTCTCGTCGACGCTCATCTCTCGTCGACGCTCGTCTCTCGTCGACGCTCATCTCTCGTCGACGCTCGTCTCTCGTCGACGCTCATCTCTCGTCGACGCTCACCTCTTGTCGACACATCTCTGGCATTGTGTGCCAGATTGTGCGAAACCGTGATCCTCGGAGATAATAAGGTACTGTGAATCTTGCGTATTTGTTGTACTGGCCAGGACAAGAAATTGCCGGTCTCGATTATCCGTCCCGAGTGTTCAAGCTCGTCGACGTCACGTTTGTGTGAAACATTGGGATAAGCCCAGCCCTGTTAGATTATCTGTATGAAAGAATTTGTGTGAAAGATTGATAAGAATTATTGTTGATTATTTATATAAATTTTGAGAACGTGGAACGGATATCTGGTGTTGGTGTTTGTCTGTGTTGAGAAGAGTCCGTACGTTTGTGGGTGTGGTAGTTAACAGAGAGTCCAGCACGCACGCATTTTTCGTTTTAGGAGTCATATATATTTTCATGCACACGCACTAAATATCTGTTCGTTACACAATAGTTTACTTGCAGGGGTCGAATGATGAAGCACTGCAAAACAGAGTAGATTAAAAGGTACATGTTGATGTTCGACTCGAGCAATGCATTGAACTATTTTAATTTAAAATAATAATTGCAATGTACTGCAGAACAGTCAAACATTAGAAATGCACTGAAATGATTGCAATAGTTTACTTGCAGGGGTCGAATGATGAAGCACTGCAAAACAGAGTAGATTAAAAGGTACATGTTGATGTTCGACTCGAGCAATGCATTGAACTATTTTAATTTAAAATGATAATTGCAATGTACTGCAGAACAGAGTATTTAGGTGCATGTTTGAGTAATGCACTACAATATTTTATTGTAATTTAGTATTTATGTTAGGCAACGTATTTTTAAATGTCATACCTTTATTTAAAAATATTAGGCATACAAGAAATCTCCCTTGGTACCATAATACTTCCGGTATA
>CM072526.1:52015777-52070777 GCA_036898135.1 Oncomelania hupensis | reverse complement strand
AAACTGAAGGCTCTCCACCAGCCAGCCACTTTACAATAAAGACATCCCACGCAGGGGACGCTGAGGCTATACTCTAATTTATCGAACCCCCGTTTACAAAAACAAAATAGAATACAAACATCATTATAAATTATCAACAAAACACATACAAAATGCCTACATTGCTAAATAATAACATCATAGGAAGCCCTAGTGACCACCTGGCAGAAAGCGTCCAATATTTCCAAGCTGATCCAACAGACCTCACACACAAATAAGGAGTCTTGTCCCGGAAGAATTTTCCAGAAAAAAGGTAGGTGACTGGTCTAGCGAAAAAGAAGATAGAGAAAGAACAAATGAGAAAGACAGCGACAGTGGGAATTTAAAGCACTAAATTTCCAGAAAGTGGGGATACTATTTATACTGAAACCCCCGGCACCCCAAAGGTCGCTGGTTCGAATCCCGGATTGGTCAACGTGTGATCATATTATTTTCCCCTTTACCAACAACTGGCCCGCTGGTGTCAGTATAAATCGGTCCAGTAGTCACCTATATGCGAAAGTGTCGTGTGACTATAATCTACAAACAACAACAACAACCCCAACGGGAGAAACAGTTACCATACGTTGACCTATGTAAGCTGTTTCGTAAATAAACAACCGTTCAATGTCCCTTCAACACTCTTCAACAGGGTTCGTCGTTCATCGAAGTTGATTGTTAAGGTAATAATTGAAGTGTTGTCTCAATTTAAAAAAAAATAAATTATTCATTCCTTCTTCTTCTTTACCTACTAATCTTCCTCCTCGTTTTGCTTTCTCAGTTTGTACCCTTCTTCTTCTCCTCCTCATTCTTCTCCTCCTCATTCTTCTCCTCATGAATGCGGTCGACTTCCAGGCAGCTTCATAAACTCTGTGTGGCTCATGTGATGTAATTATCCCAGTAGTGCCTACCTGGCTATTTTCCGTTGACAACCAAGCACGACATTTCACACTCATTAGTTCTGCGTCCGCCATTACAGTAGCACAGCGCAGAAAAGGTGGTTTGGGAACAAGACTTGTGAAGCCAATGAGAGTGAGAAAAAGAGCGGATTGAAATCAAACTAGTTACACCTATAACGGAGTACGGAGTACTGTGCTGATTTCTCACATGAGCAGAGAACTTACAGTTCGAAAAAGGGTGATTTGGAATTCAGATTTGTCATAGGAACGGAGAACAATGATAACCAGGGTAATCTGAAAGCGAGAGCAACTACAAGGAGAAGAAAGAAATCTAAATTTGTCGTACGAACTGAGTACCGTTGTAAAAAGGTGGATTGAAATTGAGACTTGTTTTGATAAAACGCTGTGAGTAGGTCTCCCCCCCCCCCCCCCCCCCCCAAAAAAAAAAAAAAAGAAAAAAAAAGGAAAAAAAAAGATGTTCATTTAGATTTGATATCCATTCCTTTGTGTGTAAAGTTATTTTCCTTTCTGTATCGTGGCCGGGAGACTTCACGTATACAGATATGCACAAAGATTACTATTTCTTTCTTTTGTGTTATTCCTTATAAAGCAGTCGTGTTGTGAAAATAACAAAATGGAGTGAACTGGCTTTTCAATTATAGGATGTATCCTGATGTGTTTCTAGTGTTAGTTCGAACAACGAACATTGAATAAATTCACAGTTTAGAATCAGTGGGCAAATCATACACAATTTTATACCATGCAATACCTACTTCTTGGGAAAGCTTATGATCCTGTGATGGTTGAAGAATTTAGAATGAAATTATGCTGGGAATAATATTGCAACAACTGTGGTTTCTGTAGGTATCATTGTCCGATGTGATGCAATAAATGGCAGACTTCTTCTTCTTCTTCTTCTTCTTCTTCTTCTTCTTCTTCTTCTTCTTCTTCTTCTTCTTCTTCTTCTTCTTCTTCTTCTTCTTCTTCTTCTAGATCCACCGCGGTAGCTCAGTGGTAATTCCTCGCTGTCTATCTCAGCAGTATGATTGCTTGGGTGGTCCAGAACAAAAAGGCAGACAGAAAGATATTGCAGAAAAGAAGAAGAAAAGGAAAGGGATGAAGAAAGAAAGTTAAAACAAAAAAAAACTACATAGCTAGGAGGAGAAGAACAAGAAGAAAGAATGATATCAACGAGAAGAACAAGAACAAGAAGAAAGAATGAGATCAATGAGAAGAACAAAACCAAGATCGAGGTGAAGAAGAAGAAGGAGGAGAATAAGAAAGGAGGAGAAGAAGAAGAAATTGGAGACACCCAGACAGTGGAAAATTAATCAAATATATTTGGGATTAAAACTGCCACGTGTATTCTGTTTACTTTCGAAATGGAAAATTGGCGATGTGCGAATGGGTGGAATTTAAAAAAAAATCAATTACTTGTCTCTCGTCAAAGCAGGTAGTCTAATGTCTGTGCTATAGAAAATGTCGTCTGCTTCTGCTAGCACTTTCCATTCCCTTGATTAATGAAATGTGAAGTGCTTCCTGAACATTTCTCGATTACGACTTTGGATTTACCGTGCTGTTAACAAGGAGCACGAAAGAACATTTAAGAAGCAGACAGAAAGAAAGAAATATAGACAACTAGCCGACTGACCCAACGACCCACCGACCGACAGACAGACCGACCGACCGACCGACCGACCGACCGACCGACCGACCGACCGACCGATAGATAGATAGATAGATAGATAGATAGATAGATAGATAGATAGATAGATAGATAGATAGATAGATAGATAGATAGATAGATAGATAGATAGATAGATAGATAGATAGATAGATGGATAGATAGATAGATTTTTTCCCTTTCAGATAATATCGTTATCGTCCATCTTTGACATTTCAAAATGGCGTCATCAGAAAAATTTGAGTATACATGCACACTTAGTCCCGAAATTCTCGAAATTGCCCAAAAGGAACTGAATGAGGACCCAGAAACCAGGTTGTTGGAGCTTAAAGCTTTCAGAGACCGCATTGCCCAGTATCCAGGTGAGCGCCAAATCGATGCTGGCGGTTGTGGTGGTGGTGGTGATAATGGTGGGGGTGGTGAAATTGGTGATGCTGTTGCTACTGTCGTTGATGGAGGTGGTGGTTGTGAGGGTGATGGTGGTGATGATTTTGGAGATGATAATTATTTTTACAAAACTTAATTGCTTCTTACTTACTTAGGCCACTCATTCAGCCTCTTACTTTACTTTCTTGCTTCTATGTCCAGACTTATTTGGAAATACCTTGAAACAGTCGTCAATCAGAACAAGCCCAGTGTCGGTCGGTCTGTCTCAAGAATAGCTGAACAGAAATTCATCATTTTTACTTACATTACATTACATAATTGTTGCTTTAGGTCCAGCGGACTCTTTCGAGCCAAATCAGGACCGGACAACCCCCAATCCGCATAAAAGATCTGCCGAAACAACCCTAGTGGGAAAACTGAATGCCCTCCACCAGCCAGTCACTTTACAATAAAGACATCCCACGCAGGGGACGCTGAGGCTGCACTCTAATTTATCGAACCAGCGTTTACAAAAACAAAATAGAATAGAAACATCATTATAAATTATCAACAAAACATATATACATTTAAAATGCCTACATTGCTAAATAATAACATCATAGGAGGCCGTAGTGACAACCTGGCAGAAAGCGTCCAATATTCCCAAGGTGATCCAACAGACCTCATACACAAACAAGGAGTCTTGTCCCGGAAGAGTTTTCAAGAAAAAAGGTAGATGACTGGTCTAGCGAAGAAGACGATAGTATAGCAGATTGATAGAACAGAGCAGGAATGAGAAAGAGCAAATGAGAAAGACAGCGACAGTGGGAATTTAAAGCACTAAATTTCCAGAAAGTGGTTATACTATTTATACTGAAACCCCCGGCACCCCAACGGGGGTATCATGTTTACTTCGTGTACACTTTAACTATTACTAAGCATGTTGGATCACACGAATGTGTACTTTCTCATAGGTCAAGGTCGTTGTGCTTCGCCATTTTCTACACAGGTTTTGCGCTGTATCTAACAACTGGCGTTTCCGATTTTGATAATTATTTGCTTGCAGATAGTTCAGACCATGACCTGTCATTCATGTTTTGCATTTTTAGGATAAAGCCGAATCACAACACTGCCAAGACCATGAACACTTTGCAAAATACCAATGTTATCGGCTACTAGATAGGCTTATGTGAGTGTCTACAAATACATTTGAATGTCATGCCATCTTGTCTTACCTGACTTGTCATGACTTGACTTGACTTGACTTTTCGTATTTCTTTGGCTTGTCTGTTGATTAAATAAATAAAAAAAACACTTCATTTTAAGGTCTTCGGCCAAGGTTAGACCCAGAATTTCTTATCCGGTTTCTGCGCGTGCGCAAGTTCGACCAAGAGAAAGCTTTTGAGCTGTACATACGGTACTATCGCATGCGAAAAGAGGACCCAGAAATCTTCACTGCGCTCAAGCCTTCCAGTGTGGCTCACGTCTACAAGTCAGAAATCGCATTCCCTCACAAAAACTACCGCGACAGGTTGGGCAGACAAATCTACTATGTGTGTCCATGTGAGTTTATTGTGCATCCAGGTAGGCGTGAATGTGTGCTAGAAATGCGTGTGTGTGTGAGTGTGTGTGTATTTGTGTGTGTGCATATTTGTGTGCGTTTATTTTGTGTGTGTGTGTGAGTGTGTGTGTTTGGGGGGGGTGTTTGGGGGGTGGGTGGGGATGTGTGTTTGGGGGTGTGTTTAAGGGTGTGTGTTTGGGCGTGTGTGTTGGGTGTGTGTTTGGGTGGGGATATTCGGGGGTGGGTGGGTGGGGGGGCGGGTGTTTGGGGGTGTGTGCATTTGTCTATGCGCAACGAGCACTCGACGAATGGATTCCTATCTGCTCGATAAAAGTGGAAATCATCATCATCACCATCATCATCATCATCATCATCATCATCATCATCATCATCATCATCATCATCATCATCATCATCATCATCATCATCATCATCATCGGTACAAGTGGACATCATCATCATCATCATCATCACCATCATCATCAGCATCATCATCATCATTTGTGTGGAGTAGCTCGTACTAGTCGTTTTAATTCAAATATTTACTTCCATTTGAGTGAAAGCTACCTTGAACCCTTCGTTACTGGCTCACTTGTAAGTTACAGAAAGGAGGGCTAAATAAACTACACTTATTTGTATGGGGGGTGGATTGGCTCACTTGTAAGTTACAGAAAGGAGGGTTAAATAAAGTACACTTATTTGTATGGGGGCGGATTGGCTCACTTGTAAGTTACAGAAAGGAGGGTTAAATAAAGTACACTTATTTGTATGGGGCGGATTGGCTCACTTGTAAGTTACAGAAAGGAGGGTTAAATAAACTACACTTATTTGTATGGGGGCGGATTGGCTCACTTGTAAGTTACAGAAAGGAGGGTTAAATAAACTACACTTATTTGTATGGGGCGGATTGGCTCTCTTGTAAGTTACAGAAAGGAGGGTTAAATAGACTACACTTATTTGTATGGGGGTGGATTGGCTCACTTGTAAGTTACAGAAAGGAGGGTTAAATAAAGTACACTTATTTGTATGGGGGCGGATTGGCTCACTTGTAAGTTACAGAAAGGAGGGTTAAATAAACTACACTTATTTGTATGGGGCGGATTGGCTCACTTGTAAGTTACAGAAAGGAGGGTTAAATAAACTACACTTATTTGTATGGGGGCGGATTGGCTCACTTGTAAGTTACAGAAAGGAGGGTTAAATAAACTACACTTATTTGTATGGGGGCGGATTGGCTCACTTGTAAGTTACAGAAAGGATGGTTAAATAAACTACACTTATTTGTATGGGGGCGGATTGGCTCACCATCCTCTGCCTTTGGTTCCAGCACGCATGGACACAAGTCGATACACTGCAGCTGAAATGTTCAAAGCGGAATTTCTTGACCTCAACAAAATGATAGAGGTAGGTCACCGATGTTGATGATGTTGATGATGATGATGATGATGATGATGATGATAATGATGATGATATGATGATAATAGAGGTAGTTTACCGAAATGACGATAATTTTGATGATGATGAGGAGGAGTCGAGTAGGAGAACAAAGAGGAGATGAAGAGGATGAAGATGATGATGATGATGATAGAGGTAGGTTACCGATATGACGATGATGATAATGATGAGGAGGAGGAGGAAGAGAAGGATGGTGAAAACGGCGAAGGCGATGATGATGATGATGATGATGATGATGATGATGATGATGATGATGATGATGATGATGATGATGATGATGACGATGACAGGAAGAGCAGAACCAGGTGTGTGGGTTTGTGCTGTTGATGGATTACAAGGACTTCGGCATGTCTCACATGATGCAGCTCAACATGGACTTCGGCAAGAGAATGGCCAGGATGTGGCAGGTTGGTCACTCATCGTGCTATAGCCTTCATATTAACTGTACAACAACAACAACAACAATAATAATAACTCTGGATACCTATGGAAATACAAAAATATGCAAAATCATATGAGTTAAGAAAAAATCATAGATACATGTTGGAGGGAGAAATACCCCCATCGTACACACCACACACGCATACACACAACACACTTTGATGGATCCGCAGACGCTGTGCCAACCGGTCAACGCAAGTGAGATCCAGGTAGCCACTACTGGGAAAACAAATGGGTTTTGAGGGCAGCTTTGAACGAAGATTTAGAGTTGTTTGTGACGGAATGAAAGAGGTAGTGAATTTCAGTTGACGGGAGCTTGATATAAGAAATAACGTTGACCGGCTGACGCGAGCCTATTATTGTTTCCCTTTCAGGATACTTTTCCTGCTCGCCTGAAGAACATCTTCATCCTGAACGAGCCCACCGTAATGGACCTTGTGCTGGGACTGTTCACGCAGTTCGTCAAGACCAAGATCGTAGGCAGGGTAAGAATAGAAACGCAATGCAGCGTGGACGCCATCATTTTAAGTCCGTTGATGTATTGAAATATCTCTTGAGAGAACGAAGGTTGAAGTATAACGTCTACACCCACCATTGAAGTGTAACGTCTACACCCACCATTGAAGTGTAACGTCTACACCCACCATTGAAGTGTAACGTCTACACCCACCAATGAAGTGTAACGTATACACCCACCATTGAAGTGTAACGTCAACGCCCGCCATTGAAGTGTAACGTCTACATCTACCATTGAAGTGTAACGCCTTAACCCACCATTGAAGTGTAACGCCTACACCCACCACTGAAGTGTAACGTCCACACCCACCATTGGCCATACGGCAGACGGGAATAACCATCCCAGGGAACAAGGGGTAGGGACCTAAATCCACACTGAACCAACACAGCAATCATACTGCTACAATGGACAGTGAACAATGCCCCCCCCCCCCTTTTTTTTTGGCCCACCCCGGGATTGGAACCTGGATCATCGGTGTGCCGGGCCAACGCTCTACCACTGAGCTAAGGCGATGGGACATACATATCTCTTTATCAGACGGCAACGACGACGACGACGGAGATAGCGACGACTACGGAGATGACGACGTTCAACGATGACGATTGTGCAGAATAGTTTGAACTGTGTGTGCATCATTTTCTGCTGTAGCGTTAAAGCTTTGCGGGGTTTGGGGTTTGTCGTACTTGCAGATAGTTCGTATCGGCACGGACTGGGAGAAACTGCACCATTACATTGACCCTGCCTTCTTGCCATCCGAATACGGCGGTACACTCAAAGAGAAACTGGACCAAAAGGTAATATCTTGCCCTGTGATTCAGCCTTTAATAAATCAGACATATTAAATTTTATTGTTTCCATTGAGAACCAATACAATGTGTTTCTAGCGTACTACAAACATTTAACAGATAACAGATAACAGAACTTTATTTCGCCAGGTGACAAGCACGAGGAATACACTTTGATGTTGGCACATAATTTATACTAAACACAATAACAAAGCCAACCACACCTCCACGCAACCATCCACTTGCTGACATACTCATACAAGACTAGGAATAATACTGACTGGAATATAGTAGAAACAGAATTTGTAGAAACATTTTAGACATTGTGTAGGCCTATACATAACAGCCATTACAAAATTATATCAACATTTCATAGCATTTTGATCAAGCCATGATTTTGGCTTTTAACTCCTGAAAAAAACTTTAGCGAAAGACATGAACGAATAAAAGACATTGAACACCTTTTTAATCTGGTGTGTTTTATATTCTTTGGCCTTCATCTTTTTGTCTCGGTTTGTGGATTAACTCACCGTTATTATACTGAGAATTAGCATGGATCTGGAATCGGAACGCCAGAGTACCAGAACCTGAGTCAAGCACATTTAAAGCGATTGCTGTTTTGATGTAGAGCGACAGTAAAAAAAAAGGCCTAATTGTTCTTAGATTGCGCCCTTATAAGCTCAGTGAGCAGCAACTCAAGATGCTGAAACAAAGTCCTAAGGCACCAACTTGCATCATCAAACCCACTGTTAAACAACTGGGTGACCTGAGTCCCATTGACTGTATGCATACTCCAGCGTTTATTTGAGCTTCTACTTTGGATAGTTATTAAAGGGAGAGAGGCAAAGCTACGAACGCAACAAATAAGGTTGTGTCCCTTGATACCTGTCATAATGTATCACTTTGCGCCAGAATGGCCGAACTGTTTAACATGCCGCTGCAGCGACACGAAGGTTTTTAGGTGAAGCGTTGTATGAGGAATTAGTACATAATGTCCACTCTTCATAAGGTCGATTGCTATCGTGTGTGCAGGAGTGGGTGGAGACGATGATGCAGTGTGATGCGGCGATGGAAGAGGAGAGCAAGTACGGGCTGTTAGACTACACCATCGGCCACGACGAAGACAAGAACCAGCAAGACGCCATCACCAACATGGCCGGCACCTTCAAGAAACTCTCTACATAACCCCCTAACTCTCTTGGTGGCTATTTCAAGAATCTTTCTAACTCTCTTGGTGGCTATTTCAAGAAATCTCTGTCTAACTCTCCGGGTAGCTATTTCAAGAAACTGTCTTTCTAGCACACTTCCACACATCAGCATTCTGAGAATGCTAAGGCGAACGGCAACATTTTGTCAACAACAACAACAACAAGATGATGATAATGATGATGATGCTGATGAGAATGATGATGATGATGATGAAGAAGAAGATGATGATAATGATAATGATGATGATGATGAAGGTGAGGAGGAAGAGATAGAACTAAACCACTTTTTGATGATGATGATGAAGATGATGGTGATGATGAGAATGATGACGATGATGATGATGATGATGATGATGATGATGATAAGGAGGAAGAGGAAGAAGTAAAATCACTTTTTTTCAAAACTGGATAATTATTCATTCCTTGTCTATCACTATTACTATATAATTAATTAATCGATATCGTAATTTTTTTTAATATTCGGGCAGATTTGATTCATATATTGTGTCTTCAGCCATCCATACAATATTATATGCGCTTCATATGTATAGCTCACAACGCCAGCAATACCGAAGATTGGAATTTCTATGGAAATTTGTATATGATTTGCATATGCAATTACTATTGTTATTACACTAGTGATATACATAATAATATTTGATGCAGTTATGGTTCTCATTAAAAAAAACAAGTTAGACAATTGTACGGATATGAAAATACGGATTGCATTTGATTATCGTTCTTAATATGAAGTGTACATACTTTTACACAATTTTGAATTGGAATTGCATTTTTTTAAAATTATGATTTGCAAGTAGTCATGGTTTTATCCAGACTGTTATGGCGATGTCAATAATGGCAGTCCTGAACAAGGTCTGGAAGAGAAGAGAAATACGTGTCTGCATAAAGATCAAACTCTTGGTGGTGACCGTTCTGTTGTTCAGCTGCGAGAGCTGGACTTTGACAGTAAAACTAGTAAAAAGGGTATTCAGGCCTTTGAAATGAAGTGCTACCCCAGAATGCTGCAAATCGCCAGGTACGAGCACAAGACGTCACTTGCGGGCCCTCAGGAACCACTCCTTGCTATTGCGAAGAGGAGAAAGTTGCCGTGGTTTGGTCACGTCACGCGGCACGGCAACCTTGCCAAAAACGTTATTCACACCCGATACACATTGGTCGAACGCACAGGCGCTTGTATCAGGACACGCGAGTGCTTATGCGTGTGACGCGTCTCCCTTTGGTTATCTGTATAGATAACCAAAGGGAGACGCGTCACACGCATAGATAACCAAAGGGAGACGCGTCACACGCATAGGCACTCGCGTGTCCTGATACAAGCGCCTGTGGTCGAACGCTACCAGAAGCATGCGTTTTTAGTCGCCTCAACAGGCTATAAAGCATGCTCCCATGCTTCAGAGCACTGCTTTCTATACGCTTCAAGCTCTATAGTCACGGAAAAAGCGCAATTTCACTGCAGTGAACTCATCAAAATATAAAAATGTTTGTTTCGTCTCCTCTAGGGGACGAATTAGGTCAAACTGTATTAGTTTCTAGGTCAACTGTCTTTTACGAACAGTTTGACAATGTTTTTGAACCGTTTGTTGACGCCGGATAGTGTCCTCACTTGGTTTCATGCAATTTAAGAATCCAACAAGGCAATTGGGTTTTTGAGACGGAAAGAGCGGAATGTTGTAGAGCAACATTCTGTATATATTTACAGTGAAATTGCGCTTTTTCCGTCACTATAGTGCTTGAAGCGTGTAGGAAGCAGTGCTATGAAGCATGAGAGCATGCTTTATCGCCTGTTGAGGCGACTAGTTAAACATGCTTCTGGCAGCCTTCGACCAATGTGTACCGGGTGTTATTCAAGGAACAGTGGAAAGAGGCAGACGTAGCGCAGACGCAGAGGAAGGCAAAGAAACAACTGGGCAGATGACGTCAAAACATGGACGGTCCTGGATATTTCACCCCTCCTGACAACAGCAACAGACAGACAGAAGTGGCGATAACTCTCCGTGACAGCATCTTTCATAGATGTAGATGGATGTTGGTTTTATTACAAGGTTAGGCAATTGTGCATGCACACAAAATTGAACAAGAATTGCTTGTAGTGCTTTTACAAAGGTCAGATAAGATTACCCCAGTGTGAAAGAGATCCGGATGTAAATATGGATCTTATTCAATAGATAACATAACAGTACATTACATAAATTTGAATAATTTGTGTAGGCAGTATAGCGTCACGACGAGGTTAACTTAAGTTCTTCTTAAATAGATTGATTTGCTGTGAAGACACGTTTCGGATAGTTACAACAATGGTTAAGTTCGTTTATAAATAGCACAAACGTTGGTTCTTGTTGCGAAATTGCGGGAAATGTTAGTTGGTGATTTGCAGGAGGTTATTAATATTTTGTACTGTCATATTTACATCATGGCAGTGAGTCATTTTTTTTTTTGGGGGGGGGGGGGGGGGGGGGGGTTGAAGACTGGACAATTCTCTTTCAGTTTCATACTAAAACAGTTTGTTATTTTTTCCCCAAGGATAGAGAAAATGCGTTTTAAATAAGCAAATTTATATTTTCCGTCGCCAGTGCAATCAGCAACTTTTTTTTTTTTTTTAAATCCAGACTTATCTGGAAAAAACTTTGAAATAGTCCGAAATCTGAAGGAACCAAATGTCGGTGTGTCCGTATGTCCGTTTGTCAGTCTGCCGGTCCGCCGCGCAACGTATGTGGAGAATCACTGAATGAATGTTGACCACATTTCACACCAACATTACCAGCGTTAGTGACCAGCTTGCCTTGCCGTCGTTTATGCTCTACCTCAAATGTCAAGGTCGCTGGAGGTCAATTCTTGGCTAACCACGTTTTGCTCTATATCTCAAAAAACGGATGAACCGATTTCGAAGATTTTTTTTACATTTACAGGTGCTTCAACTGATGGTTAATCATTGGATGTCTGTTGGTCGATCAGGATATCGCTCCGAATCTTACTTTCCTGTTCAACACATCTTTTTTGAATTATTTTAAAAAATGACTGAACCATTTTTGGTTAATATTTACTGTATAACTACTGAAACTAGTAGTACTCAGCATTTTGAAACATTCATATTTTAACTTTCTTAAAGTCAATGTCGCTGGGACCCACCATTTTATAAAGAGGTTTTGCACTTTATCTGAAAATTTCTTGAACAGAGAACATAAAACAAGACAAATGAATTATTTGAAGATTTGAAAATGGGTTTATAATTGTCTGGAAATACCAATGAATGTTTTGCCATCTTTTCACGAAATTTGTTGTTTTCATTGGACTTATTGCACTAATGATGAAGACATCTCATGTAAAAGTATGTAATGTACAACGTACATCCTAATAAATTAATAATGATCAGTTCCAGCTTGTTAGTCTCAACCCTCTCTCTCTCCCTCTCTCTCTCTCTCTCTCTCTCTCTCTCTCTCTCTCTCTTTCTCCTTTCCTTCTCCTGAAAAGAGAAAGATGGTGACAGAGAGAGGCAGAGAGAACAAACACACAACAGAATGGGAGAGCATTCAGAGAATGAGAACAGAGAGGGAAAGATCTCACAACACACATACACACACCCACACACATAGGCCTACACACACGCACACACACCCATACCACAACACACATACACACACATACACAAACGCGCGCGCATAATTACGGGCACTAAGCCATCCCCGCGGTATGGGAGGACTGCAGGTGAGACGACCACCTTTCAACCCCTCATTCTAATACATCAACTTTTATTTTTCCACCTTAAATCGCACAGCTAACTATAGAGAATATAGAAGGCCCCCCCCACCCCCCCACCCCCCCACCCTACATCCCCCTCCTTCGTTCGTAAGTATAGTTAGAGCCCCCACCTAGCATACAAGGGACTGTAGTATTAAAAGGTCTAAGGAGGTAGGCTATATGAACAGATTTTTAAAAAGAATTGTGCCAGGAGGGGCAAGGCAAGGCAAACACGAGGTCACAAATTTAAACTTACTAAAACTTTTAATAATACTCGCAAATTTAATAAGTATTTTACTAATAGAGTGGTAACCCCTTGGACTAACCTGACTGCCGAGGCTGTGAATGCTGGATCACTTAATGTGTTCGAGAATAGTCTGGACAAGTTATTTGTGGGTAGCATCTACCAAATTGGAGTAAAAAAAAAATTCTAAATTGGTAGGCACTGAGGCCAGGGGGGTGGGTCTTGGGACCCTCAGTAAGATCGATTATGAGGGCCAAAGGCTTTTTAGCCGAACTATGCTATGCTATGCTATGCTAAGATAAAAACCGTTCAGGACCAAGTTAAAAGGATAAAAATTAACGTATACATTTTGAAGAAAAAGGAAACCACACCGTGGAGATAACCCCTCCCCCCCCCCAAAAAAAAAAAAAAACAAACAAAAAACAAAAAAAAAAAACGGGAAAGGAAAATTAAAAGGTGAAGAGGGAACGGGGGTGGGGGGTGGGGGAGAGGTGTCTAGGTCACCACCGAATCCTATGGGGAAGTTTATGAGCCAAGATCAGAGTCAAGTCCTAACTAGGATCGGACTTCATAAATTAAGAAGCAATGATCAGGGGGATCCCAATTATGGGGTTAAGCAAACCACAAAACAAATATCAGAGAAGAACTAAGAGAAACATGTGAACATATGATAAGGCTAGAGAACAGGGAGGAGGGGGCGAGAATAAAGTAATGGGGGGAGGGGGAGAGAGGAAGAAGGGGGTTGAGGGGGGCGAATCACGGACCAGAGGCCAGATTAAAATGAAAGATTATTATTTATGTATGGCAGCACAGGATACCCCATACCCTTTCTAGGCCACAGGCCCTGTGACCTGCAAAATCGCTGCTAAATAGTGTTTGGAGGGTTCATGGAATGCAAATAAAGGGCAAAAATGCAAGGACATTTTAGTTCAATATATATTTTATTAGCTTTAAATCTTTCTTACATTTTTTTTTAAATCACCGCTTCTAATAATTATGTAAGTCTTTAATTTTCCTGTTTCTGAACAACCACCTCATGTACTTAGAAAACAAACAAACAAAACCCACAGTATACCTTTCAGCAACGATCAATAAATTGATCCTGGAGATGATTATTGAAAGAACACAAGGCATTTTATACAATGTGAAAGAAGGAGACGAAAGCGCCCTACTACACAAAAAGTGCGCTGCAAGGGAGACTACTCTTGGCAGTTCTCGACGCCAAAACTTCCGGTTGTCAAGCCCCATTGCTGGTGCGGCGACCGAAGTGAGGTTGATCAGTGGATGATTATGCGATTACCCGTTTCAGCGACCAGCTAAATCGAACCTGCTAAGACTTAGGTAAGTCCCACTTTGTCGTTTGTAGCATGTTGGTGGACTAATATTTGTTCAACTCGTAGTGGAATGTTGAAGTACAGTCGAGAAGCTGGCTGTGACTCATTGGGTAAACAGACAGAGACAGAGTAAAGAGGCTGCAGTCTTTCAGTATCAAGAAACTTGGGGTAGATTAGGCATTGCACTTCAGATGGAAAGACCACTTTCTATTTTATGTGAGAGTTATAAAAGCGCGAGGCGATCAGTAAAATATCGGTTTTTGTGATTGTGTACCCGGTGCACCTTACTGCTGGAATCGTTGCTCTGTGATGTCTTATCATCAGCCAGCTATCCTAGGAATGCAGGCTCTTTACTCGGTCACTGGAATCAAGATGGAGGCGAAAAAATGTCGTCTGCTACAGCAATAACTTCAAGGTGTGCATACTTCAGCCAGTCCCAAGGAAGCACATTTGGAGGAATTTAGGATTTTAAAATTTAGTTAGTGCCATTTTTTTCTTACAACTTTTCATTGAACGATTATTATAAATCATAGATGGAATCTAGTTTCTCCTCCTTAAAGCTTTGTCAATATATATTTTGTTGTTGATGGGGTGGTGGGTGGGGGTGATGGTGATGGTGTATTTTACAATGAGTGTGTCTAAACTATGCTCCTATTGCCACAGTATTGGTTTTATTTCATTTATTCCGATCCTTGAATTGATAGTAGTATCCATTTAGAAATATAACTTTGATCAACAGAAGCTTGTGTGTGCAAACCATGGTGCAAACTCATCTATGCATGACCCCTCACTTTCTACACTTGACCTATGACCCATAGTCTTTGTCTTACTGCTGAGCTAAATTAGGTAGCACTAGCAGGGTAAATTTCTGGACTGTGGTCGTTGTGGTTTGTACAGTAGCTAGTTATTTCATTGTGGTGTGTATAGCAGCTGGTTATTTCATTATGGTGTGTATAGCAGCTGGTTATTTCATTGTGGTGTGTATAGCAGCTGGTTATTTCATTGCAGTGTGTAAGATAGCTGGTAATTTCATTGTGGTTTTGATGTGCTAGGTAACGTGGTTTTTTTCCCACCTTGATAGTGAGAATGGTTGAATGGAGGATTGGTGTATTTGGATGCTTCTGCTTTTTAATGAAGTGATGTCTTATTATATGCTGACTGTGTTGGGTGAATGTTATTGTCAAGGATTGTTGTACATGGCCACTAAAAAGGTTCCTTGCGGTTTGTGGAGACAGTACATATTCTGATTTTGATTCTGATTCTGATAGCATTGAAAAAGTTCTTGCAGTTGCATGTTTCATCTTTAAACTTTGTGTATGCTATGAATGATGGAATATATGAATGATCAATGGAATAACAAGTCAGTTTAGTTCTGAGAGATTAGATAAGTAGAAAGCGCCTAGTGACTTTGTAGTGAATGAAGAAGTCATCTATGGATGGGTGTAACAAGAAAAATTTAGTGTGTAAATAACGAAATATTAATAATAATAATACTGGAAGCACCTTACTCCTAAATCAGACTGAAAGCACGGTGATGTGTATCTAACAAACACGCTCGCGTGTTACATACGCTCCTAATCCTACACACACACCACACATTCATCACACAAACATGTGGTGTAAAGGGGAAGTTGCTGTTAGAAGACCAAAAGGAAATAGACTTCATCCAATATACCCTTATTAATTAATGCTTAGTGGCCATGGACAGATTTGTGTAATCCATTCACCATTGGTCCATGCTCATGACTTTCCCATAGTGGTGGTAGTAGGAATATGCCTTTACAGTAGTACAGAGGTAGAATAAGGTGTAGGTGGCAGCACTTCCACTGCTACTGCTAGCGGCTGCCGATTCAGAGTAACAGTGTCATGGCTAATTAGAAATTTTAATTAATGCAAATTTATTGCAAGGGATGGCGCTTTTGACCTTTGTGTTAACTTACGAGGCTACCTTTTATGGCGGTGACATTATACTTTCCTTAGGCAGTGCAGTCATTCATATGTATTTTATAGCTGTGACATTATACTTTCTTTAGATAAGTGCAGTGCAGTCATTCAATGAAACGTGTTTACCATTACTAATTAATATACATGTATGATTCATACATGTATATGTATATTAATTAGTAAAGGTAAAGACATTTCCTGGACTTTTTCGGTTGATGGGAAAAGAGTTTGGGGGTTCCTTTTATTGTGGGCTAGCTTGGTGAGGGTGGTATCTTTCTCATCTCCCTTGCTGCCTTACCTTCTCCGCTCTAAACAGTCAGGTACCCAGGTACAGCTAGGTGGAGTGGGGTGTGAAATGTGGTGTTTCATTCTATGTGCCATTCAGTGACCATTCCCCTCCATCCAAGTAGTAAATAGTTTTGGCATAGTCACTATCATAGTGTAAAAAAACATTCTAGCTATATGCCCAAATCATGACGCTTCTGTTCCACTCCCAAAATATATTCCCCCATCTGAACTAGATGACCCTATAAACGTCGATCATCTATCTGATCTAGATAACAGATGTTAGTTCAAGCTAGCTAAGTTATTATATCATTACTATTTATACGATTTTAATTTATTTGTAATTAAATTTTATATTATAATATATGGATATATAACTATGACTGCTTGATGACTATAGTATAACTGTTTACTTGGTCAGCGTGTTATTTTTGCTAAAGATTTTAAATCAACTGAACATTTGGTCTTTTAGTTTTACTTTTTGAGACATAGTGAATCAGGATATTTTAAGTCCGTGAGATTGAATGTGTGCGTACACAGACTAGACTGACGTCAGATTATGCTCTCATCTGAAAAAAAAAGAAGAAAATTATTATTATTATTAGGGGATTTTTTAATAGTGCTTTTTCCTGAAGTGAGAATAGGTCGAGAGCACAACTCTCACACGTTCACACATGAAGAAAATGACTGAAGACAAATACACAAACAACTCAATAACAACCAACGTTATTTATAAATTTATTAATTTTTTAAAATCAGAAAGGAAAATAGTTTGTTTTAACAAGAAATGCAAGTGCCGTTACTACAGACGTTGCATAAATTACAGGTGTCGTGCACTGCGGTGACCTTGGCAGGGGATGCAATACTCACAGGGTTGCCAAACACCTGTCTGAGGCTTTTAAGGCTTTGAACAGGTGGGGAAAGGAAACAACAGAGTGAGGTGGCTTGAGTTGCGTTCAAATCATTTAATAGCAGCGAACATACACTGAGATGTTCAACTCATATAGCTTTGTAGGTCTATATATATATATATGATGTATATGGTGCTGATGCATTACAATGTGTTTTTGGAAGATACACAGCCTGTGTGAGATCTGCCACCTCGCTCCCGAGTATAATATTGACATTGTTTTTATTCCTCATATATTTAATTTGTGAAAATAATTTGTCTTATTATGTTTTAATTTTATAGATCTATGTAGTATGATGTATGGTGCTAGTGCAATAGAATCTATTTTTTGAAGATAATTAAAATAAAAAATAAAAAACTATTTAAAACGTACATGAATAAATATATAATTTTTGAAGATAATTTAAAAATTATGATGCTTAAATCATATTCTCTTTAATATGAATTTATGATGTATACTATTAATACATGAGACTATAGTTTTGGAGGATAATTTAAATTTTAAAAAACCACAAACAATTGAAAACTACATGAATATAGTTTTTGAAGGGTAATTTAAAACATTATGATATTTTAAATCATAGTGATCTGTAGGTCTTTAGTATTATGTTCGGTGCATATAAATACATTAAGATATATTTTTTGAAGATTATTTTAAAACCTTATTTGAACCTTCCTAGTTTGTAAATCACCGAATCCTGTCCTATCCTATCTTATCCTATCCTATCCCGTAACTCGAAAGTCGTTGATGATCGTTTAACTAGCGTAATCCACCTTTTTCTGTCTTCAGCAACCCTCATGGCTTCGCTCAGTGTCAAGCCAGTCCATTCTGGAATGTTGTTCTCCCCCCTCTTTTTCTGTCTCCCTTCTTCTTCCTCCTTGCACCGTGCCTTGCAAGATGGTCTTTGCAAGGCCTGATGCTCTGGTGACGTGATGTGGTCATATTCATCAAAGTTTCAGTTTCTTCACCACTGAGAGCATGTCATCGTGTTGTCCGATAGCTTGTGTGATGGTCTGTCGGACTTCGTTGTTGGTGATGTGCTAGGTATAGGAAATGCCCCAAAGTCTTCTGTAGCACCTCATCTCCATGCTTTGTATTCTTCGTTGTAGGTCTGCTGTGAGGGTCCATGTTTCGCAAGCATATAGGAAGATAAGGATGACAAGGGAGTGCAGCAGCCTTACCTTGGAGTGTAGACTGGTCCGGTCTTTCCAGATTGGCTTCAACCTTGTCAGGGCAGCAGTTGTTTGTGCTATCCTGGAGAGGGCTTCCTGTCGGGACCCATTGTCTGATACAATGGCTCCTAAATATCTGAAACTATTCACTGTGTTGAGGTATTGGCCTTGGACCTTGATGTCCATGTTGATGCCATTGGTGTTTCTGGTCAACATTTTTGTCTTCTCTGCACTTACTTCCATTCCAAAGACTCTGGAGGTGGTGTCAAACCTCTGTACCAGCCAAGTTCTTGTTCTCCAGCCAATCCATCAATGTCATTCGCAAAATGGAGAAGGAGATTGTTATGCTGACTGTGCCTTCGTGATCTGCAAGGCTGTGCCTTCATGATCTGCAAGGGCATCTGACATGATGCACTCTAGGAAGATGTTGAAGAATGTTGGATAGAGTAGGCATCCTTGACGCACACAGAATGTTGTTCTGAACAGTTTCAGATGGTGCTGTTGTGGAGGACTGTATTGGTAGCTTTGCCATACAAGTTTTTGATGACTTCAATAATGTTAGGGCTGATGTTGTACACTCTCATGTTTGCCCACAGAACTGCATGCCAGACTCGGCCAAACACTTTCTTGAAGTCTACAAGCACATGATATAGATGATGTTGGTGCTGTATGTATTGCTCGAGGTTGAAAATCTGTTCAGTGGTACTTCGCCCTGCCCTGAATCATGCTTGTTCTTCAGCCATGATTTGTTCAGCTTGGGTTTTAAGCCTGTTGAGTATTATTTTCAGGAGGACCTTGCTGGGATGCCTGATGAGTCTGCTGATGCGGTAATTTTTACACTCCTGAAGGTTACCATTTTTGTGAAGAATGATGACAACCGACTTTGTCCATGTTGTAAGCCACTCCCAACTCTGCCAGATCTTGTTACAGATAATGGTGAGGGCATCAATAATCGCTTCTCCTCCTGCTTGAAGCAATTCTGCGGGTATGTTGTTCACTCCCGCTGACTTCCCTTTCTTCAGCGATTGCACTGCTGCCTCAACTTCTTCTCGGAGAATTGGGAGGAGAATTGGGAGGATCTCTTCTTCGTCTCTTTTCTGGGGACATGCTAGAACTGATGGGTCGCCGTTTGTTGTTGGTTGTAAAGGTCGGAGCAGTACTCTGTCCTTCTATTCAAGAATTCTTGCTCTTCTGTAAGGCATATGCTAGACTTGCTTTGGATCGTGGAGACCTTGGGCTGTTTAACATTTGTAAGCCACTTCACAGTCTGGTAGGCCTTCTTGCTGTTGTTCTTGTTCAGACTGTTCTCTGTTTCCTGGCTTTGATCTTCTATCCAGTTCTCCTTTGCTGTGCGCATGCCTTTTCAGATGCCATTGTTGATTTTTTGCTAGGCACCAGCTCCCTGTGAGGTGTTCTTTTTCTTTTTCATCTCTCTTCGTCCAGGTCCAAAAGTGAAGGTGTGATCCACGGTTTCTTATTTGGGCGGTGCTTGCCAAGGATCTCAGTGGCGGCATCTGTCACAGCTGAGCTGAAGGTGGTTGTCAAGGTGTTTACATCAACTTACCCAGCTTCTAAAATGAGTAGTGGTGCAAATTTCCCTCCAATTGTGTTTTGGAATATTTCTGCCACCTCCGGGTCTTGCAGTTTGTCCAGGTCGAACTTCATCTGGAGAACTTTGCTTTGTTTATTCTCTTCAAGTGGATCAGGAAAGATGTCATCACTGAATGTAAAATTGTAACTATTCCGCTTGTGTGTATGTGTGTGTGTGTGTGTGTGTGCGTGCGTGTGTTTGTGAGTGCATGCACGCGTGCGCGCGTATTTGTGCAAATGTGCGTGTATCTGATATAGATATATTAACTGAATGGAAGAAAAATACTGTTTCCCTATAACCTTTAAATCGATGGAGAGAGATGCGTTTGGGAGCTCTCTGTTCTCTGGGCCAGCTTACTGACGGTAGTGCCCACCTCCTCTTCCTAACTGAACTGAACTGCTGTACCTCTCAGTCTCAGGCTGCTTCTTTGTGACTGTTTTCTTTTGGGTGGGTGGGTGGGTGGGTGTGGGGAGTGGGAGGAAGGGAGGGGGAGGTTGCTTTCTAAACTTCTTCAAGTAGATCTATAGAAAGAAATGAGAAATTGTTTTTCTAGTGCTGTAATGAATTCAGTTCAACCAATCTTTATTACCCATCCCAGGAATGACATACAGCCATTGACGTTAGTGACACACAAAAACAACCATTGACGTTAGTGACATACAAACAGCCATTGACGTTAGTAACATACAATCAGCCATTGACGTTAGTGACAAACAAACAGCCATTGACGTTAGTGACATACAAACAGCCATTGACGTTACAGTGAAAAAAGCAACAAAAAGCAATCCAGAGATGGAAGTGATAAGAATTTATTTACCTCAAGAGTCTCTCAACCCTCTCTCAACATTTTCATCACTTCCAACATCACGCCATTACATCATAGCTACCCCTCTCTCTCTCTCTCTCTCTCTCTCTCTCTCTCTCTCTCTCTCTCTCTCTCTCTCTCTCTAAGATGTTACATAAACATTAACTAATATTAATACTAGTAGTAGTAGTAGTATACAAGTTGATAGTGGTGCAGTATTAGTGTTTAATATTATATAATGAACTAATTTTGATTACATTGTTTGCACTAAATATGTGAGAGTACAGTCGTGCAGTCTCTCTATCCCAGGCCTATGAGAATGGGTATAAGTACTGCCCTGCTTGGCAAGACAAGAGATAATATTCATCATCGTGGCACTGTTTTTCTTCATCATAAGAAAGCTTGCAGTTTTGACAAGTATGGTTACTGTAGGAAGAATTACAAGAATGTTCTCCCTACTGGGCCCTGTTTATCAAACTTTTTACAACTTGTTTAACATTTAAACACTTAACGCATCTACAAGCCAAAATATAGCACAGATCTGAATCTTGTAAACTTAAATTCCTTCGCACGGATTTTAAAGATCCTGACGCTCATGTTCTAGACGGGCGAGTGCCGACTGCACAAATACGTGGTCCTGATTCGGCTCTTTGCAGTCCACTGAACCCTATAAACAATGACTAACCAGCAAATACACCCAGCATGCACTAGGTCCCCACTCCTTATACCCAATCACCCAGGATGGTGTTCCAAAGGCTGCAAGTTGGAGCGATGTGATAAATGAATAAATAAGCGGATAATCATAGTGTTTTGGCCTTGAGCCGGATTTTGGGGTATTTCAATGTGTGGAATTTTGAAAGTCAGATAAAAACAAAATTGTTGTTGCCAGTTCTGTTAGACTTCATCTTCAGGTCTTATAATTGCGTGCTGAAGGTTTCGTTGGAGTGGGGTAGGTGGTGCGGGGATGTATGAGTGTCAAGGGCATAGAGAGAGGAATGCTGATCATGCTAATTATTCGGAAATATCTGTTAGGCGTGGCAGCGGTGGTGGTGGTGATGATGACGATGGTGGTGGAGGTGGTGATGATGGTGGACGAGAAAAAATGGAAGAATTCCACAGAATGAGCAGTGTTGATAATGCTAACACTACAATACTTTTGACAGAATGTATTTGAAGAGAGTGTGTGTGTGTGTGTGTGTGTGAGAGAGAGAGAGAGAGAGAGAGAGAGAGAGAGAGAGAGAGAGAGAGAGAGAGAGAGAGGATAAGGTAAAAATTTTATTTTGCCAGGGTAAGAGAGAGAGAGAGAGAGAGAGAGAGAGAGAGAGAGAGAGAGAGAGAGAGAGAGATGCTATTTTAGAACTGGTACTTGTACATTTATAAAGATGAAAGAAAGATATGCTATTTTAGAACTGGTACTTGTTCATTTATAAAGATGGGACAGAGATGAATAGGATTACAATTATTTTGGGACAGTTATGTGTTGCCTCATGTGTGAATAACCCCACAGAATTTAGAATTTCTTGGATTTGTGCCACATCCTTCGGTGGGCCGAATGTTAAGGAAGAATTTTATACCGCTAGTTGAAAGAGACGCGGACAGTTCTTGTCTTATACTATATATAATATTATATATATATATATATATATAGTTAGCTTTGTATTCTTCGTTGTATATCGTCGCTGTCAGACGAAAACCTCGTAAGTCCCAAAATGGCGGTTTGGAGATAACTTCATAGTTGTGACCCTTGGTCTCTTGCCCATGTTCTGTGCTAAGCTCAAAATTGCGTCTCGAATAGAAAGTTAATAAAAATCCATGAAACCAAAACTTGTATCTCTCTACTGGCGGACCAAACCTCGTATGTTTAGATACGAGGTTTTTACCGAACGTTTTCGCGGTAGGAAGTGACAATGACGCAACATACGAGGTTTTCTTTGTCGCAAAAGTTTGGACGAAATTGTAAGTACAGAGCACACATAACACTTTGAGTCGTTTGATTTCCTTCACAATTAGACAATGAATATATGGAAAGGCATTGAATCATGTAGTCTTGAGTTTTCAGTGGTTTTGAGTGGTGAAAGACTGATCCCTCTCTCTCTCTCTCTCTCTCTCTCTCTCTCTCTCTCTCTCTCTCTGTGTGTGGTTGAAGAGAAAGGGACAGTTCTGGAGGCGAAGAGAATAGATCTAGTGTGGGGAGGGTGTACGTGGAGGTCACTGGATCTGGGGGACGGATGTTAGATCTAGTATGTAGGCTTAGATTGAGTAGATCTCCATATCGCTTGTTTGTGAGAGGGGCGTACATAATACATTCATTTATTTAAATCGGAATAAAACACTTGAGATTGTTTATGTTAATTAATTTCAGAATCTACGTCGATGTCTGATAACGGAAATCTGTCGTCTGGGATCCTCTGCGGAAAGTGCAACCTGCCACACTCCCCTTGCTCATCATTTGATGATTTTGCGGAGTGGATTTGTAAAGTCTGCAACGAACCTCCCAAAGACCCTGTGAGTTCGGGCACTAAATAGAATAGACCCAACGTTTCCCGGCGTGTCGTAAGAGGCGACTAACAGGGGTGATGTTAGCACGGCATCACTGGGCGAAAGTCTTCTACACAGAAGTCACCGGCCAGGGCGGAGTAACCTCACGTTACTACAGGTTCAACGACCACGTGCTCAGGGCAAAGGCGAGCCACACTGTATTCGTGGATTTCGGCTGTGGCCACAGGATTGGGCACCGCCAGGTCCTTTTTGCCAAAGACACACTACATGATGAAACTATCCACTAATTCCATACCGGATCGGTCGTCGCCCGGCTCAACAAGGCGCCTTCCGTTGGCCACCAGGACGGAGGTGATAATTATGCTACTGATGGACAATTTAGCAAGATCCGCACGAGAAACAACATCGTCATAGGAACCTGGAATGTCAGGACCCGAACTGCGGAAGGAAAATTAGAAGAACTGGCCCACAAGCTGGACCACTATCGATGGAACGTTTTATGTATCGGCGAAGTGCGCTGGAAAGGCCTAGGTAAAACAACGACCGACAAAGGCCACAAGCTCTATTTCAGCGGTATTTCAGACTATGACGACAGCGAAGTGGGGGATTTTTATGAAAATCTACAGGCGGTCCTTGACCAAGTGCCGAAGAAGGACATAGTCATAGTGCAAGGCGACTGAAATGCCAAGGTTGGCTAAGATGCGCACCACAACTGGGGAGACACATGTGGACCCCACTGCAACAACGAGACAAATGACAGGGGTCTGAGACTCTTGGAGTTTGCCAGATACAACGATCTGATACTGGCAAACACGCTTGGTCTCCACAAAAACTCCAGACGATGGACATGGCACAGTCCCGGCGGGGAGCACCACAGCCAGATCGACTACATCATGGTCAAGAAACGCTTCAGATCAAGCATCAACATTGGCAGGACACGCACGTTTCCAGGAGCAGACATCGGAAGTGACCACGACCTTGTGATGATGTCTTTCCGGCTCCACTTGAAGAGAGTAAATACAGCAAAGTGCACCAGACTGAAGTTCGACCTGGACAAACTGCAAGACCCGGAGGTGGAAGTACTATTTCAGGCCACAATTAGAGGGAAATTTGCACCACTGCTCATTTTGGGGGCTGGTGAAGTAGATGTCAACACCATGACCACCACGTTCAACTCAGCTGTGACAGATGCCGCCACTGAGATCCTTGGCATGCACCGACCAAAGAAGAAGCCGTGGATCACACCTGAACTTTTGGATCTGTGTGATAAACGAAGAGATATTAAAAAGAAAAAGAACACCTCACAGGGAGCTCATGTCTACCGAAAAATCAACAATGACATCCGAAAAGGCATGCGCACAGCAAAGGAGAACTGGATAGAAGATCAATGCCAGGAAATAGAGAACAGTCTGAACAAGAACAACAGCAGGAAGGCCTACCAGATTGTGAAGTGCCTGACAAGTGTCAAACCGCCCAAAGTCTCTACGATCCCAAGCAAGTCTGGCATATGCCTTACTGAAGAACAAGAAGTCTTGGACAGATGGACAGAGTACTGCTCCGACCTTTACACCAAATGGATACTCATCAGTTCTAGCATGTCCCGAGAACAGAGAAGAAGAAGAAATCCTCCCATTTCTCCGGGAAGAAGTTGAGGCAGCAGTGCAATCACTGAAGAAGGGGAAGTCAGCGGGAGTGGACAACATACCCGCGGAACTGCTACAAGCAGGAGGAGAAGCGATGATTGATGCCTTCACCATTATCTGTAACAAGATCTGGCAGAGCGGGGAGTGGCCTTCAGTAGTGTGAAAATTACCGCACCATCAGCCTCATCAGCCATCCCAGCAAGGTCCTCCTGAAAATAATACTCAACAGGTTAAAACCCCAAGCTGAACAAATCATAGCTGAAGAACAAGCAGGATTCAGGGCAGGGCGAATTACCACTGAACAGATTTTCAACCTCAGAATAATTGATGGATTGGCTAGAGAGGAACAAGAACTTGAACAGATGGTACAGAGGCTTGACACCACTTCCAGAGCCTATGGAATGGAAATAAGTGCAGAGAAGACCAAAATGATGACCAACAACACCACCAATGGCATCAACACGGACATCAAAGTCCAGGGCCAATCCCTCAACACACTGCATAGCTTCAAACATTTAGGAGGCATTGTATCAGACAATGGGTCCCGACAGGAAGTCCTCTCCAGGATCGCACAAACAACTGCTGCCCTGACAAAGTTGAAGCCCATTTGTCCATCAGTCTACATTCCAAAGTAAGACTACTGCGCTCCCTTGTCATCTCCATCTTCCTATATGCTTGCGAAGCATGGACCCTCACAGCAGATCTACAACGATGAATACAAAACATGGAGATGAGGTGCTACAGAAGACTTCTGGGCATTTCCTATACCCAACACATCACCAACGACGAAGTCCGACAGACCATCACACAAGCCATTGGACAACACTATGACCTGCTCACAGTGGTGAAGAAACGGAAACTCCGATGGTATGGCCACGTCACCAGAGCATCAGGCCTTGCAAAGACCATTCTGCAAGGCACAGTGCAAGGAGGTAGAAGAAGAGGGAGACCGACAAAGAGGTGGGAGGACAACATTCGAGAGTGGACTGGTTTGATTTGACACTGAGCGAAGCCATCAGGGCTGCTGAGGACAGAGAAAGATGGAGTATGCTGGTTAAACGATCATCTGTGGTGCCCCTACGACCTCCGAGTTACGGGACAGGATAGGAAATGCCGGAAGATATGGTATTTCTGTGTTTGACGTTTTGACAGTTTGTGACACCTATAAATATGGCTTTCCTGCGATCTTTGACAACGTTTTGCTCTGATTTTGTGTTGTACCAGGGTCTGTTGTTTTATTCAAAAACCTCGTAACTCAAACATTTTTACACAGTTGTAAGTAGAAAACCTCGTAACTCTTCATTTGCTTCCAGTTCTCAACGGAAAACACTTCTTCGACTTTTTATCCCATACTGCCAAATTTCTAGACTTTTCATAGTTCCTTTGAAGTAAAAAAGTCATTGGTTTGGCGTTACCCGACTGGTTGAAACAGTTTTTATCGATTTTCTCAAAACAGCAAAAAATGAGATACGAGGTTTTCGTCTGACAGCGACGATATATATATATATATTATTTTGGGCCGCTAATTAAGAAGGAAACATAGACAACGGAAAGAGACAAAGGCAGTTCGGCTCTTGTGGTGAACCTGCTTCCAAGGTCCTTTACTTCATCCCTATCCTATCCTGTCCCGTAACCCGGAAGTCGTAGGGGCACCACAGATGATCGTTTAACCAGCATACTCCATCTTTCTCTGTCCTCAGCAGCCCTGATGGCTTCGCTCAGTGTCAAACCAGTCCATTCTCGAATGTTGTCCTCCCACCTCTTTTTGGGTCTCCCTCTTCTTCTACCTCCTAGCACTGTGCCTTGCAGAATGGTCTTTGCAAGGCCTGATGATCTGGTGATGTGGCCATACCATCGGAGTTTCTGTTTCTTCACCACTGTGAGCAGGTCATCGTGTTGTCCAATGGCTTGTGTGATGGTCTGTCGGACTTCGTCGTTGGTGATATGTTGAATATAGGAAATGCCCAGAAATCTTCTGTAGCACCTAATCTCCATGCTTTGTATTCTTCGTTGTAGATCTGCTGTGAGGGTCCATGCTTCACAAGCATATAGGAAGATGGAGATGACAAGGGAGCGCAACAGTCTTACTTTGGAATGTAGACTGATGGTCCTGTCTTTCCAAATGGGCTTCAACCTTGTCAGGGCAGCAGTTGTTTGTGCGATCCTGGAGAGGACTTCCTGTCGGGACCCATTGTCTGATACAATGGCTCCTAAATATTCGAAGCTATGCACTGTGTTGAGGGATTGGCCTTGGACTTTGATGTCCGTGTTGATGCCATTGGCGTTGTTGGTCATCATTTTGGTCTTCTCTGCACTTATTTCCATTCCATAAGCATGATTTGATACTACAGCAGAGGATGCCATAGTACAACCGGATACCCACATTTCTGCAGCACGCGTAACACGGATGCACCTTTGCCACTGGCACGGTCAACAACCGCCCCCACCTGCTTACGTGGCTTGATGCCTGGTTCTTTATGACTGCTTCAAGCCAGGTGGCTCTTCTCTGCTCGGTTGTCGTGTAACTAGAAACGAACTGTTGTAAGTCTCTAATGCAGTGAGGGTGCAGTGGAGATTTCTCACAGTAGTCTGCTGCAAACATGCCTATAATGTATGTCTTTCTTTGTTAAAATCAAATGAGGTCTGTAGCACAGCTGAAGTACTCTGGCACCCGTCTTCCTCTTCCTTTTTCCCCTCCTCTTTCTTCTTCTTTGTTCAGAACCCACGATCAATTTCTCGATCATAACAGCGCCTGTGAAAAGCGTGCTGGTAGAAGGGGTTGAGTGGTGTGTTGGTGGCTGGCTAATTAACCAAACACAATCATCCATGAATGGCGCTATCGACGTAGAATCATTTATCAGAGGTAGAGTTAGGACCTGAAATTGGATTAGGGCTCGTCTTGGCAAACCTTTGTCTAACCAGAACGAAATACCCGATCTCTGTCTGTCTCTCTGACCGTCTGTATCTTTCTCTGTCTCTCGCTGTCTTTTTTCTTTGTACTGTGCACTAAACGATCTTGTGTGTTTACTTGAAAGACTTATTGACGTCACGTGCACTGCCATTCATTTCCAACATTTTCAGTGGGAGACTGAGGCAGCTCATTTTAAACTGGATTTGAACACCCTTGTTATGTTACACGAACAGAAAATAAAAAGAACCGTTTAATCTCACGTCATTTCCAAATCCCCCTGTCGGGCTTGGTCCATTTTGTCGTCTGCGGTTGTAAATGAGACCCGTCAGGAAACCGTGCCAAAAGTTGATCAACGAAGTCACGTGGGCCACACTGAGCATCAGGAATCCAAACCATGTCAATCTTATTTCGCGCGGGCGAGTTGGCAGGTCTCAGATTGGCGGTGTGTGCTTGTCTTTTATTAAGTTGCCGTCCAATTTCTTTCGACCATCTGGGACTCTCGCGATGGCGAAGAATAGCAATGAGTATGCATGTTGCGTATAATCCTATTGGGAATTGCGTTTTTGTAGCAGAAGTTGCGGTCAATGTACAAGTCTTTGGAAAAAATCTTTTTTTTTTTTTTTTTTTTTTTTTTTGTGTGATAGACATCGCAGAATCACATTTTCTTCCCCCCCCCCCTCCCCTCCAGAATAGATCTGCATATGGTCTTGGACTCATTGGTCAAAAAATATTTACTGCTTTTCCACCCACCCCTCTCTTTGCTTTTTAAGCGAGGCTTATCCAGAACCGTGTGCTTTAGGCTTATCCAGAACCGTCTGCTTTAGGCTTATCCAGAACCATGTGCTTTAGGCTTATCCAGAACCGTCTGCTTTAGGCTTATCCAGAACCGTGTGCTTTAGGCTTATCCAGAACCGTCTGCTTTAGGCTTATCCAGAACCGTCTGCTTTAGGCTTATCCAGAACCGTCTGCTTTAGGCTTATCCAGAACCGTCTGCTTTAGGCTTATCCAGAACCGTCTGCTTTAGGCTTATCCAGAACCGTCTGCTTTAGGCTTATCCAGAACCGTGTGCTTTAGGCTTATCCAGAAACCGTCTGCTTTAGGCTTATCCAGAACCGTCTGCTTTAGGCTTATCCAGAACCGTCTGCTTTAGGCTTATCCAGAACCGTCTGCTTTAGGCTTATCCAGAACCGTCTGCTTTAGGCTTATCCAGAACCGTGTGCTTTAGGCTTATCCAGAACCGTCTGCTTTAGGCTTATCCAGAACCGTCTGCTTTAGGCTTATCCAGAACCGTCTGCTTTAGGCTTATCCAGAACCGTGTGCTTTAGGCTTATCCAGAACCGTCTGCTTTAGGCTTATCCAGAACCGTCTGCTATAGGCTTATCCAGAACCGTCTGCTTTAGGCTTATCCAGAACCGTGTGCTTTAGGCTTATCCAGAACCGTCTGCTTTAGGCTTATCCAGAACCGTCTGCTATAGGCTTATCCAGAACCGTCTGCTTTAGGCTTATCCAGAGCCATCTGCTATATTTCGCATTAAATGTATTTTTCATCTGTTAGAAAGGGCTGACGTAGTACATCTCGCCTCCTGGCATCTTTTCTATTAACCAAAGGCTGCTCTCTCTACCCCCTGCTAAGTAAGGGACTCGGCTTTCGCTTGATGTATTTTGTTTTAGGGAGAATTCTTGCTGTGTTTGTTTTGTGTGTAGTCCATTAGTGTAGTGCTATACATAGAGACACATGTAGGCCTACCTCAGCCCCTGTGGTCAATATACGCTCTGTCATGTCATGTCCTGCCTACAGCATTGCTGCATTTGATTATAGGCAAGTCGATTTATTTGCGCGCAATGGAATCTCGAGATGGACCCAGCTCAGGGGTCCCATGCGTGCTTGGCTTGTTGATACTGCTTGCAATCTCCTTACATCAGGAGCAGGTGTAACTCCCACCTACCCACCCCCCTCTCTCTCTTTCTCCATCCCCCTCTCTCTCTCACACATCGTACCTGAAACTGGCCTAGTACCTTCCACAAGTGTTGATGCAAACGAAACCCTCGGCTAGTCTCAGTTACCCTCCCTCTCCCTCTCTCCCTTCTCTCTCTCTCTCTCTCTCTCTCTCTCACACACACACACACAGCTCTGTCTCTCTCTCTTTTTCTTCTCTCTAAATGTCTCTCTCTTTGTCTCTCCCTGTGTCTCTCTGTCTCTGTCTGTCTCTCTGTCTCTGTCTCTCTCTGTCTCTCTGTCTCTCTGTCTCTCTCTCTCTCTCTCTCTCTCTCTCTCTCTCTCTCTCTCTCTCTCTCTCCATCACTCACTCATTCTACGGGAAGTCAGAATATTGAACAACTTTCAAGCTTCATCAGTAGTTTTGTAGTCCAGCGTGCAAGCGATCTGGGTTTGATTCTCCGTGGCAAAGTATTCTCCTCCCTCCCCTAACCTTTCTGTTCTGTTCCGCTCATCCTCTTTCTCCCCTTCTGGCAGAAGTCGCCTTTCTCAAATGACCCTTTATGCAACCTTTCACTTAGACTACAGAAGTTAAGTGTTTTAAGAAGGGGAAGACGTAGAAATGTGCTTAACATTTGAGTATGTCATAATAATCAAACATAAAATGGAAAGGCAGGCTCGCCAAATTGTAATAAACCTCTCGTGCTTGCAATAAACCAATTAGCTTTATTGTCAGAAGATTCCTACAAACTTGATATTAGTTTGTAAACAGTTTTTAAAGTTCCAATTTAACGTATACACGCTTTCATCAAAAGGTCTTTCTTATATACAAGTTGAGACGGAGATAAACTTGAAACACTGAAGACGTAAAATACACAACAGTTGGAACACAACACCAATATACGTTTTGCTAATTTTATGGTTCTCATCTTCCTCACTCAAGGTAGTAGAATAATAATTAAAACGGAATTCAAGAAAACTATAAGTCCTAGAGTACTAAAATAATAAATAGCTGAACTATAATATAATCTTATTTTTCTCTGAAGCAATCCCGCCATGGTCCGACAGAAAATGACATTTATCAATTTATGAAAATATTTTATGCACAAAGTTACAAAATTAGTTTCAGTATTATATTTCCAGCAAGTACATCATAAAATATAAATATTCAAAATTACCGGGTCTGTCATTAACAGAATCCAGAAGCACCACAGTGAAAAACAGAATTAGCCTACACATTAACAATATTTCCAAGTGGCACAAAATAAGCATTCACTCTTTTTTCAGTCTATCTTTCATTCCACTAATACTCTATCCTAGTGCTATTTCATCCAATCGCAGACACTCTCACATTGCATACGAGAACAGCCTTCTGACTGAGTAAAGTTTAACGTCCCCGAACACATGAGCGTATAGGAGACCGATAGCCTTCTGACTTGATTTGACTTGTGTAGATTAACGTCCCCGGATGTGATAATATTCTGGGGAAGATACGTTTATCTTACTAGGGGGTAAGACTTAATGATAGATGGGCGATGTGCTACCACTATCGATCGTTCTTTTACAAGAATTCCGAAGTTGTGTGAGAGACAGATCACGGCACTTTGGTCACATAAAATTTATATTTGTTCTCGGGATTTTTAGTATCATTTGGCTCAACTTGAGAACCGGTGATGACTAATCAAAAGACTAGATTATTATGTCTCGAGAGAAGAAAACTAATAGCTACACAACAATACAAATAGAATGACACCAGTCGTATGTATGTAATTTCACTTTTTATATATTCAACACAAACTTTAACATTTCTGCATTAAGCGGTAAATTAATAATTAATATAGTTCAAAGTGCTGGGAAAGTTCTTTAGCAGGTTTTCTTCATCCTGTGCTAACTGCGGTTACGATTTTCACTGTTCGTAGTTTACTAAATGTTCTAGTGGTCTTCTAGGTTTCTCGAGGGTAGGACTCAGTTCATTTGCGGGTGACTTAGCTACTCTGGCGGTGAGAGTGCTTGGGTCCTTCTGAGAAGTCTTGCCTCTCAGGTTGAGCGGGTGAGTCGGGTCGCTCTTGTAGCTGCGGGGTTCGGACGTGGCCAGGTAGAATCTTGGTTGTTCTCCGTTGGTGCCACGGGAGCGAATGTCATGCGTTCGTCTCCACAAACCTTCCCAGAGCCGACTTGTAGACTCTGGGCCTCGTGAAATCGTCTGTTACGTCTCTAGCACTCTCTTGATGAGATGGAGATAGACGGACACTGCAGTTTGTTCCTTTAGTTGACCCTCGCAGCTGGGCAGTTCGTTTGCGACTGACCAGCTGAGATTTGGTCCCCAAAGATATGCAAGAGTTCCTAGTAGTCTTCTGACCAATCGTTTAGCTCTCGTTTTCGTCAATCTTGCATATCCGGGATTATACGGTTTTATTTGGATATTTTTAACACCTGCCCTATTTCTGACACGCATAATTAGCCTTGAAGTGGGGTGTCAGGGGTAGAGTGGAGAATAGATGCAATAACGATTACGCGGAGCCTAGGCTACTTAGTGTCTCAGTGACTCTGGTCATAGTGAAGTAGGCTATTTAACGAAGACGACGTTATGGTCAGTTTTGACTTAAGTATGCTATTTAGTCTTGGATCGCTAAGTCTGTTAGATGGTATCTGGCGTGGCTGTCGGTGTGACTGTCTCAAGGAAGTTAATTTGACATGTGTGTGCTGCCCTTTAGATAACTGTTGAATTAATGTCCAGTTTCGTTCGATGGTATCTATTTTGCGCTAAGCTAATTTCCTACATTTTGTCGTCACTATTTCTGCTGTTACACCGGACAATTGCGTATATGGGACAGAAGCCTTCTGTAATTGTAGATTATAGTCACACGACACCGAAGCGTATAGGCAACTACTGGTCACATTATTCTGACACCAGCGAACCAGTTGATGGTAAGGGGAAAATAATATGGTCACACATTGGCCAACCCGGGATTCGAACCAGGTACCTTTCGGTTACTAGTAAGCCGCTCTACCAACTGAGCTACCCGGCCCCATGCCTTCTGAACATTGAGGTTTAACGTCTACACCCACCATTGGCGATATGGCAGACGGGGATAACCATCCCAGGAAAAGAGGGGTAGGGACCTGAATCAACACTGAACCACCAAAGCAATCATACTGCTAAAATGGACAGTAAAAATGGCCACATTTTATATCGCCCACCACGGGATAAGCCTTCTGATCTCCAAACAGTCTTTATATAGCCGACTCTCATCACCAAAATATTAATGAACTACAAAATATAGTATCAACGCAAAGCCAATACATACGCCACGTGCCTATGTCAACAGCCGTCGCTTGTGTCCTAACTCTATAGACACGTGATGTATACACAAATGTAAATATTTGTCAGTTCACTTAGGGACAGAACCATTGGACTAAATTCCTGTAGATCGTGTAGGTTATTTATTACCTTACTAGTATTTTCCATTGCAAAGTGTTGTTGAATCCTCGTACAAGAAAAGGTCGTGGTCGACGTTTACCGCCCATAGTTGCGAATTTTTGTTGACTGAAGTTTAGAATGCCTATTTCAATGAATGCAAATAGATCATTTTAACGTCCCTTCAGTTTCTTGAGATTTTAGACTCCACATTGTGGATTCACGCGGAGAGAAGTGGCGATGTTCATGTGCCACAAATGTAATGGACAAAACCAGTGTTCATCGTGAAGGTTAACCTTTCACGGAACGGAACCCGAGTTTGGAGCCACAAGCAATGCTCACGACAGTGGATTGTCTTATAGTGTTTGTCCAGTAGATTTCTGTCCCCGGACACCGTAGGGGACGTGAATAAGAAGTCTTGATGTCAAAACCAAGTCATGTTGATAAAAGTCGTATAGAAGCGAGTCGCTCAAGGCGGTTACAGGGTTGTTGAAGCAGACGTGCAGACGAGAGTAAGGTGGTGTAAAACTCGAGGAGGTGTGGCAATGGAGCCTTTGGACCTTGCGAGCAAGCTGAATGAGGAGAAGTAGACAAAACGCAGAAAAACCCTGTGTTACACTCGTTGTTGGTTTTTATCAGTAGTTGATTCAGCCCCAATGCTTGAATCCTGATAAGTGTAACCCAGATTCGTTTATCCACGCAACCTGTTCGCTCAGCAACAAGGCAGGAGTCGTCGTATGAAGTTTTTCCAACTTTATTCAGCATACATCAACAACTGCATACAATCGCCTTTTCCACTTTCTCTTCTTTTTCAACTGAAACAGTGCGGTACATAAATAGTCTCTCTATACTCGAGAGAACGTTCGAATGTTCGAGCTTGATGCAATTATAACCAATCAGAATAAACTTCGTTATCACCGTCTTACGTCGTACAACTTTCTTTACAGTCCAAGGATTTTCTCAGCTATCTGTAGATCTATCTAGATGCTTCGATCGATAGTAAACAAGCAACCCTAGAGAATTCTCCAATAATATCGACCAACGAAAATTATCAACATTATACCAAGCTTCTTCTAACAACAATGCAAAATCAAATCAGAGGTAAAGATACTCTGTTTTTGAATGCTTTGCAAAACAAAACGATCGGATCTATCGTGCGCGTCTCACACGTACTATCGTGCGCGTTTCAACGTAACACCCTGTCGGCACAAAGTGCCTGCAGTCCGGAGATTGCCACTCTCCACAGCGGTCCACACGTTGCCCAGTCGTAGTGAGAGATAAAAAGCAGTCTGGGAGTGGAACAGCCGGCAGCAGAACAGCGAGGCGCCTTTAGAAAACCCGCTGCCGTCGCCCAGTCGAAGGAGCCATACATGGTGAAGACAATGGTAGTTGAAGATGGAGGTGGAGTATCGTGCCGGGCGACGCTTCCAACTTAGCTGAAGGGACAGCCCGGAAATGCCGCTCATTTGAGGGACACCGGCGGCCGGAGTCTGAACGTCTCCCTAGGAGCAGGCGCGAGCTGTGCCAGATAGATCGCCAGCAGGGGAATTTGCTGGTCGGCAGACCGCCGCAATGGTAAATGCAGGTCGGCATGAGGAAACTAAAAAAGGAGATGTGCTCAACGCCTCTGCGGACGGTCAGTGCAGGAGCTCAAATATTGCTGGAACCAGCAGTCGTCTGACAGCGACTCACTCTGTATAGTGTAAAAGTAACTTGTTTATATACAAACAAAACATCGACCGAAAATCCACGTATTTGGGATAGGTTTCTGTTAATTGGATACCCTTCTTGTTTTCTTTTTATGGCTTTTGATCTTTGCCAGCAGTTTCAGGCACTGTTTCCCCCCATGGCAGTCCCCTGAAACTGCCACAAAAACTTGACGGTCTTCTGTGGTTAACGTGATTGCGGACGACCGGCCTTCGGTGCTTTACTCGTAATGCTTATTATATAAAAAGATATTCATCGCATTTTGAATACCCTCCTTTCACACAAAACACATATTGACTATTGACTGAGTGTGGCACTTTCAATTCATATGCACGCGCTGCAGTTTACACTGGACCGTTAGGCATGCTTTTATTGTGTGCTGGGAGTATAGGTAGATAAAAGGAGTAATATTATAGAAGAATTGGGACCGTTTTTTCCGACGTTTGAAAACAGATTGGAAGTGGTAGGACAATCTTCATTGGGAACAACGACTTATACTTCATTTTTCTAACAAATAGCGTAGTATTACAATGCTTTCTTTGGTCGCTTGTGTATGAAAGGCGCAACAAAGAGTGGTTTGCCCACAGGCGCTCGTATCGGGACGCGAGAGAGGTGGAGTATCGATCGATAATTAATATACTCCAGTGTGCTCACATCCTTAAACGGGCGCCTGTGGATTTGCCACAGTGGATGGTTGCGCGACATTTACCAGTCTAACCGCTCTGAGCATGCTACAGCAGACGGATATTATTGGCATATTATGAGACCTCTGCCATTACACAAACATACACACACACACCCACACAAAGGAAATTGATAACTGTCGGTATGAACCTTTTTTTTCTTCTACGGATGGCCGGCTGTCTTATTACTGTAGAAGAAAATTGCATTTGTCATAAATCTATCTCCGGATGGATAGGTTTGTGTAGAAACTGTCTGTGTGTGTGTGTGTGAACTCTGTGTGTTTGTGTGTGTATGAATTTGTGTGTGTACGCGCGTGTATGTGTGTGTGTCCCGGCGCACGCGCGCGTGCTGGTGTGTACGTGTGTGTGTACATTGGAGGGGGGTGGGCGGTGGGGTGGAAATTGTGTTTGTCCGACGTCTAAAGATGGCAGGCAGGCAGGTTGTGACGTTGAAAACGGCAATTTCATTGGAGCGAAGATTACTCAATTTGATTGAATGGAGTCTTTACGACAGGACTGCTTGATTGAAAGACTTTCTAATTCTAACCACGCTGCGCTGGCAGAGAGACACAGAGATTCACGTGTACATAAGCCTTCACTCGCTTACTATGCACTCGCATTCACACAACCTTTCAAACATTGAAATACGTACCGTAGGTATATATTTATTTAGTATACATTTATTATATATTCTTACATGCGCACACATACACACACACAAACAGAGCGGCACATACACACACGCTCATAATGGCCCGGTTAGAGAGAGGGAGTGGGAGAGACAGAGAAAGAAAAAATGAAAGAGATAAAGAGAGAGAGAGAGAGAGAGAGAGAGAGAGAGAGAGAGAGAGAGAGAGAGAGAGAGAGAGAGAGAGTGTCCTCTCAAATGAATCAGAGAAAAGCTGCGGGTGAGTGTAGGGAGGGTTGTTGGTGTTCTATGGACGCTCTTGCCCGAAGTGTAATTTTGCGGGGCGTATGTGTTTTACATGCATGTGTACATTTTTCTGTGCTAAATTCACAGCTTTCCGGCACCTCTCATAAAAACTCGTGGGTATCGCCATTATAAATTAAAACGAGGTTAGAATGAAACCAAGTTCCGGTCTGGCTTGTTTTGCTTTTGATCAAAGCTTGATGCGTGACTTTTAAATATGGCAAATTGCCGAAAATGACGATTGTTAGAGCCAGAAAACGAGTGGGATAAGTATAAAAACGGTGGAGGAAGTACATGCTCAGTGAAAGGATGCAAAAAACAATCGTAGAGGCCTGTATTTGTGGCGACTTCGGAGGTGCGTCGATCATCGACAGAAAGTGAAACAGGACCTAAAGACTCTTGTAGTTTTCCATAGCTTCGCCGTCGCAACCTTCACAAAACACGAAGTAACTGACTATGTTAGGCGAGCGTTGTGGGCTAAGGCGGGACCAACTTGCCTTGTCCACAAGCCAGAAACCAATGGCGCCTGACAGGTGTGGGTTCGAGCCAGCATCTGGGCGTTATGTTTTTCCGAATATTTTTCAAAAATTCACAAATAATGTTAGGTAGGTAGGGTTTAGGCGCGCCACTGGCGATAGAAAGGGATAATAAACTGCAGCCAAAAAAAATATAAAAATATGTTAGGGTACGATACTGGTGGCCAGTGACACATGTTATTATTCTTGAATATTTGGAAAAAAAAAACTCACTAAAACACGCGGAGAAAGAAACCGGAAGTATGTTTCATTGAGGGTTAGGGTTAGGGTTGAGGAGATTCCCGTTGGTGCATAGGATAGCAGAAAAGTGTGAATACGACCAGGCAGTCCAACGTAGTAAATACCTACCATGGATGGTCTAGCCGAGAACATGTTTTCCAAAGTAACAGGTTCTGTAACAGTTAATATTAAAATGACCCGCTTTGACCACGCCCTCCTCGACAGATCCTTTTAACATTCACAGTGAATGTTGCCCCTCGGGAAAAAAATGAGCTTGCAATAACACCAACGAAAGTTTTGTCCACAGTGTAGTTATTTTTAATATAAATACATTTCGTAGTTTGTGTGCCTATCAATAATAGCAACCTTCAGCTACCTTTGTAGAGCCAAACAGTATAGATCATCAAGTAGGTCATACAGCTTATTGGTGTACGGTTCAACAGGCCAAACCAATTCTTGTCAGAACAGAAGAGGGCAATTCTAACTTTTACGGCTGGATTGAGCAACCCAAAGCCCACTTTATCATGGTGTAATGTATTAACAATGCACATTTTCGGCTACACTCATTTTCGCCAAAAGAAAAGTCTTGGGATTGGGATCCCTTATGTAATAAACTCAGTTTGCCCTTTTCTGTTTGCAGTGTCGTGTTTTGTCGTATGAGTAGTCCAATGCAAAGAAATAACCGAATAGACACACCTTTTAATATTACGTTTGCCCTTTCTGTATGCATTTTTGTGGGTTCCATGTGTCGTCCAAAGTGAAGTGATCGCCTAATACACATAATGTCAGTTTGCCATTTCTGCCCGGGGTTATTTGAAATTTCTGCCATTTCGTGTTGTGCCCAGCCTACTGTTAAATAATAGCACAAGGTCAAAATGCTGAGCTCAGTATTAGTGACCTGTAGGAGTGCATCGGACGAGCAATATACCCATTCATTGTTAGGCTTACTTCATGCACGTTTCAGGCCAGTAGTGGTACCCGTAGCGGTAGGGCGTAACTTGAAAAACTTCAGTGGTTGCTAAATGTACGGCAATTGCAAGCTGTGCCTAGATGCTGCTGCTGATGTTGATGATGATGAAGATGAACGTATAGCAGTGGTAAGCTTTGTCGACGACGATGACGATGATGATTGATGATGATGGAGAATTGACGACGACGACGATGATAATGGTGATTGGCGTACGAGTCTGTACAGTTGTAGAAGAATACGTTTGTTGCCATTTTTCGTTTAAAGGACATGAAACTCCCACACCGATATCGAATGCACGAACACACAATTTCCATTTATTTACTCTATTTTACAATATGGTTACAATAAAAATAAAATGGACTTAATTATTCTGCTTCATGAATGGTTTAAGCGTTAGATGCGCCCTTTTGTGTCGGTAGTAATGGTGATTTAGGTATATGATATTGCAGTTTGAACTGAAGGACAACGGTAGTTGTGTAACGTGAATGGTCTGAATGCCTGTTGGGTGTTGTGAACGAACATTTAATTGAGCGCTACACTTTTGAACGCTTTCTTTGCCCCTGTGCAGTATGAACACACTGACTTACCATTATTAAAAGTGTTATTGAGGGTCGATTGGGGAGGAAGGAACGAACGAACTAGCACCAGACACCGCACGTTCAGAAACAACTATAAACTTTTGCTTGGGTGTTTTATTCTTCTTTTACTGGTGTCGCACAAAACCAAACCTCCTGTATGTGTGTGTTATGACTCATTGTAGACTTCATTCATGGCTTGAATAGGGTAGTCTCCTCCCTGTGCGATTATGGTAAAGTTGTTCTGCACTGTGGTGAAGTATCAGTGGATATGTCACTGTAAACTTGTGGTGGTTGTGTTTTCCTGCTGTGCGGTATCATTTCGGCTACAGGGGTGAGTCAATATAAGGGTAAACGCCGGTCAAAGATTTTTTGTGCCCCGAATAATAATAATAATAATAATAATAATAATAATAATAATAATAATAATAATAATAATAATAATAATAAATAATACTAGATGCTATACGCACGTTATTCTAGAAATCAGACTCAAAGCGCGGCGATCTGTAACCAACGTATACGCTCACACACGGTTCCCAGCGGTCAATGAAGTTTGTGAAAGTTTGGGAAAACTGAGGTGGTGGTGTTTTCCCGTCAGTGAAAGTTTTTAAAAATCAACCAAACTTGATCGGGTCTGTGAAAGTTTGTGAAAACTGGATTATTACAGTTGGTCTGAGCCAACAGAAACAGAATGTTCTTCTCTGGCTGATGATCCAGCAGATCTTGCTGTTGTCCCATGGTCAGGCCACAGTTGAACGCGGTTTCAGTGCCAACAAGGAAACAACTGTTGTGAATCTCAAACAAGAGAGTCTTAAAGCTAGACGGCATGTACTCCACGCAGTAAGTCAGGCTGGTGGAGTGCAGTCCGTTAAGATCACTAAAGAACTATGTCCTATGCTGGCAATGCATACAGCAAGTATTGATGTCATCTGGAAAAACTCGAGGAGGACGAGGCAAAACAGGTGGGATCGCAAAAGAGAAAGGCAGAAGAGGATGAGATTGCAAAAATGAAAATCAAAAGAATCGTCTCCTCGCTCTGGAAAAATCCGCTAACGAAAAGGCTGAAGAGGCAGAAAAGAAGGGCAAGCTGACCTTAATCAAAGAGTATATTATCCTTAATTGCTGAGTCAAATGCCCTCAGAAAGAGGAGCCAGGAGAAGAGGGCAGCTATTGATGAACTGGACAAAGCTCTTGCATTGAAACAAAGCAAATCCTAAATTAAATAGCTGTAATGCACTCTGACATGTAAATTTGTATATAACTTTTATAGCTGACATGGTATTAAAACAGTGACCATCAGTGCAGGTCTTGAACTCTTAATTTTCAAGTTAGTGTATTACCCCGTGTGTGGGTGCCAGGGGTTTCAGTATAAATAGTATCCCCACTTTCTGGAAATGTAGTGTATTGTAAAGTGACCAGCTGGTGGAGTGCCTTCAGTGTTACCACTAGGGTTGTTTCGGCAGATCTTGTATGCGGATCAGGGTATGAGTCCTCTTTCAGTGAAGTTGTGGTCTTGATTTTGTGATCCTGATTTGGCGCTTTGCAGTCCGCTGGACCCTGTAAACAATGAATAACTAAGTAAGTTAGTATATTTATTGGTGAGTTTGAGCATTCACAGACTGTGAGCTGTCAGTGCTCACAACTTGTCGTAATGTACATAGTCCAAAACGTGAGTACTTTTTTTTTTAACATTCCCGTTTTTAGAATACCCCCGGCCCCCTTAGTTTGGGTTATACGGTCTTTGAAATTTGTAGCAAGCGGTACTTGAAAGTTTGTGAATTTTTAAAAATGTTTTTGTCGTGGGAACCCTGTCACAGGTTAGAGACACTGCTAAATACAAAACAAAGGCACATTCATCTCTCAAACATGTGATGTAAAGAAGGCAAGTCGCAATTAAAACACGGAAAGGAATTCCAATGTTATTTTTAAACGTTTAGACAGACTGCATCCAGTGCCATTATCTGAAAGGTGAACTCTAAACCACTGTCATTTGGTGAATGTAAAATAAAACATGTATTTAGACATCATCAGATGAGATTTTAACTATTGAAGTATTTTGTTTTTGAGGACAAAAAAAAATCTCATATGATATGGCCATTACTACATCATCATATCTCTGTAGCTGTCAGTATGCAACATGTTGCAGGCGTAGAGAGAATAGGATTTAGGTAGAGATTATACAGTTACGTACTACTAGCGTTTGACACAAACATTGTTGCTTCTCTAGAGAGAGGAGAGATTATCTCCAATCAACATTTCCTAGACGGTAAGCTTTCTTAACAGTCTAGAAATGTGTTGTCGTGGCCGCAACATGAATATAATTTTCGTTATATTTAGGAGGAAATACAATTGAGACATATTTCAAAACTGTATTGCACACTAGTAAGAGGGAGACATTGTGACAGTTATGGTTTTGAATGGTAGTGTGGTGCTGCAGAAATCTTCATAGTGGCTCTACTAAAAGCTTTTTTAAAGGTTAGGAGCTGTCTGCTGACATTTAAACACCACTTGTTCTTCTTTTACACGTTTGTTTTTTATATTAGAGTTAGGGGGCAGATTAAATGTATAGAAATAGTACATATATACGAGGGTGGTCCGATAAGTACTTAGCCTACAAAAGACAAACGAAAATTTTGAACAAGTGGCGATTTATTTTTCAATATAGTCTCCTTTTAGTTCGATACACTTGACCCAGCGATGCTCCAACTTCTTTAACCCGTCTGAAAAATACGTTTTCTCGAGGTCTGCAAAGTAGGCCTCCGTGGCGGCGATGACCTCCTCATTGGACTCAAATTTCTGCCCGGCGAGTGACTTTTTCAAGTTTGGAAACAAAAAGAAGTCGCACGGGGCCAAATCTGGAGAACACGGTAGATGGGGCAGCAGTTCGTAGCCCAATTCGACCAATTTGGCCGTGGCGAGGGCGGAGGTGTGAGCAGGTGCGTTATCATGGTGGAAGAGCACTTTTTTTTTTCTAAAATCCACACGCGGGCAAAATAAAACTACGAGTCAGATCCGGCTGAAATTTGGACAGTAGCCGTCTACGAGAATGTACTACACGATAGTAAATTGCTCTTGCGATACTGGCGTCATCGGGCGGTGAGGCTAAGTACTTATCGGACTGCCCTCATATATAGAATTTGGGGGGAAGCATCGCCTGGCTGCGTTATCACCAGGCATAATAGTGTAGACAGAAATGGAAGGGGCGAAGTGAAGGACTAATCAATGGACTCGACATCCAGCTTCTAGCTTCTGTGGTGACTAAAATGCACACAGTCACGTACGTTACAAATGGATTACGTCCCGAAATAGCTCTGACCACCCGTGTCACCGCGTCCCATTCCTGCTCTCCAATCAATGGCAGGCAATTTCCTCCATTATCTGTAGGGCCATACTTCGCATCCTGTGCTGACACCATGATAGGCTACTTGTCCTACGTAAAGCTACTTCAGGCCCAATGCACGATTTTACTATTGCTACAACCACTATATTACGGACACAGAGGAGTGCACAGTTCACAACTAAGGACTCCAGCTCATTGATTTCTCATAGTAGAACATCAGACCAGTTTAGGTAGATGTTGTTTTCCTTTTTTTGAAGGAGATCATATTAGATGATAAGGAAACCTGTCCGGTCAGGCTGACTAACACATACCATTGAGCCATCTTTTGAAAACCATTTTGCACACTATGGTAAGAAAGTGGCCCTGTGAAAATTATGGTTTCTTAATGCTGGAACGGTGTGCTGCAGAAAATGTTCAACTGTACACTACAGTTGTTCTGCCCCAAACCTCATTCAAGATTGGGATCTATCTAAAAAAGGTAAAAAGGTAAAGGTAGTCCCATAGCCTTGTGGCCGTAGGGGAGCGTGATGTTGGAGATCACACTTGTCTTGGGCCAGCGTAATGAGGGTGATGCCCAACTCTCTCCCTCGCTGCTTTACCTTCCCCACCCTCAAGAGAGTAGGTACTCAATCACAGTTGAGTCAACTGGGGGCGTTGTTGTTTGTCGCTTCACACCTTAGCGGTCACCCATCCAAGTGCTAACCGCACCGGACGGTGCTTCACTTTCGACACAGTAGCGAGTGCTCCAACCACTGCACTATCCGACACCCCATCTATCTGGGGACGATTAAACACCAGTTGTTCTGCCCCAAACCTCATTCAAGATTGGGATCTATCTGGGGACGATTAAACACCAGTTGTTCTGCCCCAAACCTCATTCAAGATTGGGATCTATCTGGGGACGATTAAACACCAGTTGTTCTCATTTCACACTGTTTAAAGATCATAAGCGATAAGGACATAGGTTGTATAGGGTTGAGCTGAAACCCATTGCCATTTTCTAGTACATAACATGCTTAGAACCCTAGATCACATACTTATAACCCTTGTTACTCCGTGGTAAACATACTTAGAACCCTAGAGCACATACTTAGAACCCTTGCTAACTTCGTGGTAGAAGGACCATTCATATTATGACATCCTACTGATGCGGCGTCCAAGGTTATGTCCAGCTTGTAACGCTAAGATATGAGCGCTGTGTGATTTGGTTGAAATGTACAATTCAGGGTATATAAAAACAGAATTTGAGTCTGGAATGTACCTACTTCAGGAACATATTTTTCTACAGAACATTTGTCCTTCTACTGGACACTTAATAGCAGGCGTTGATAGAGATCTGTGTGATTATCATCTGTCTGAAGGGCCCTTTCGTCGCTTAGTACAAAGAGTTAGCACCTACGTGTTCGAGCTCAGTGCGAGTTCAGAGTTGAGTTGGATTACACACAAACATTTTCAAAGACCTCTTAGTAAATATTTCCCCACTCACACTAAATGCAGTATTGTAAGCTGCTGAGGAACGTGGGTTTTCTTTTTTTTTCTTTTATTAAAATTTTTTTTGGGTAGGACCTCTAAAAGCATCTCTGTTTGAGATCGGTGGCTTATTTCGGACTTTTATTGCATCTCTGTTTAAAATCGGTACCTTTTTATATCGATCATATATTCATGTCTTTTGAGATAAGTATTTAAAAAAAATAAAAATAAATATCGGTCATATTTTGCATCCTCCTTTGAGATAAGTGGCTCTTTATTCGGTGATATATATTACATTTCTGTTTAAGATCAACAGCTTTTTATATGGGGCATATATTGCATCTTTCTTTGAGATAGGTGGTGTGGTATTGCATCTCTCGGCGTACTATCGGTTGGACATCTTCTTTCCCTACGGCTACGTCTTCATAATCAGATCTGAAAGCGGTTCTCCAGTTTCCTTTCCAGTGGATACAAGACACATTCCGCTATCTGTGCCGAGCGTACGTATTTGTAACGGAAAACTGATCTAGGGTGCATCACTGAAATCTGGATAACATTTTAGCACTGAATTCTTCTACGAACTACTGATTCTTTCTGACACCATGGCGAGGATGTTGATGGGAAGATTGTGAGGCGGGGAGAAACGTCTGCAAGAGGAAGGGAAGACAAATGGCGGTGAAAGGGAATAAATGGATAAATGAAAACGTGGAATAAATGTGCGTCTTTTTTTGTGTCTTTTTTTCCTGGAGGCTATTTTTGGCAAGGATTTTACTTCTTTTTTTTTCCAGTCGTAGATCGAAGACAACGCATCCTACTCAATGTGTCCTTTGAGCAGACTTTTCCTGTGGTCTCGATTAGAAGTATCACTACCGCAGTATTGTTGTTGTGTTAGCTAGTGGGTAGCTTTTGTGGTGGACAGCGGTGGTAACAAGCTGTAATACTACTAATAACCAATGTCAACAATCAAAGTCAAAGGACAATATACAGTATGTATTTGCCGTATGCTACTTTTAGTGATGTAGTGGAATGTATTTCAGCGTAGTTGCTAGAGGACTGTTACTGTTGTGTTTCCAAAAATATAATTATTATTATTATTATCATTATTATTATTATTATATTTTTTAAATATTTTTTTAATAAAAAAAAGAATTAAAAAAAAGAGGGTAATACCAAGTGTACATTGGCTGGTGGAGTACCTTCAGTGTTACCACAAGGGTTATTTCAGCAGATCTTTTCTACGGATCAGGGGTGAGTCCTCTGTCAACCACGTTATGGTCCTGATTTTGTGGTCCTAATTCGGCTTTTTGCAGTTCGCTGGACCCTATAAACAATGAATAACTAACTAACCAACCTCAAGTTCTGCAATCTATCAAATGAACGAACTGTGTTTGTTCTACCTAAAAACCCGTCACTCATTCGTTACTATGGCATTGACAACACTGATAACCAACCGGGTTTCACAATGTTGGACCTTTGAGGTTGGCACAGTGGATCACATTTCATCTACCTGGTTCGCATAATAATTAAAACAACAACAACAATAATAATAATAATAATAACAATAATAATAATAATAATAATAATAATAATAATAATAATAATAATAATAATGATAATGATACTACTACTACTACTAAATTCCTCCTACTACTACTAAATTCCTACTACTACTACTACTACTACTACTAAATTCCTACTACTACTAAACTACTACTACTACTACTAAATTCCTACTACTACTACTACTACTACTACTACTACTAAATTCCTCCTACTACTACTACTAAATTCCTACTACTACTATTACTACTAAATTCCTACTACTACTACTACTACTACTACTACTACTACTACTACTACTACTACTACTAAATTCCGTTGCAGTACATAGGATTATTATCCGCGCATGGAAGCGCAGCTGTTCTAATTCGGCAACTCCACGGGTGTTCCAGCATGGCGGGATGTATGTGCCTGTGATGAACAGGAACGTAAAGCGAGTATGTAGCAGCATTTCCGTGATCTGGGAGACATCAAAGCAGTTTCTGTGACATGTCAAGACTGTTTGCTTAATTCTAGATCGCGTCCACAGTTGTGCATGGAATAATATCAGTGAGGTCTTGGGAACAGAAGGCTATAGAGCCTGACTTTCAATACGGCATCCTGAACGGTGGAGTGTTTATGACAAAGGTATGTAATGGGAAGCGGAAAGCCTTCAAGTCTGTTGTTTCACAGACCTGCGAGATGCAGGCTCTCACGTGGGATGCCTCATTGATCGATGCAATGCGGGTGGGGGTTATGTGAGGAAAGGGGAATGATCTCACAGGTAGACTCGCTTTCCGACCGTGAAGCCTCAGGCATATCCTCCCGTTTTGCAGGTGTGGCTTGGAAAAATACAAACAGTGCTGTCAGTGTCATTCTGAGAGCAAATATCTTGTGGCAGGTTTCTGTTTTGTTGACAGGCCTTCTTCAAGGTTCCTTACGCAGTTTGTTTATTAGTGTTTTCCCCCCTTCTCTCTACCCATGTGCTGTTGTTGATAGATTGTGCATACTGTTCTAATCACCGCAACTCTCCCTCGCAGATCGAGGTTTCTTATACTCTTTATTTATCAGTGGTTTTTTTTTCTCTTTCTCTCTCTTTCAATGTACTGTTGTTGATAGACTTGTGCATACTTACCCTGGCAGAAAAACTCCGAAAGCGATCCGAATTTTACTTAAGTAAGTGTCGAGTACGCTCAAAGATCGAATGAAAATGCGTATTAGAGATATCACCAGCCGTTCGAACTGTCAGTAATAATGTATTAATGAATTCGTTAGAATAATGTGTATTTTATCCCTCTGAGAACGGTATAATTTTAGACTATAACACACTAGATTGCCGTTTTGTTGAAAGCTCTTTAGGTTTGTGGGACAGCAAGCTGTTGCCGCTGTTCATGCCGTTTTGTTGATAGCTCTATAGGTTTGTGGGACAGCAAGCTGTTGCCGCTGTTCAGACTCTGGTGCATGACGGTCATTTGGAATCAATAAGAGGCGTTGTCGGTATTTCCCACATCTCGGCATTACTCCATAAATCTGTTGCTGGTGCTGCTCGGTAGCGCCATGCACAGCAGAAAGACATACAATATTGTGAAACAGATGGCTTTGATTTTTCTTCCGCACTATAAATAGTTGTGTCCCCTTTTCTTATCGGTTCCTAGTGATATTTTAGCCGAGACAGATTGTGTGATGTTGATACTCTATATTAGGAGATTGTTTAGTGTAAGGGAAATCCCACAGAGAAGAGTTCGGTTCCGTCGTTCATAATTCCAGTGGGCTTTATGATTTGATCTCCACGCGAGTAGAATACTGATACAATTAGAAGCACGTGAATCGTCATTATTGAATTAAAAAAAATCTTATCTTAATATCTTAATTTATATTATCGTAGTGTTAAATACTAAGGATAGGTCATAGAATGACTGTATATTTTGTACCACAGCTCGACGAGTGAAAAATAATTCCACATCAAAGCTAAGGCAAATTTGTTCTATCGATCCATTGACCTTTGTAGCGCTTTTGATCAGGCTCGTTCTCCCTTCAGATAATTTAGGGCGTCGGGTACTTTGTTTTTATCGCGCCTTCAGCCATTTTGGTGTGTCTTGCGGCTAGAGAGGAAAGTCTTGAGCCCGTCAAGAGCTGCACGGAGTTCTTTTGATATTTTTACGATGTGCCATTACGATTTTTGCAAGGGAGTGACGCTTTTCCTTTATTATTTAACTACGTGAAGGACAACGGCGCATGTGGATTTTTCTTCTCAAACCATAACAAGGTAAAAACGTTTGAAAATATTGCTTATTTATTTATTTATTTATTTATTTATTTATTTTGCTTTTTTTCCTGCGCTCTTTCTTTTCTTTGCATTTTTGTGTTGTATTTGGTTACTGTTGTGTTGAAGACAAAAATTGCATGATGTGCTAGTCAACCTTTTTAGAAATCTTAAATGGAATGAAATAAACTAGAGAAGTTCTACCATTCATTGTTATTTTTATCTTTAAAGTCGGGATGTATGAATTTGCTGAGCAAAGCTATTGCGTTAACACAGACAGAGGAGTACACAAGCACCGGTGTACCCATTTTCCACCAGTGCATAAATGTCTGATTATTGGCCTGACTGTGGTCTCAGCCTGGAGCAAGTTTCGAGAGATTTGTACATCCTGCTCTATCTAATTTTCTGCCAACTGCTGTGACATCGTTTAAGGTATGAGGCGCATTAAAAAAAATTTTTTTTTACAATCAAGACGATGAACAGTCCTTGGGTCAAGAATAGACCTTGTGTGACTTTGAGATTTTGCATCAGTGCATCGATCCTTTGTGAGGGATAATTGGCGTATCACCATAAAGTCATAAACGGGTCGTTGCCATCCGCGCATCACGCATTTACTTCATTCACTCCATATTTCTTTTCTCTTTCCCCACCCTAATTGGAGAATTTTCATTTGTATGTGTGTGCGTGTGTGTGTGTGTGTGTGTGTGAGAGAGAGAGAGAGAGAGAGAGAGAGAGAGAGAGAGAGAGAGAGAGAGAGAGAGAGAAAGAGAGGGGGTTGGGGAAGGTAGACGTGAGACAGATATTAGTTTGCCTATGGCTTGAGGGGAACTAAAATACGAAAATAATTCTAGAAAATGGCGATATGAAGAAAGAATTCTGCCATATTCGATTTGACGTTTCCGAGTTACATACTTAAAATAATTTAACTGCATTGTCGATCGATATTTGATTAATGTTTTGGTGCCCGTTTTATAAGTTCAGAACATTTCTGTGTTTTTCTTTTGGCTGCAGAAAGCTGCAGAGGAAAACAATATGCATTTTAATTCCTTTTCTCTTGAAGACAGAAAGTATGGGAGACATCGACATTAAATGTATTGATTTTTGTTTGGATGTGGAGAGCATTTCAACTCAATTTGTAAACGCTAGCGGCGTCTGTCAAATAAACAAAGTGCAATAGAAACATTCCTACACATTCGTGTGTTGTCATATCTCATACATATATCCATTTATGCATTTGAGAGACTGCAAAATTTGTAATTGCACGTACTTTGCTGTTCATGATTTGAAACCTTACACACTATTCAGTTACTGTGCAAAAATTGGAAATATGTAACCAGTCTATAGGGTATTTCGTTTAGGAAAATATATGAAAACAATTTCAAAAAAAATCTTATTACAAATGTTCTGAAATTAGTGTAACCCGTAACTTCAACATGTACTGAAAATGCTTATTGAAAGAATGATTGTGAACAGGAATTGTATTCCAGCATTGTCTATGTTTGTAATGGTTTTGAATCATCCTTGTCTAGCGCTGTACTCGCTGTACTAGCTCAACAACAGCTCAAGGCGCTGGTCGATACAGGATCTAACTCAAGCCGCCCGAGACGCGACCGCTTGCATCAGCCTTTGGGAGTTCGTATGTTATGTGGGTAGGGGTGGATGGGGTGGAGGAGCGGAGGGAGGGGGGGTGTAAATTCAGGAGAACGGAGCGGACCTAAGAAGAGGAAACAGGACATCGTCACAAGGGTGGTCATGCGCAGTACATGTTGTCTCTCCTTCTGAACCCACCTTTAAAAAAAAGAAGAAAAAAAAAACAACAGAAAATGGAGATGGCCCCAGGAAGTCGTTACACTGTCTCCCACAGGACCCTGTCTCGAGCTCCCGTGGTGTATTATGGTCGTCTGGCAGGGCTACTAATACCTATAGGCCTTGACGGTATGTAGGCAGACCCAGGTTTGGATTCCACTTTGCAACACATGGAGGTGGGTGGTGTGAGTAGGGAGTAAATGTTGTTGTTGTTGTTGTGCAAAGAGCTTCATAATAATAATAATAATAATAATAATAATAATAATAATAATAATAATAATAATAATGATGATGATGATGATGATGATGATGATGATGATGATGATGATGATGATGATGATGATGATGATAAGGCGAATGTATCTGTATCATGGAATGGTGGATGAGGGGGAGAGGAGTTGGGGTTGGAGGGTTAATAATATTAATAATACGGCATAGCCTACTATATACGCGCTTTTCAACCAAATCACCAGTCAGACTCAAAGCCCGGCGATCTATATACCCACGTTTCTCTCACTCTCACAAACACAGCAAAGGCATCTATCGCGAACATGTGGTGTAAAGATAGGGAGATCGCTATTTAAAAGCTTTCGGGGCAGACCTATCTTATTTTTGGTCTTTTCCTCGCTTTTGGGGTGACTTTATTTCTTGCCCACTGACTGTAGATGTACCTATTATAATTTTCAGAGAACTCATGCCCTAAAGCTATCTAAGAGTTAAATAAAATTATTTTAACAATCCCACGAACACCGATTTCTTCCTTCTGTACACACAGAGCTATATGTCAGATAACGCCAGCTTTAGGACGTTATCCAAAGTTCCCAGCTTGAGAAAGTTCCAGCCCTGAACCTTAAAGTCAATTTTAACGTTAAAGAGTGAAAAGACCTTGCTCCCACCAACACACCTCTCTTTCCATGCCCATCCAGCTCTTCACAATGTTGAAGAATATGGCCATATATATAATGAATTATCCTGATGTACAGAAGTGAATGTCATGGTCCAAGGAGACGGGTTGGAGTGTGATGAGAGTGCAGTGTGCTGTTCACACTTTTTCACAGCGGATGTCTGTCTCTCTGTCTATCTGTCTGCCTCTCTGTCTCTCTCCTCTCCGTCTCTCTCCTTCAGTCTCTCTCTTTCTTTCTCTCTCTCTCTCTCTCGCTCAGATATTGTGTGGCACCCTCTCCCTCTCCCACAAGAGCAAAACCAACTCCTCGCTTTGCTGTGATGGATGTGCGATGTGTTTACTGGCACGGTACCTGTTGGCGTCACACACCCACACACCCCAATACAACCACACACACACACATACATACACACATAGACACACACAGACACACAAGCACACACACACACGCACAATCTTGAGGGAGATGAAGAAAACCCGCTGAAAGCCTATTGGTACACCGACAACATGAAGAACAGTAACATTAGTGCTTCATCGATCTTGTTCTGTACGAGTCCATGACATCCCATCCCACTGTTTGTCCATGATAGCGAGCCAACCATCTTGTCTGCGACATAGTAGAGAGTGATGATGATGATGATGATGATGATGATGATGATGAGGATGAGGATGATGAGGATGATGATGGGAAGAACGAAAACACCTCTCTTGCGATTAACAAGAGAGTGATGATGAAGATAATGATGAAGATGATGATGGTGATGATAATGAAGAAAATGATGAAGATGATGATAACGATGGTGATTGTCATGGCGACAACAGAGTAAAGCAGAAGTAAATGATGTTAATGTTGACGATTATGGAAGATAATTAGAAAAAGAAGAAAGAAAGAAAGAAAGAAAGAAGAAGAAGAAGAAGATGATGATGATGATTGATGATGATGGTGAATGATTGATGATGATGATGATGACGACGACGACGACGACGATGATGATGATGATGATGATGATGATGATGATGATGATGATGATGATGATGATGATGATGATGCACCCATTGCACATAGCTACAATCGAAAGAAAGTATACTCCAGGCACACGCTGCGCAGCAGGCCAAAGTATGTCCCTTGTCCCTTGAAGGGATACTTTGGCGAGGTTAGCAGCCTGCTCAGTTACAGTGTCGGTGAAAGACTAGAAACGGAAAAGTGTTTCGTCTCATCTAGGCGACGAATTAGGTCACGCTGTATTTGTTTCTAGGTCAACTGTCTTTTACGAACCGTTTGAGAATCTTTTCGAACCGTTTATTGACGCCGGATAGTGTCCTCACTTGGTTTCATACAATTTCAGAATCCAAGAAGGCAAATGGGTTTTTGGGACGGAAAAATAGCATTTTTGTGGAGAAAAGGGTTAGGGCAAGGGCTAAGGATAGATCTACAACTAACCCTTACCCGAACCCTTGTGGCATATTTCGCTCTATCCGTCACTTTTAAACAGTACTGCGGTTCGCATCCGCGACTAGCAGCGAGCCCAAAGTATACTTTGAAGGGATGGAGGGAATACTTTCACCTGCTGCTAGCGGGAGTTTTGGCGATACTTTCTACCGATCGCAGCAATGTGTATTACCTCGATGATGATGGCAGATGATGATAATGATGATGATGATGATGATGATGATGATGATGATGATGATGATGATGATGATGATGATGATGATGAGTCAGTTAGCGCCTTTTCGCCTTTTCGAACATGGATGCATTTGAACCAAAAGCCTTGGTCCCATCCATGTATGTTATACACACACGTTGGTCCCATCGATGCATGCGATACACAAGTGTCGATCAAAACATAGTTTATTAATGATACAGCTGCACAAAGAGCTGCTGAAGGCTGGCCATAGCAAGAAGCGCGCCGTGCAATAGTTTGGGAAAGTCAGGCTTAACTAAGAACGCCATCGAGGTCCTGAAATGCACACAATCAGTTTTCTGAAGTCAGGTTCGAACCCAAGTTGGAGGAGACGCATGCTTGACATATGGACCATCGAGCCTCTTTATGAACAGTTTCACTGTCATCCAATCCACCCTAGGTCCCCTGAAGTTGTAGATTTGATAAGGTACCGCACCCAGCATGCTGTTATAGTTTACATTATTGGATCCAAAAGTTGTTATTATTATTATTATTATTATTATTATTATTATTATTATTATTATTTTTATTATTATTATTATTATTAGTAGTAGTAGTAGTAGTAGTAGTAGTAGTAGTAGTAGTAGTATATTACGATGATGATGATGATGATGATGATGACGAGTATTTTTATTATTATTATATTATGATTATGATGTATGAGTGTGTCGCAAGGGGATGGTTGCGCGAAGGTGTGGATTGGCTTTGTTATTGTGTTTAGTATAAATATGTGTGCCAACATCAAAGTGTATTCCTCGTGCTTGTCACCTGGCGAAATAAAGTCCTGTTATCTGTTAGCGTTTGTCAGTCCAGTTGGGACGTCTTTATTGTAAAGTGACCGACTGGTGGAGTACTTTCAGTGTTACCACTAGGGTTGTTTCGGCAGATCTTTTATTCGGATCAGGGACGAGCCCTCTTTCAGCGAAATTGTGGTCTTGATTTTGTGGTCCTGATTCGGCTCTTTGCAGTCCGCGGGACCCTGTAAGCAATGAATAACTAATTAACTAACTGCTGAGTATATTGTAAATGTAGCTATAGTGTTATACAATACCGTTCATGGTACGAATGCTATGTGTATCCCAATGCCCCCACCTCCACCCCTCAGCCTCCCCTTTTTTTGGCTGTACAGCCCCCAGGGCTATGAGTCTCTTGTCATTTTGTATATTTAAATCATGTTATGTGAAATAAAAGGACAAAGTTCCAAGTTATTATCCATTAGTTACAACCTCTAATCTCCCTGTTTGGCTGTACAGTAAACAACAATAACAATGGGCAGAAAAGTGGTAGGCCTAGTAGACCTAGCAATAAGTTTCGTTCGTTTCGTTAGGTAGATTACCGTCCCCGGACACGGAAGCGTATAGGGGACTTTTTAGCAATAATGTTCTCTTCCTTGTTAATATTGCCAATTATTGACCTGATCGACAGACACACTGATGAGTCAGCCGCCGAGAAATGCGTACAGGATTGGTAGCCGCAGTGTGGCCAAAGGAAGCAATATTTTAAGGAGAAATCAATGCTATAATAATCTGATGACGCATTCCTGAATGGCATCTGGTTTTACGGAGGAATGATTAAACATAAACCGTCCTTTAGACGTAGCCTTCTCTTTGTGTAATTTAATACTATTATATATTTATCTTCAGACCCTCAAACTGCAAAGAATGTCTGCCCCAACGTTAGACATCTGTGGCGCAACATGCTGGCAAGCCGGCCAAAGTTGTTTCCCCTCGTTTTTTGCGAGCATGGTCTATTGTTTGGAAACTCTATTTTTAATAATGGTTATATGATGATTTTAGGTATTATTTCTATTTGTTTTAAAACCTTTTCTTGTGTTTTTCTCTTATTTGCTGAGATGCAGTATGTGTAGGACTTCTCCATTGTGGTTAAGAATGAGTTGTTGACTTGGCTTGATCCGGTTATTTTAAAATATTGGGAGATAAACAACTGCAGTAGTGCGCAACAGTTTAACTTATTGTGGGGAAAATCGATATCACAGCGCTTGCACGTAAATGCATTGTTGTATTGAGAATGAATCATTTACGCCGGTGTAACAATATTGCATGGGAATCTTTCACTGGGCACTGCAGTTTCTCTGCCCGAAACCTTATCAAATGGGATGGGATCCATATTGGGCGACATTTAAACACCTGCGGTTCTCTTTTCACAGTTATTAAAAATAACATTATGTGGAGAAAATATTGTATAGAATTATTGATCAATGATAAAAGGCAAGCTGTGCTATCATAACAATGTGTATGATTAAACCCGTTCCTTTTATGCTTAGAACTTTACAGGGTGAAGTCAAGTCAACAATTCTTTATTCCAAACAACCGGAAGACATGGGTAACATCAACACATTTACAAACTATTAAATTAATTAAAAGTCAAAACAATTACAAGGCAAGACATATATTAGGTTTAATTGTATGTACAATAAACAAAGGAGGAAAAACAATAAACTTGACATACAACACCGGTACCTATAAAGGTCGAAAAGACAACTAAAGACAACTAAAGACAACTAAAGACGGCTAAAGACAACTAAAAGTTGTCTTTAGTTGTCTTTTCGCCCTTTATAGGTACCCCTAAAGACAACTGAAGACGGCTAAAGACACCAGGGGTAGAAATTTTAGAGGGTATACAAGGCTACAAACAACTTAAAGAGCCCCAAAACACCTGCCATCTTTGAAAGACATTGGCTATGGCAGAAATTTGTTGCCGCGTAGAAAGTACAACGGATTAAAAAAAATAACAATAATATTTTTCAAGTATATTATATAAGAAAATTGATTTAGATACAAAGTGAAAGCTGTTCTGGGTGATTGTGTAGTCGGATTTAATGAAAATGCAATGCCCGATTCAAAACTGAGGCTATTGATTGTTGTTTATTGGGTTAGGGTTAGGGTTAAGGTTAGTTGTCTTTAGTTGTCTATACATAGGTGTCTTTAGCCGTCTTTAGTTGTCTTTAGCCGTTAGCCGTCTTTAGTTG
>CM072526.1:51985777-52010777 GCA_036898135.1 Oncomelania hupensis | reverse complement strand
ATAATAATAATAATAATAATAATAATAACAATAACAATAACAACAACAACACAACAACAACAACAATATTAAAGTGCCGTGATGGTGTGTGAAGAACTTAATTAAGACAAGAGAGACAGAGACAGAGACAGACAGACAGACAGAGAGAGATAGACAGACAGTCATTAGACAGAGACAGAGAGACCGACAGAGCTAGAGAGAGAGAGAGAGAGAGAGAGAGAGAGAGAGAGAGAGAGAGAGAGAGAGAGAGAGAGAGAGAGAGAGAGAGAGACCGACAGACAGAGAGAGAGAGAGAGACATACACTGATACAGAGAGGGAGAGAGACAGACAGACAGACAGAGATTTGGATGGACGTATGGTGTGCACGCTCTGGTAGTCCTGAAAGGCAAAGCGTCATAACCCCCGTACCCTGTCAAATACTCATTTATTTATTTAAATGCAGGGCTAAGGATCAGCCAATGAACGACGCTTCAGCCACACTCGTAATAGTCATTGTAAGGAATCCTCGCACAATTTGGGGAGATGGAGAGAGGAGTGGGGGGAGGGGGGGGGGAGAAAGTTTAGGAAAGACTTTTGGAATTTTATGTTGCAAGGAGCCAGTTGCTAATTCTCTATTCATTCCAGTGCTTTGTGGCGCCCTATGCCGGCTTTACGATTGAAACAGATGTGTTTTTCAGTGTTCCCGATTACGCACAGTAGTGCGTCAATTACGCACAAAATATGGACGCACACATTTTTTTGGAATCGCTGAAGTCATAAATACGACCAACGAGTTGCGAACTAATTCACGGCATAATCAGAATCAGAACCTAACTGAGACTGCCATTGCAGACGACTAAAGATTGTGTCGGGAGTTGTCGTCCTTAAAAATCGCATGCGCGCGCATTGTAAACTTCCTCCAAGCAATACATTCACTGAACAAAAGAAATCTTCGTTAATCCATTCTTTTATTCTATCATACACGATCATGCCACTTCTGACTTGGTTGACTGGGCCCAAAACCCGTTCATCCACCGATTTGGGGACTCTCAAAATTTGCACAAGGACTCTTAAAATTTTATACCTGGGAGTCCCAAGGACTCTCATTTTTTGTGTGTGGAGGGAACACTGTTTTTGGAAATCCAGCGTATCCCCACCTACACCCAGCTGTGTTGATGACAATCAGAACCAAAGAAACTGTCCACTATTATGAGATGAATTTATTATAATTACAGCAACACCCCGATGAACGAAAGGTTGTTTTATTTTTCAAAGGAGAAAGCGCTATACCTGTGTGTATAGTTAAAAGGAACACTAATGATTATTCTCAAGCTATTTCGAGGGGGGAGGGGATGAACCTAAGTTCAGTTTAAATATATCCGACGTTTGAATATACAGATCTAGCAAAAAACGATTCGGGGTCGTGTCATGTTCGTATTTATAGCTGTCGATCCGTGCCTCAGTTGTCTGAGGGCTGGAGACAATCCGCGTAATGCAACAAGTTCGTGCCTTGAGCTGCATTAAATTGGTGAGTGCGCTGCGTAAGAATAATTTATACTTTTAGTTGAACCTTTTTGCTCTGCTGTTGTATTATAACTTTAAAAAGAACAATTTAGTTTTTTACCCTTTGCCTACCCTACCGGGGTGGCCTCGTGGCGCAGTGGATAAGTCGCCGGTTTCCTATGCCGAAGGTCGCGGGTTCGATTCCCGCAAGGGGCGAACGTTTGTGACTTAGGTACGAGACTATTGAGGTCACCGAGGGTTTTCTCCGGGCACTCCGGTTTCCTCCCTCCCTTCAATAATGGTACAGGACGCAGTCAATATAAAAATTTCAAAAAATAAAAATTCAAATTTCTTTCTGTCTTCTAATAGCGATCTCCCTGCCTTTACACCACCTGTTTGAGTGATGGATGCGTATTTGGTGTGTGTGAGGGTGAACGAGACAGGTGAGCGTGTATGTTGGTATAGATCGACGCGCTTTGAGCCTGATTGATTTGGGAAAAGGCGCGTATATAGCATCCTGTATTATTATTATTATTATTATTATCTTCGTTATAAATACGAATGTAACATGTGACAGCGGCAAATGAATCAATGTAAAGAAAAACAACAAGAACAAACAAACAAACCAAAACAAAAAAAGAAAAAAGAAACGCTCGAACAACAAGAACAAGATGAACAAGAAGAAAAAAAAAAAGAACAACAAGAACAAGAAGTACAACAAGAATAAGAAGTACAACCACAACAAATACATCAAGAACTACTAATACTGTAGTATTGATGTAAGAGGTCTGACTACATTTATGGAGACTATTTAGTATTGCAGTAGAAGTAACTTCAGCGAGAAGCCGAATCTAGATAGACAGCGCATAGCATGGATATGTTATGATACTCAGCATTGATAAAGCGCTTCCGCCTAGCGTTTTTGATTCTCCTGGGAAGTTCTCCAGTAGTGAAGGACCTCACTTCCCTAATCGATCTCATTTATTACCTCCCTTGTTCGATTTGTGCAGTCAATATTAATGGTTGCGTCCCTCTCGTCTTCTTGCGCCTCTTATCTTCTGTCTCTGTCCTCTACCTGCCTCGCTTCTTCCTCCTCCACCTTCTTCACTTCCAACTCCTCTGTCTGTCTGTCCGTCTGTCTGTAATTTCTTGTAAGTGTTTATACAGTTTTCTTAGCTACTGTGTCCACACACTCTCTCTCTCTCCTCTCTCTCTCTCTGAAGGCGTTTGACCCAACGATATGTCATTCAATGTATGTTTGAGGTTTGTTGCTCTCCTTATGAGAATGTGTGCTAATAACTACTCTGGTTGGCCATGTCACTGGGTTTAAGCAGAGATTGCTTCAGTATATTACATGGTTATTGCTTTAGGTCCAAGATTGCTTCATTAGAGTTATTGGTAGCTTAGTTTTTTTTACAACAACACAACAACAACAACAACAAACAACAACAACAACAACAACAACAAATTCCTACATTCAACGCTGCACTTTTTTTTCCTTCTCCAGCTATTGTCTATTGCCATTTTCTTGTCGATTTTATTTCTATTTCTGGTTCTTCTTTTTGGCTCTTTCCGTTTTCTCCCGTAAAAATGATGTCCCTTTTTGGCGTTAACTGCCGGAGTTGTGCCCCATGTCCAAGGTAATTTTGGCGCGTGAAAAGCTATGAACCTTGCTTTTGTTTCGTCCCTGATTGCGGGCTTTAAAAAAAAAAATCCAGTTTGTCACCAGTATGGCTCCCATTCAGCAATCGTCATCAAAGAGCTGGCGACTTGATGTGCTGCTGGGGTGGATTGTGGCACATTGTTGCCAAAGGGCTCCCAAATGGATACTTTCCCACACGGGTTGTCCCTCCTGCCTTGCCCAACTTTTGATTTTCCTGTCTGTGGATCGAGACAGAGGGATGGAGAAGAGTGAGTGAGAGAAGTAAAGGGGGTAGCAACAACTGTCCTCTGGTACTTGGTGTGTGTCTGTGTGTGCGTGTGTGTCTGTGTCTGTCTGTCTGTCTTTTTCTTCCTGCCGAACTCTCTTGGATGTTTGTGACATTGTGACTCTGCTCATCTTGGAATGTTTTTGTTTTGGATGACTTTTTGCGCTCGTGCATGCTTTTTATATGGCCAGTGGAAGATGTTGTTATCTTTAACAACTAGAATTTTGTAGCGGTATGTTGCGTGCGTGTATCGGCATTTCTAGAACTCTCCATAACTGTTCAGCATCCAGGAGAAAACAGAGAGAGAGAGAGAGAGAGAGAGAGAGGGAGAGAGAGAGAGAGAGAGAGTTAGTCAGTCAGTCAAAGAGAAAATAGAGGGGCCTTTATATATAATTGATTAGAGGTAGTAGTTTTGCAAGGCATGGTGTAATATTTAGGCCAAAGCAGTAGACTCAAAAAGATATTCCGTCGTTGATGAATACAAATGTCAACCTGTCATCCACTACCCCCCTCACTCCTTTTTCTAAGCTCGCACCCCGGTCTACAACACCGTCTCCGAAGGCAGTTGTTTCTTGCCTGCAATTATCAGTGTAGAAAAGGTCAACAGTCACAGCGTTGCTTGGAGGTGAAACTAGCATCACTGCGGAATTGGCTGGCCCCTGGAGCCATTGTAAATCTTGGCAACTACAGCAACCACGCCATCGCCATCTGAATCACCATCTGCTGCCAGAAAGTTCTCTACTGTGCAAAAGCCAGACTTCCGACTTAAAAAAAAATCTCGATCGTGTAGCGCCGTAGCTTGTTGTTCGGATTATAGGAATGTCTTTGTGCTTGCTTTGTCAAAGACTACCAATGTTAGGGTACTTGATGTGTACAGAGTGACAAAGGTATGGTATTCTGATACATTGTCGCGTCTGTTTTCATTGATACTTTACTCATCGTTGGAGGCGTTGGTACGGCAGCTTTGTGTGTTTTCCCACGTAGATACTAATATTGGAAAGTCGATTCAAACGACTTGGTATTTAAGAGTAAGATGAAGCATTTTGGTAATAAGTTGCAGTGATTTACGATACTGGTGTTCCAAAAGCATACTGTTTAAAACGTTGGCTGTTAAATCCTGATCTAACGTTCTAACTCTTTCCGCCTTCTAGCTAGCTGTAATAGAGATCTCTTCAGGTCGCCGCGTTTTGAGTTCGATTGTAGAAAAAGCCTGTGATGGCATCAAGTACGATGATGATGATGATGATGATGATGATTGATGATGATTGATTGATGATTGATGATGATTGATTGATGATTGATGAAGATTGATTGATGATTGATTGATGATGATGATGATAATGATGATAATGATGATGATGATGATGCATACATGTATGGGGAATCTGTTAATCTGGTGTTTTTTATCTTCTTCAATCGTTTAACTTGTCTTTCTGCTTTATATTCTGTCATTTCCAAGTTTTAACTAATCGTTTGAAGAATAGCGCTCAATGATTGTAGGAATTAAGTATTTTGATGCTTGTTTTGTAACAAATATAGAAGAAAAACGGAACCATTATTCATTATTAAATGCCACCAGAAATGATCTTTGCTAGACTATTTGTAAATCATTCACCCCAACCGAAATTATGAATTTTGTTTTACGAAATGTCTTTGGAGTGTGTTGCCGGTCATACTGCTTTCTTCAATGAGGAAAATGCGGCTATAAAAATACATTTTATTGTTGTTGTTGTTGTTGTTGTTGTTGTTGTTGTTGTTGTTGTTGAGGAATTGACAATATTTTGATAAGGCGTTGTGCAGTCCGTGACCTAGCTTTAGATGCAGTCTTGTGCAGTCCGTGAAAATGCATCAGACATGTCTGCGTCTTTGGGCAAAATGTTGATGCCCTCCGCTGCCAAGCAGTGAAAGGATGTGATGTAACGCGCCCTTGGTAGAAAGACTCCATTGTGAAGTAAATAAGGTCACTATTGTGAGAGCAATCGGAATGATATTATTCACTACGGGCTGGAGAAGGCCACTGTATACACTGATAGGGCTAGGAGCTATGGCATCCATCATGATTGTGCTAGGAGCTATCTCATCCATCGGTCTGGCTTTGTGACATAAGGTGACGAAACAGCGCAGTGGTTAGAGATTTCACACGCTCTTACACGTTTGAAGAAGTTAAGCGACGAGAGAGAGAGAGAGAGAGAGAGAGAGAGAGAGAGAGAGAGAGAGAGAGAAAGAGAGAGAGAGAGAGAGAGAGAGAGAGAGAGAGAGAGAGAGAGAGAGATTATTGTATATATGTGTGAGTGAGAAGTTGAAAGTCCAGAAGCGTGCATGTGCGTGTTTCCACTGTACATCAAAAGCAAAGAATGCGCACTTGGAGTACAACACTGTTGGCTAGCCGCCTTTGTGTGGCAGCACTTGTACACCATTTTCTATTTCCATTACACAGTTGGCTTTTACGTGTTTTTCACACTTTTCTGCTATCCTATGCACCAACGGCAATCCCCTCATGTGAAACATACTTCCGGTTTCTTTCTCCGCGTATTGTTTATCCGAGTTATTTCCAAATATTCAAGAATAATTATGTCGAATCACATGAGAAAGCGTTGGTGGGAGCATAAAGAGAAAGTTTTGCAGAGAATGCCTGATGGATTTGAAGTCCCAGTTGTGACAGAGTCAAGTTTACAGTGTTGTTGTTGCATCAATTTTTATTCATCAGATTAACATAAGTTGTACAATGGGAAGTTTTACAGTGGGAAGACAACATGTGTCACTGGCCACCAGTATCGTACCCTCACATATTTTTTTTTGCTGCAGTTTATTATCCCTTTCTATCGCCAGTGGCGCGCCTAAACCCTACCTACCTAACATTATTTGTGAATTTTTGAAAAATATTCGGAGAAAAATAACGCCCAGATGCTGGCTTGAACCCACACCTGTCAGTCGCAATTGGTTTCTGGCTTGTGGACAAGGCAAGTATGTTAGTCCCGCCTTAGCCCACTTGGCCACAACGCTCGCCTAACATAGTCAACTACTTCGTGTTTTGTGAAGGTTGCGACGGCGAAGTTATGGAAAACTACAAGAGTCTTCAGGTCCTGTTTCACTTTCTGTCGATGATCGACGCACCTCCGAAGTCGCCACAAATACAGGCCTCTACGATTGTTTTTTGCATCCTTTCACTGAGCATGTACTTCCTCCACCGTTTTTATACTTATCCCACTCGTTTTCTGGCTCTAACAATCGTCGTTTTCGGCAATTTGCCATATTTAAAAGTCACGCATCAAGCTTTGATAAAAGCAAAACAAGCTAGACCGGAACTTGGTTTCATTCTAACCTCGTTTTAATTTATAATGGCGATACCCACGAGTTTTTATGAGAGGTGCCGGAAAGTTGTGAATATCCAAATGTAGATTTTAGAAACCCGTTCAACTCAAAACATTCGCGCCGCTAACACAGAGAAGACCGGTGTAACGTCGTCAAAGTTCCGGATGTCTTACTTCAGCCGGGCGCCTTTGCGCTTGCGCCAGGTCAAGTCGGGCCGGTTTTTTCACGATGTTCTTAGGCGTCCTAACCCTAAACTCTAACCCTAACTCTAACCCTAATCCTTACTAAAACTACGATAGCACTGTGCGCATGCGTCGAATTTTGTAATGCGTCGACCAATCAGAATGCTCCCAGCCCAAATAAGAGACTAGGAACTTTAACGATATCACACCGGTTTTGTTGTCGACTGTCGTTTATTTAAAGGTGGTTTTAGTAGATAGATGTCTGACACTCCTTGTGGCGGGGAGCAGTTCTTTGCGCACGTGCAATCGCCCCAAAGGGAGCTTGCTACTTCACAGAGCCCTCCCAGTACGGCCACGTTATCAGTCTCCCGCCGATAACGTCTGCTACTGCCCCTTAGAAGAGGAGTTCCAGGCCTGCTGAGGCGGGCCTTGTGGATCGGTATTTTGTACACAAAAATTGGTGTAGACACTGGAGCAATCTACATACTCAACCTCATATGTAAAAATAATAATAATAATAATAATAATAATAATAATAATAATAATAATAATAATAATAATAATAATAATAATAATAATAATAATAATAATAATAAAATTGAGAAGGAATTATCCGACTCACTATCTTGTTTGAGCTTTGGAGCGTTTTATTTCTTTTCGTCGGAAATGACAAACAACGTCGGTAAGAACAGAACATGCATACACGGGCTACTGAATAATAATAATAATAATAAAAATATTATTAATTATAATAAAAATAATAATAATAATAAAAATATTATTATTAATAATAATGGATGCAACATACGCGCTCCCCCTTTCCTTCCCCTCCCCCAAGTTCACAGCGCGGCGATCTGTACCAACATGCACTATGATAGCAAACAATACGTATTTTAACACAAGATTTAAGTCACAAACAAAATATAAGGAAATATACTTTTGATTAAACTCGGTTTTACTTTGAGAAATATCATAGATTTTTGTATTGTGGACAAGGAAATGTCAAACTCGGGATGATTTGAGATGGGTCGTTTTCTCCGAACTGTTGAGAATAGTGCCGTTGTATCAGACTATTGCGGACCTTTTCTGCCTTCTGCAATGATATTCTTCCCCATACGCCCAGGTGTTCGGGGACGTAAATTTTACTCTAGTGTTCACTAGCATGACATCCTGATTTGGTTTACCATTCATGTTTTGGGATGAAACCAACAAGAACTGCACACCTGTACGCCTCACCTTAAAAGCGGTAAGCAGAGAGGGAGAGAGAGAGAGAGGGGGGGGGGCGGTAGTGGGGGCAGAGAGAGCGCGAGAGAGTGGAGGAATTGGAGGAGGGTGGGGGGGGGGATAAATGAATTAATAACCCGCAGTACAGAAGTATATTACATAATTTTTCTCCAATTTAAACGTGATTGAAAGCACTGTACAGTGTTTGCTCGAGTAGACAAGCCTATGCACAGAAGGTCAGGATGACCTACAGCTTTTACACAGTGCAGCCTTGACAATAAAATGCATTTTCAGAGTAATATCATGCAGTTACAACACGAGGACTTTCACACTGACGCATGACAACTTCAACAGCGCGTAAAAACTTGATACATTTATTAGTATAACTGGAAAACAGAAATGCATATGAGCCCATATGGTTTTCTTTGGCATGCTGCGAGACCTGATCTCAGAACATTTCCTCGAAAATGCCTTCAGGGTTGTGAGTTTGGGAATTTGCGGCCCTGAGTATCTGTATGAGCCCTTTAGGTTTGAGTGGGGTGTGCTGGCTCGTGAAGAATGGCTAGCTGTTGGTGTCTAATACCTCCATGGCAACCGCAAAAGCTACTTTTGCAATCTCTGCTGCTACTGTTGTGCTTTGGAAGTCAGCTGAACTATGCAGAGGGTAAATAGCATAGCAACTCTCAGGGTAAATGGCATAGTGACTCTCAGGGTAAATAGCATAGCAACTCTCAGGGTAAATAGCGTAGTGACTCTCAGGGTAAATGGCATAATGACTCCCAGGGAGTTTCCGTTTGAAAAAAACACACGGAAACTCCGATGGTATGGCCACGTCACCAGATCATCAGGTCTTGCAAAGACCATCCTGCAAGGCACAGTGCAAGGAGGTAGAAGAAGAGGGAGACCAAAAAAGAGGTGGGAGGACAACATTCGAGAATGGACTGGTTTGACACTGAGCGAAACAATCAGGGTTGCTGAGGACAGGGAAAGATGGAGTACGCTGGTTAAACGATCATCTGTGGTGCCCCTACGACCTCCGAGTTACGGGATAGGATAGGGTAGGACTCTCAGGGTAAATAGCATAGTAACTCTGCCAGCACCACCCGTATGTAATACTCGTACCCTTTTTCTGGCAGACCGCCCTCACATTGACTAATGGGAGAAATGCAGCTCAAGAGAAGCAACTCCGCATATTACATCCCCCCATACACAACAAAAAATGTTTTAAAAACCTAAAACAACAAATATTGAATTGAAACCAATTTTATTAAATTCAATATGAATTTTTCTTTCAAGGAATGCATGATTTGTTGTGAGTATTTTGAAAGAAATAAATTTTTCTTTTTTAGCGCACTTACAAGCTCAGAGAGCTTCTCAAGGCGCTGGCCCGTAATATCCAGCAATCACAAAATAGTTTGTTGAAGTCAGGATTCGAACACACGTCGCCCAAGAAGCACTCACACAAGTCGTGCGCTCTGACCACTGAGCTATTCTGCACATAAATGCATTCAAAAATCCAAACATTAGACAAACGGAAAAGAAAAAAAAAATCAGTGGCACAGTATATTGACTAGAAATCATTGTAGTACTGTCAGCAAAGCATTTCTTAATTTTTGTGTTTGATAATAAAGTATTCTTGAATTTTGAATGTTGAATGTGTCCACATCACTGTTACTCGAATCATTCACCTACGACCAATGCTTCAAAATCAAAATCCAAGTTGTTTTCGTTGCTTTGATCAATCTGCACAAGATCGCCTTCATCGAAGGCACATCACAAACGACGAAGTCCGACAGACCATCACACAAGCACATGCTCACAGTGGTGAAGAAACGGAAACTCCGATGGTATGGACACGTCACCAGAGCATCAGGCCTTGCAAAGACCATCCTGTAAGGCACGGTGCAAGGAGGCAGAAGAAGAGGGAGACAGAAGAAGAGGTGGGAGGACAACATTCGAGAATGGGCTGGCTTGACACTGAGCGAGGCCATGAGGGTTGCTGAGGACAGACAGATGGAGTACGCTGGTTAAACGAACTTCTATGGTGCCCCAACCACTTTAGAGTTACGGGAAAGAATGGGATAGGATAGGCATTTATCGAATCCCTCAAAAACACTGTCCGAATCGTCACTGTTTGCAATGGCTGCTAGTATAATCTTTTTCCCCGCTCCTTGAAACATTGTCACACAGATTGTCATGTCCAAAAATTCGCAGTGCACTTTTTTTTTTTTTTTAAAAACGATCCACCATGTTTTGCATACCATCGGAATGAACAGGAAATCTAGTTCACGAGACTACGCGAAACGATACTATTTATAGACACAGCAATTGAAGCGTCCTAACTGAGCACGTGTTTGGGATGTTTTACCGGCGGACATCGGGTGACTTGACTAAAAATAGCATCGGGCAGTATGCGCGGACATGACGAGAAAAGGGTTATAAACTCCATAGTACCACTACTGACTACTGCTTAACTTAGGGTGTTTATAGTCTCACTGATGTGATAATACTGTTTGTATGAGGGAATGAGCGAATATTTTAGTGAATGAGGAAGCGGATGAATTAATTGATTTCATATAATGAATGTAGATCTGTTAATGATCGGTCCGTAATTTCATGCGTTGTCATAGGAGCTTATAATTATATCAATGAATTCACTATGATGAATGGGGTTTATGATTCTTCATTTGCTAGCATTAATTGATTAATTGTATTTATTGATTAATTGTATTTATTTATTCAAGGAACAAACGAGTGTTTATGTGCCGCAAAAATCCACGGTACTATTTATGTTGTATTTGTCTTAATCATGAAGAACGGGTATATTCAGCGTTATCAAATGGAAGATAGACAAAATAGACGAGAAGATGACCGCCGGGCCGAGCGTGAGGTCAGATATCTGCCAACATTGTCTCGTCAAAACACCACATTTCTCTTTCGGCAGCAAAGATATTGTTTACTTGCTGTATATATAGGACACACATTGACCAACGTGCAGGGATCGAATCAGCGCACAACAATCGCTCCAGTCGGATTAACTGTGATGGGGGTACTTGGGTATGTTTTGAAAAGGCCAGAAGACTTCTCTTGGTGAGGATCTTTAAAGTCCGTTTTGATGGAATGTATGCGACACACAGACTAGACCTCGGTGTAAACTCTCATCCGAAGGAGTAGGAAACGGGAGTAAAGTGTTTTTTCCAGGGAAACAATACAATGTCCCGGACAGGGCTCTAACCCGGGACGTTCAGATCCGCAAGCCAAAGCACTACCATTAGACCACTGTGCCTCTCTTTCTCTATTCACACTTTTCTGCTATCCTATGCACCAACGGGAATCCCCTCAATGAAACATACTTCCGGTTTTTTTCTCCGCGTGTTTTAGTGAGTTATTTCCAAATATTCAAGAATAATAACATGTGTCACTGGCCACAAGTATCGTACCCTCACATATTTTTATTTTTTTTTGCGGCAGTTTATTATCCCTTTCTATCGCCAGTGGCGCGCCTAAACCCTACCTACCTAACATTATTTGTGAATTTTTGAAAAATATTCGGAAAAACATAACGCCCAGATGCTGGCTCCATTGGTTTCTGGCTTGTGGACAAGGCAAGTTAGTCCCGCCTTAGCCCACTTGGCCACAACGCTCGCCTAACATTGTCAGTTACTTCGTGTTTTGTGAAGGTTGCGACGGCGAAGCTATGGAAAACTACAAGAGTCTTCAGGTCCTGTTTCACTTTCTGTCGATGATCGACGCACCTCCGAAGTCGCCACAAATACAGGCCTCTACGATTGTTTTTTGCATCCTTTCACTGAGCATGTACTTCCTCCACCGTTTTTATACTTATCCCACTCGTTTTCTGGCTCTAACAATCGTCGTTTTCGGCAATTTGCCATATTTAAAAGTCACGCATCAAGCTTTGATAAAAGCAAAACAAGCTAGACCGGAACTTGGTTTCATGCTAACCTCGTTTTAATTTATAATGACGATACCCACGAGTTTTTATGAGAGGTGCCGGAAAGTTGTGAATACTCTAGAGAACGTTCGAACATTACAGCGTGACGCAATTACAGCCAATCACAATAACATTCGTCATCAAAACTATGCACTGTCTTACGTCATTTAACTTAGAATCATCTGGCAGCTACTACCAGAATCTATCCACACGCTTCGACCGATAGTAAACAAGCAACCCTAGAAAATTCTCCAATAATATCGACCAACGAAAATTATCGACATTTTACAAAGCTTCTTCTAACTACAACGCAAAATCAATCAAAGATAAATACACTCTGTTATTGAATGCTTAGCAAAACAAAACGATCGGATCTATCGTGCGCGTCTCAAACGTAACTGCTTGCTTAGAACTAATTATGACTTACAACATGTAAATACGCTGTGCACTGGAGCGGAACAGCACACCATAGTGTGTTGTGTATGTGTTGATTACCTAATCCCTATTCGTTACGGTACCTTTCCAGCGTTGGGAATTTCTTTGATGTTTAACGTTATCTTTGAGTTTGTGAAGGGTAATGATATGTTTGGTCACAGCAGTCACATTGCGGAGCGGAAATGACCGTTTCGCACTTTTCTAGGATTTATTTTGTGCGTGGTATTGTTTGAGTTGTAGCAAAGTTCTGAATGGCTTTGATGTAGAAATGGCAAGTTTTACGCGGCAGTGATAGCCCAGTGGTTCAGGGCGCAACCCTTGTCTATGTCCGCCTTGGGCGAGACGTGGGTTGGAATCCTGCCTTCAGCAAAGTAGTGTGTGCATGCGAGGTGGATGTTAGTGGCCAGCACCTTGAGAAGCTCTTTGAGGCTGAAAGTGTGCTATTTAAAAGCAACCCCTTTTATTCTTGCGATGTCACGTCAATCTTGAAATTAAAGTGTAGGTTTGGGGAGTGGGTGGGTGGGTCTGGGGGGGGGGGTAAAAGAGGGAGGGGATGAGGGGGGGGGGGTTGGGCTACGCGTGTGTACGTAACAAGGTTTATTTATTCAGGCTCTGGGACCAAGGAGATGCGTAGCCCTCAAAGGGAATGGAGGGGGAGAGGTTGTGATGGAGGGGAGGGACGGTGGTTGGGAGAAGAGGAGGGGTTGGGGGTGGAAGAACGGGAAAACATAACGTACAACAACAAAGGTGACCTGCGTCCATCCCCTATATGTCAAATTGTCCGGGAAGTTTAATCTACATAACGAAACTGCAAGGTATGCAAATTACACACAATAGAGGTAAGCTAACCGAGACATTCGTGCTTACTGCATATTATGTGACTGTCAACTGGGTCACGGAGACATACCGCTTATTGCATTTTGATTGGTTGTGCAGCGGTCGAATGGGAATGCCTCAGACCACAACCTAATATAATAATCATAGTGATGGTACAGGGCCAGACTCCATTGTTAGGTTAGCACGTTGTTGTTCACACTCTTTGTGAAACATTGGAAGAGCGAAGACTTGGTTTAGATTAATTTGTGTGTGTGTGTGTGTGTCATTTGTGGCTCAAACCGTTCATTCTGTGCAATTTACACATTGCCAGGAAAATGTTACACTTTTCATCTCTTGTTGAACATCGTTAATTAATAGGGGCGTACTTGTGGTATGGCAACTCCATCGCAACTATATGACTGTGTCAATGAAGGTGCTGGGAACGATGCGAATTCTCCTGGAAATGTAACATCTCCACCTGGTAATACAAATCAGGTTGTAAGTGAGCAGTTAAAACCTGAACCTGGTGGTGTTACTTTAGAGACATTTCAGATTATTGATGAGAACATTAACTACCACGAACAATATCAGCAATACTGGAGAGACTTTCGAACACAATTAAGTGAGAATGGAGTTTTAGGAGCTATTGCTCATGAAGTATCTGAAAGGGCAAACCTTCCAGTTAAACCGAGAGATATTCAGTTTACTGTAACATCTGAAAAACCAGTGCCAAAACCCAAAAAATTGAAAGTAGCTAAGGATGAAGAGAACATTAAAGATCTGATGGGACTTGCGCTGCTCGATAGACTAGAAAGGCACGTTGTGGAAATACCTCCTCCCAATACAAACCCTCTTACCATTCCACAGTTTGACGAAACTGAACAAGATGTGAACAAAATAGAAAACATTCTGAAAAATGGTGAATGGTGTATCCGTAGACAACATTCAGTTATTTTATCTGATGCGGTGCAGTTCGGTTTGTGGATTGAAAGATTGTTTGATTTAGTCAAGACTAATACATTTGAGTCATTTGTTAAAGATAATCTCAGTTTTAAAGTGAGTTGGGCATACGGACTGAGGCGAATGGCCAATGTGTTTTCCACCTATAAGAAACTGCAAAGACTAGACCTCAACCTTACCACAGCTGTAAAATTGGCTACAAACATTCAAACGACCATGAAGCGTTATCCAAACCAAGCTCTTGGTTGGATTGACTAAGGTCAGTGTTGTTGTTGTTGTTGTTGTTGTTGTTGTTGTTGTTGTTGTTGTTGTTTTTGTTGTAGTTTGGCTTTACTAGGTCGTCTCTTGTTGCTATTGGCAATGTCGTAATTCTAGTGAACTTGCCGCGGTCTGCGAAATCCATCTTTCTTATTTCTGTAGCCTCTAGGCTTTATTTATAAACTGAGATGTTGATGCCATTGCGTAAGCTATTTTTAATCCCACGAAAACACTACTAGGGTAGGTTAAATTCGCAATCGTCTGGTCATATTACTGCAGTGAAGGCACTCCAATGGTGGCTTTATTTTCGGTAATGGAAGTGAAGCAAATAAATCAATTCGGGAGTAAGTCACGTGACTCCTGAATGCATGCATGCGCAGAGGGTGGTGTAGGGGAGATCACCCAAGTGACCTGTTTGTCTTTGGCAGCTTTTATGGTGACAGAAGCATAGCACGTGGCGAAATAATGCCCGCAACTCCTGTTTTATTAAGAGCACTTTTGGTTCACATAGAATACAAAATACATTTATACAACATTTATTGAGCCTAGTGACAACGGAAATTGCAAATGGAAAATGCTTCATTGTTCATCAAAAGACTGCTATGATTTGTGTTTCTTCTTCTTCTTCTTCTTCTTCTTCTTCTTCTTCTTCTTCTTCTTCTTCTTCTTCTTCTTCTTCTTCTTCTTCTTCTTCTTCTTCTTCTTCTTCTTCTTCTTCTTCTGCTGCTGCTGCTGCTGCTGATCCTGCTCCTCCTAGACAGCTATGTTTGTTGTAACATAGAGGGTGGAACATAGTGCGTTCATTTGTGTCGCAATGCAGAGCGGTCCTTAAAAGGGTTTTAAGACACTATTACGAGAGACGCTGACAAAATGGGGAAAAGAGAAGGTGTCTTGTTATCCGTTTGTTGCGTTGTACTGTCAACTTGTTCATCGGTTTATGTGTAACTGTTTTCTATGGTTCAGCGGCTTTAACCAAATGCATTCCTTGCGTGGGCTCACTTGGCAATAAACCTACTTTGTGTCCTTGTCCTTGTGTTTTTGGGCTACCGAAATATTTCCGCATTGCCGCAGCACTGGATGCAGTGGGATGAATGCTCGAAGTGTCATGCTGTCAACTTGTAACCCCTGAGGTCGTCGTTGTGAACTGATAGCAGTACGCCACACTCATTGATGGTAACAGTGCGCACATTTCTTTGCTCTCTCTCTCTCTCTCTCGCTCTCGCTCTCTCTCTCTCTCTCTCTCTTCTCCCCCTCTCCCTCTTTCTCCCCCTCTCTCCCTCTCCCTTCATACCTCTCTCTCTCTCTCTCTCTCTCTCTCTCTCTCTCTCTCTCTCTCTCTCTCTCTCTCTCTCTCTCTCTCTCTGTGGAAGTTGTCATGCATCAGTGTGAAAGTCCTCGTGTTGTAACTGCATGATATTACTCTAAAAATGCATTTTATTGTCAAGGCTGTACTGTGTATTTTATCAGTACAACTTATGTTAATCTGATGAATAAAATTTGATACAACAACAACAACAACAACTGTGTAAAAGCTCTAGGTCATCCTGACCTTCTGTGCATAGGCTTGTCTACTCGAGCAAACACTGTACAGTGCTTTCAATCACGTTTAAATTGGAGAAAAATTATGTAATATACTTTTGTACTGCGGATTATTAATAATTCATTTCCCCCCCCCCCCACTCTTCCCATTCCTCCACTCTCTCTCGCGCTCTCTCTGCCCCCACTACCGCCATCTCTCTCTCTCTCTCTCTCTCTCTCTCTCTCTCTCTCTCTCTCTCTCTCTCTCTCTCTCTCTCTCTCTCTCTCTCTCTCTCTCTCTCAGTGCTTCTCTGTGGCTTACAAAGTGCATCTCTGCGGCTGTATAGAGTGAATTCCTGTGCTATCTCCGTGGCTTAGGGTTAGGGTTTAGCTCAGTCTTCAGAGCGCACGACGTCTGTAAGTGCGTCTCGGGCGACGTGGGTTCGAATCCTGACTTCAGCAAACTCTTTTGTGATTGCTGGATAGTAGTGGCCTGCGCTTTGAAAAGCTCTCTGAGCTTGTAAGTGCGCTTTATAAGAGTAATCTCTTTCTTTTCTTTGTTTTCTTACAAAGTAAATATCTGTTGCTTACAAAGTTTATCTAAGTAATATCTCTGGGACTTACAGAGTGCATCTCTGTGCCATCTATCTCTTTGGCCTTTCCAGTCGTGTTGTTGTCTGTGTTCTGTGAAATACATTTTTTTGGAGTGATAAACTACTGATTTTTTTTAAAAATGTGGAAATCTGTCCCACCAAAGAACGAACGATGGTACAACCGACAGCACAATGTCATATTCCGGTTACTGTCAGGTGTGTTTTCTTCGCTGCCGTATGGTGCTATACCCGTATGAAACTAAACGAATTACCCCTTGGGGTCATGAGCAATCTTGCCACTGTAGATTGTTCTAACCTATAAAGGGAAAAGTGAAAGCCCCAGTTGAAAACCTGTCTTTCCTTTGTAGGAATGACCGATTCACTGCGGCAACAGTACCTCCGTTGGAGTGCCGGGGGTTTCAGTATAAATAGTATCCCCACTTTATGGAAATTTAGTGCTTTAAATTCCCACTGTCGCTGTATTCCTCATTTACTCTTTCCCATTCCTGCTCTGTCCTATCACTCTGCTATATACTATCTTCTTCTTCGCTAGATCAATGACCTACATTTTTTCTTGAAAACTCATCCTGGACAAGACTCCTTGTTTGTGTATGAGGTCTGTTGGATCAGCTTGGGAGTGTTGGACGCTTTCTGCCGGGTGGTCACTAGGGCTTCCTATGATGTTATTATTTAGCACTATAGGCATTTTATATGTATATGTTTTGTTGATGATTTATAATGATGTTTGTATTCTATTTTGTTTTTTGTAACCGGGGGTTCGAGTAGTTGGGGTAAAGCCTCAGCCGTCCCCTGCGTGGAATGTCTTTATTGTAAAGAGACTGGCCGGTGGAGGGCATTCAATTTTCCCACTAGGGTTGTTTCAGCAGATCTTTTATGCGGATTGGGGGTTGTCCGGTCCTGATTTGGCTCGGAAGAGTCCGCTGGACCTAAAGCAACAATTATATAATGTAATGTACCTCCAGATATTGAGTATGGTTATTCCATGTAGAAAAAAAAAGAAAAGAAGTTAAAATACTATCATACTTGTACAGTTTAATAAATTAAGTTTGCTCGCTTGTTTTTCTGCACTAAATGCGAGTTTTGAGAATGCGAATGTTGATGTGCAGCCCTCTGAATGTGAATATGGAATTAGTGTATAACGATATTATCTGTGTATAATGTCACAGTACATTCTTCTAATCAGGGGACACTACGGATTTCCGGAATGAGTTGGTGAATTAACGAAATTCTCGAAAATTTGAATGGATTCGTGAAATTCTTGAAAATTTTGGAAAGTCATGAAGTTACCGCTTTACTAACACATTTCAAGCTCCCTTTCCTTTCCCTCCTCCAACCCTACCCCCCCTTCTCTTATTAAAATATTAATATATATTTCCCTGTTTAACGGTAGCCACTACGCTCTATACGATCCACTATATGATATTTTTAGCGCTAGAAAGGTAGCGTAAGAGTTAAGGGGTTTTTTCTTTGTTTTTTTTGTTGTTGTTGCAAGCTAATTTTTTTTTTAAAGTGGGACAAGACTCACTGTGAATGTTAACGGCTCTGTCGAGGGGGGCGTGGTCAACGTGGATCCCTTTAAACCCGTCAAATGCAAGACGGTGAGGGTGAGGAGGATTCAATGAGTTGAGTGAGTGAGTGAGAGTGCATTGAGGGCTGTGGTACTAGTAATGGACAAGTTGTAAGCTTAAAAACCTATACACATTATTTTCAAGTACGGGTAGGTGAAATACTTTCTCTACTTGAGCTGGGAGACGTAGTTCGAGGTATGCACACACACTGTGTACTACGATGAATCAGTGAGGAGGTCAGCGGAGTTTTACTTCGTGCGCAGCGTGCTGGCTGGCGGCTGGCTCGTTGGACATAGGATTGATGAATTCCTATTGTCGTTTGATGAATTCCTACTGTCGTTACGTGGGTCTGATGAAATAACACATCATTCATCAACTCTTTGTCGTAGGTCTACGTAAAAACCGGTAAATATGTTGAGTGGATTGTAACCTAGCGAAATTATTTCGAGGTAGTAGAAATCTGTCACAACATACACGACATTACATCGTTCGTCAGATCAGGGTAGGAGGGTTTGTGTGTAGCTGTGAACTCGCTACATAATATTATAAAGTGTGAGTTGTTCTTCAGTAGCGCTTTTTCAGCTAAAAAGAGCTGGCCAAAGACCAGGATGTAACTCAAACTATCCTATCCTATCCCGTAACTCAAAGGTCGTTGGGGCACCACAGATGATCGTTTAACCAGCGTACTCCATCTTTCTCTATTCTCAGCAACACTCATGGCTTCGTTCAGTGGCAAACCAGTCCATTCTCGAATGTTGTCCTCCCACCTCTTTTTCCGTCTCCCTCTTATTCTGCCTCCTTGCACCGTGCCTTGCAGGATGGTTTTTGCAAGGCCTGATGCTCTGGTGACGCTGCCAAATCATCGGATCTTCCGTTTCTTCACCACTGTGAGCATGTCATCATGTTGTCCAATGGCTTTGTGATGGTCTGTAGGAACTTCGTTGTTGGTGATGTGCTGGGTATAGGAAATGCCCAGAAGTCTTCTGTAGCACCACATCTCCATGCTTTGTATTCTTCGTTGTAGATCTGTTGTGAGGGTCCATGTTTCGCAAGCGTTTAGGAAGATGGAAATGTCAGGGTAGCAGTTGTTTGTGCGATCCCGGAGAGGACTTCCTGTTGGGACCCATTGTCTGATACAATGGCTCCTAAATATTTGAAGCTATGCACTGTGTTGTGGGATTGGCCTTGGACGTTGATGTCCATGTTGATGCCATTGGTGTTGTTGGTCATCATTTTGGTCTTCTCTGCACTTATTTCCATTCCATAGACTCTGGAGGTGGTGTCAAGCCTTTGTAAAAGCTGTTCAATTCTTGTTCCTCTCCAGCCAATCCATCAGTGTCATACGCAAAAAGGAAGTTGGAGATTTGGTCTACCTCCTATGCTGACTGTGCCTTCGTGATCTGCAAAGGCATTTGACATGATGCGCTCTAGGAAGATGTTAAGGAGTGTTGGAGAGAGTAGGCATCCTTGACGCACACTGATTGCCTAACCCTAACCCCAACTGGAGCTGGTCACAGCCAAATTATAACTGCTTGCTTCTTGATGCACACACTGTCTTATACATTTTGTGATTTTCATTAGTCATTGGTTCCAATATCTATCCAATGTCAGGGTAATGTTGCTCCTATGTTGGTTCAATATTGGTTTTATCTGTGATTTTCATTATTCTTTGGTTCCAATATCTATCCAATGTTAGTGTAATGTTGCTCTTATGTTGGTGCAATATTGGTCTGATTTGTGAGTTTCTTTGGATCAAAGGTTCTCCTACTTCGATGCATTATTCATTGATCTATTATAATGCCTCGTCAGCACTGAACGAACCTGCACAGCCGAAAGTAGAGTAGGACCCCATGCTTTCTGAGTGTGCTTATGCATCTGGTGCTAACCCGTTTATGACACATGCGCGTCAGGATCTTTTAAAATCCTGGCTTGGATGGCATGCGTAATGTGCATATACCAGGCCTCGGTTTTAAGGAGCATTTCACCTTACGTATGCCAAGGTAGTAGAAATGCATCATAGGCATGGCAGCGGCTGATTACTGTTTCTTAGTAGGGTATAGCTCACCCACTGTTCTTTCTTTGTAGGCACAGCTGGCGTGAAGGTCGCTGGAGAATTTAGACCGTTGCATACAATGATTCACCGTGGATATATCTGTTAAAGTGATGCATGTGCTTTGTGCCTAAGGCCGTAGTGTTAGTTAACGGTTTGGCAGTTGCGATGTAAGAATTCATTCGATTTAATTATTATTGTTTGGAGGAGCGGGCTGCTGAAATATTTGAAGGATTCATTCCAGATGTCAATGTCCTGCGGGTGTGGTTGTGTGTTTGAGTGCATTCGAAATAAAGTAGTGACATGACAGTCAGTGTGATGCAGTCATGGAATGATATAATTATGAAGTGATGTGTTATGTGTGAATGAGGGGGGGGGGGGGGGGGGAGGAATCACAAATGTCTCTTGATTTTAACGTGATTTTAGTCTTAAGGGTTGTAGTCTGTTGAAAGATTTAATCACATGTTGTGAGTTGTGTTTGTAGTGTGTTTGTGGTGTGTGCGTGTGCGAGCGCGTGTGTGTGTGTGTGGTGTTGTGTATGTGCTGTGTCGTGTTGTATGAGAATAAGAGTATTTAGTTAATTTTTTGAAGCGATGTAGAATTTAGGCTTATGTTGCATTACTAGAATAATTGATTGAATAAGATGCGATATGCACATGGCGTGCACTGTCAGCATAAATCTCTGCAACATTTGGCTTGCTTTGCTAGTTTGAAATCATACAAGCTGGAATGTACGTCACTCTTTACAGGCGAATACTTCATACATATTCCAATGACACGGACCAATAGACCAATAAGTTTGTGATGACGGATGTTTCAAGTCAAGAATTGTCAAACTTCATATATTGTGAAACTATTTCGAGTTGACTCATTTCGTGATGACTGTAAACGAGTCAAAGTGTCTTGAAACGCCGTGCAACTAGGTTGAACTGACTCATTTTGCTTCTTGATGACTGTAGACTAGAAGTCGAGAGTTTTGAACCGTAATGAGTTGTGAAAGTGGCGTACATTGACTCTGTAGACTGCGTGAATCACCCTTTTTCAGTACAAGTGTGATGGATGCTTACCATGGAGTATTTGCTGCACCCAAAAGGTTGTCAGTGACTTTCGAGAATTAAGGTATTTTGAGTCGTTTCTTTCTTTTTCATTTTGTTTTAATTAATTAAGTTTTGTGTTATTCTGTACTTGTCATTCTTCTTCTTCTTGTTGCAATTGATTACTTTTATCTACAATATTTTTCTTTTTGTTGGAGTTGATTACACCTCTTGACGTTATTTTTCATCTTGTTGCAGTTGATTACTTCTGTTTACATTATTTTTTTTTTATTCAATTGCAGTTGATTTTGTTGAAAGATTGCTTTCTGTAGATTTAATTTTGTTACGATTGATTAGTTGCATTGATTTTATTTATTCTTTTAAACTTTTATTTTGCTATAATTGATTAACGTGTTGCGATCAGACTCTCTCGCTTTCCATTCATCGTTTTGTCGTACCTCATTCGTCGGTGCATATACCTGAACTTTATCGGGAGTCCCATGCATCGCTCTGTCTCAGATTATTTCATCGGTGCTTCATTATAAGTTCCCCAAGCGTAAGCTGGGTTACTATTGTTTTGGGCTTTGTCCTTACGGCATCCGGCTACCACTTGTGTGTACAGTACTTTACTCTGAAACTGATAGAAGATTTAAATAAAAAAAAAGTTCAAACGCTCAAACAAGAAGTTTGTTTTAAAAGTCAATATTTCGGGGTGGCCTCGCCCTCGTGGCGCAGTGGCTTAATGGCCGGTTTGCTAGGCCGAAGGTCGCGGGTTCGATTCCCGCAAGGGGCAAACTTATGTGACTTAGGTGCGAGACTATCGAGCTCACCGAGGGTTTTCTCAGGGTACTCCGATTTCCTCCCTCCCTTCAATAATGGTACTGGATACGGTCAATCTGAAATCTTAAAATAAAGATAAAAAATTGATTTCCTTTCCGTCTTCTAATAGCGATATCCCGGACTTTTCACCATTTTTGAGTGATAGATGTGTGTTTGTTGTGTGTGTGTGAGAGTGGGTGGAACATGTGAGCGTGTGTTGTGGTACAGGTCGCCGCGCTTTGAGCCTGAGTGGTGATTTGGGGGAAAAAGGCGTATATAGCGTCCTTTATTATTATTATTATTATTATTATTATTATTATTATTATTATTATTATTATTATTATTATTATTATTATTAAGACCTTCCTCAGCTCAAGACAAATTGAAACACACGGGTTTATTTGAAACTTGGTATTTAGTTAAAACATAATGATCCCTATGAGATGACAAAAATGTATTTATTTATTTATTTATTTATTTATTTATTTATTTTAATCTGTCTTGCACCCTTGTCCTTGAGGTCATTCATCAACTGGACTTCTTCCCCACACCCACTCCCTTCTTCATCCCCCCCCTTCTCTCTCTCTCTCTATTTCTCTCCCTCTCCCTCTCTCCCTCCCTCCCTCTCTCTCTCTCTCTCTCTCTCTCTCTCTCTCTCTCGTCTTTTCGCTCTCTTCTGTCTCTTCCTAAATCTATCTCCCTCCCTCCCTCCCTCCCTCACTCCATTTCTTCCCCCCCCCTACCACACTCCCCCCCCCCTCTCCTTCACCTTCTTCTCTGACTTTCCCTTTCTCTCTCCACTTCATGGTGGTGTTGTGAGCTGCAGGTGTGTCCGTGTACCGTGGCGTCTCCGTGGTCTACTTATATACATTCACGTCAATGCGCATGATAATTTGTAATATGCCCCACCACTATTCTGCGGATTCCAAGCTGAACATCGACAGGCAAGGATGAGTCTGTCTTCTAATGAAAAGTCATCGAAAGCTACTTGGAGGCTGTAACTGTAGATTATAGTCACACGACACCGAAGCGTACGTATAGGCGAATACTACTGGTCACATTATTCTGACACCAGCGAACCAGTTGATGGTAAGGGGAAAATAATATGGTCACACATTGGCCAATCCGGGATTCGAACCAGGTACCTTTCGGTTACTACAAAGACGCTCTACCAACTGAGCTACCCGGCCCCTCGTTGGAGGCTGGCAGGCTAGGAATCTTTTTATCCTAGCTCCAGCACTTAACCATTCGCTGACGGCGTTGAGCACTTTCCATTTCGCCGACCTAAATCTTCCACTTCGGCGGTCAATGTTCAGCTTCGCCTAGCCGACCTGCATTACCACTGCGGCGGTCAATAGCCTCCAGCTCTCACCTGCTCAAGGAGACGTTCAGACCCACAGACGCTGTAGCATGCGGACCGTCACGACGATAAGGGGCCTCGTTGTTGGTGGTGGCACTGCAGTACTGAAGCCGAAGCTGCTGTGCAGCGGCCTGTGGGAGATCCCGAAACGACACTCCACTTCAAACTACAAACTACATTTCCTTGCATGTTGGGCTCCTCTGACTGGGCGACGGTCGCGGTTCGTGGAAGGGTCCTCCTTGTTTGGCTTTCCGTCGTTCCAGTCCTTGGTTGTTCATCTCCTTTCTCTGCTACTGGGCGACCTGGAGTTCCCTGTGGAGAGACGCGAACTCCGGACAACAGATGCAAGTACCGCCAGTGGTGCCCCGCGTTCTGCATACCCTCCATCACGCGGCCTGTACTTGGTCATTGACTCACGGCTTCATAGCCACATCTCTTCGTGGCCTCTTTGGTGCATCTCTTCCTGTTTGTCCTTTACGTCCTGCTTGGCATCCTTATCGTCAGTTTCGCAGCTGCTTCGCGCACTCATCGCCTACATCATCCTTGGTTCATCTTCACGGCTTGATTGAACGTGCTTTCTTCACTTTAGTGTCGCAGCAGCCTCGTGCGCTCCACCAATACGTCACTATGGACTGATGAAGAATGAGCAGCGACGAGCGTACAGCGCTGTAGATAGGACGCTCGAGGTATTGCAACGTTGGCTTTTTGCGGTCAGTTTAAGAATTGGCCGTTGCTGTTCGTCATTGGCCCTCGTCACAGTGGCGATACTTGAAGCTCAGCCATTACTGGTTCAACTCAGCTCCCCGAGAAGACTTTCTTCAACGTCTTCAGCGGCCTCAATGCAATGACTTATTGCAATGACTCCTATTGGTAGACTTTTATAGTTTGGTGTTAAATCCCTCTTCCCCTTTCATTCCAGTTCGTTATAAGGTTTCTTAATTGTGATTTGATTGATATTGTTGTTGTTATTAATTAATGTCTAATATCACCTGAATGTGTGAATAGACAATAAATGAAACATTGATAGATTTTAAATTTCAGCGGCCTCTTCTTCTTCTTCTTCTTCTTCTTCTTCTTCTTCTTCTTCTTCTTCTTGCGGCCATGGGCGTTTACTAACTCTCTGATGCCATTCTATATCTCATTGTTGATTCAACGCTCTTTGTATTTTAAAGTTGCTTTGCTGTCCAATCGCAAATAAGAACTTAGGCTATCTCCGTTCCTTCATTCAGTGCCGGGGGTTTTCAGTATAAATAGTATCCCCACTTTATGGAAATTTAGTGCTTTAAATTCCCACTGTCGCTGTCTTCCTCATTTACTCTTTCCTATTCTTGCTCTGTCCTTCACTCTGCTATACTATCTTCTTCTTCGCTAGATCAATGACCTACCTTTTTTCTTGAAAACTCTTCCTGGACAAGACTCCTTGTTTGTGTATGAGGTCTGTTGGATCAGCTTGGGAGTGTTGGACGCTTTCTGCCGGGTGGTCACTA